>UFQX01000006.1:1304917-1317498 GCA_900497675.1 Arapaima gigas | reverse complement strand
GGGGGGGGGGGGGGGGGGGGGGGGATGCAGCAACAACTGAACTACAGTGAGCCTTGTGGTAACAAGCTAGGCCATAAATGTTTTACTTGCCCTTTTAGTTTTAAATTTAGGGTTTTTTTTTTTTTTTTTTAAATATTTCTTAACTTTACAAGCTGAGTTGCATGGAAAGTGACACACACCCACACACTGCTACATACATTTGTGACATGTGTTACTCAGGCAATTCTGGCCTAGGTAGTCAGTAGGATGACAGATGCTATTCTCTCACTTACTCGCCTACAGACAGTGATTACAAACTATATATCACTAACCTATATAACCCTTGAACTTTTTGTATTTCGTGGCCTAATTGAAATATGACCATGCTGTATGCTCTGCCTATGACATAACTATGTCTTTCCTGTGACACAAGTACAAGTGTGTTTCCAACCCTTATTATTAGGTGACATAGAAATTTTTAAGATATTATGTAGCCTTTTTAGAGTTTAATCCCCTTGACTATGTAAAAACCTGACTTATGGTGGGGAGAACCTGTGTCCCAAATTTCAGTTATGTTGAAAATCAAAGCTGGGGACAAAGAACAGACAAAGATTCAGTTTTATAGATAGTGATTTTTGCACAAGGCCTGGAATACAGAGAAATCATAAATATTTTTGTTTCCATTTACAAAAAGAACTATGGATATTTGTTACAGATTTGTGCAGCTGAGATTTGCTTCAGGTTTTTCAGTGTCCAAGAAGTTAAACTAGAACCAGAATCAGTTTTTTCCCTTTTTCCTTTTCGCTTCTCTTCCTCTGCCTCGTACAGCACTGTGCCTATTGTAAACGCCTTGGAGCAACCGTCAAGTGCTGTGAGGAGACGTGTCGTCACTCATACCATTACCCATGTGCTGCCGCTGCTGGGACGTTCCAGGACATCCGGAGCCTCACCCTCCTTTGTCCCACCCACATCCAGCAGGCCGTTGACAGATGTAAGTGATATACTTCTACAAGGTTCCTTTTTACTTCAAGGTACTGATCAGCAAACCTAGTGGGTTAATTAACATATTAAAGGAACCGCAATGATTAGTTCTGCTTCTTCCTTTGACTCAAATGTCTTAGTTTTGAAACCTACCTATCATAATTTCCATGATCACTGTACTTAACCTTGAATTACTCAAAAACTAAATAATATTAAGGACAATAATAACAATGATGATGATAAGTCATTGATGATAAGTCCCTTTAGATCTTTCTAATCACATCAAAGTGAGTTGTTCAGTTGTTTGTTGGCATTGCGTGTCATCACTGACTGCGATTCACTGATTGTGTTGGCCTTGTCCCCCCTGCAGCCACAGAGCAGGCCAGCTGTGCTGTGTGCGACAGCCCTGGGGACCTCCTGGACCAGCTCTTCTGTACCAGCTGCGGGCAGCACTACCACGGTGTCTGCTTGGATGTGGCACCTACACCGCTCAAGAGGGCTGGCTGGCAGTGTCCCGAGTGCAAGGTGTGCCAGACCTGCAAGTGAGTGTTCTGGCCACCTGGCCCTCTTTGTGCTCCACTAGTCAGTACCCCGAATGTCATATCTACACAACGATAAGAGCTTATTGTGTAAAGTCATAGGAAATAGCAGCTGAGTGCCTGAAAAATGCTTGAAACATGGAGTGTGGGAAGCATGATGGGAATAGCTGTGGACATCGTTGAGGCTCTAAGTCAAAGAAGAATAAATATATGCTGCTTTCAGGAAACACCCTGGAAAGGTGGTGACACGAGTTATTGGAGGAAATACGTTTGTATATAAATTCTTCTGGTAGGGAAGCTTAGTTGCAATTGTCAGTATACTGGTGTCAGATATGGACAGGTAAAGGTGTGGAAGTTAGTAAAATAAATGTACGTATTATAGTAGTCAAAATGCTAATGAAACATTCAATAGCAAATGTAATCTCTATTTACCCCAGTAGAAAGAAGTTGAACAAATTGTGGAATATCCAATCCCAGAAGTTATTTTAGGAGTGCACCTAAATGGGCACATTGGTTCCAATAATGATGGGTATGTTGGTGTGAGATTCAGCTATGGTGTCAGAATGGATCCTGGAGTTTGGAAATGCACTAGAATTGGTCCTGTACAATGCAGTGTTCAAGAAGGTTTAAGAACAAGCTCATCACCTAAAAATCTATAGACACGAATACAACAGTTGACTACCCTCTGGTGACAAAGAAGGATCGGGGTATGATAAGCAATGTCAAAGTAATACCTGGAGGCTTGCATTCAACAGCATGACATCCTGGCTGGAAACAGAAGGATGAACAAGTCAGAAAGACTTTCGCAAATGCATTGGCTAAGAAGGCAAAAGGCAACATCTTGGCAGTCAACAAAAAATGGGAGTTCTTGACAAATACCTGCATGCATGTTGCTGAAGAAGCTTGTGAAAAAACCAAAGGACCATCAAAACCATGTGAAAAATGGTTGTGGCAGAAGCAATTCCAAAGAAAAAGCAAGCCTACAAAATGTGACACAAAACTGGAACAAAAAGAAAGCCTACAGAGCAGCTGAAAGAAACATCAAATCCATAGTGAACTCAGGAAAATGGATTAAGCAAGAAGAACTTGCAATGGAACTGAAAAATAACAAAGGAATGATCAAAACAAAGGCAATGTACTGGGGTAAATTGCTTGAAGAAGGAAAAGTGGCCAAATCATGACTGAAGAGGATCAGATAAAGAACTTGCAGACGCAGTATATAGACAAACTAGTAAATGAAGAAAATTCTTCAGACCAGGGCAGTATGAGATGAAAAGGCTGTAGGACCAGCATGTTTAATCGACCATGGGGAAGTTTCAGTTGCATTGAAATCAATGAAATCCCAGAAATCTGGTGGCTGGATGGGTGTAGTAGCATAAATTATGATGGCTGTGTATGGCATAGGTTAAAATTGACTAACTGACTTATGTGATTCAGGGAGGGTAAAATACACCGTCCAATTGGAGACAAAATATACTGATTGCCGCTGATAAGGATGATGGTGAACCAGTGAACTGCTGACTGTACAGGGCAATCAAGCTTCTAGAGCATGGCATGAAAGTAGTTGTGGGTTTTTGAAATAAGTATAAAAGCAGTGATAGACAGGATGCAGTTTGGCTTCAAGTATGGTATGGGGATGATTGAAACAGTCTTTGTAGTGAGGCAGGTGCAGGGAGAATACATAAAAAAGAGAAAGCCACTGTTCTTTGCCTTTTCAAAGGCTATGAATACATTCAGGGAAATCCTTCAAAGTCATAAAATGGGCAATAGGACGTCTTAGAGTAGCAGAATTGCTAGTATCTACAGATATGGTGATGTACAAAGGCGCAGAAACTATAGTTTACTTGGTACATGGAGATAGTAACAGCTTAAAAGTGAATGTTGGCATACATCAAGGATAAGTCCTGATACTGTTGTTGTTTTTGTCCTGGTGTAACAAGGGACATACAGTGAAGCCTATGTACAGAGCTGATGGCCAATTGGGAGGATAAACTGAAGGAGAAGATTCACAAGTGGTATTGTAAGATGGGCAAAATGAGATTAAAAATGAACGCATGGAAAACAAAGGTGATGGAAGCAGGTGACAAACTACATCTAGAAGGTGAATCAGGCAAGTGGCCATGTGGAGTGTGCAGCAAAGGTGTATGTAGAAACTCCATCTGAGGTACACCATGTGAGAAATGGGTTCATATGAAATGCAGCAGAGCAAAGAATACCCTCCAGAAAGCTAGCTCATCATTTGTATGTAGAAGTTGCAATGCTGGCACGCAAGGGATTCTCGGCAGCAACAGAAATTTTGACATGAGTGAAGGTGTAGAGATAGAATTTGTTGATGGGGTTCTGTTACCTGGGGGAAATGTTGTGCTCAAAAGGAAGAGCAAACCCAGCAGTCACATCTAGAATAAGATGTGGACAGAAGAAATTTACGGACCTACTTCCCATGCTTAGGTGGAAGGAAACATCCCTAAGAATGGAGGGAAAACTGTATTCGTCTTGCCTCAGTACGTGTGTTGTACAGTAGTGACACTGGGATGCTAAAAGGGTAAAAATTAAGGTGGCTGGAAAGGACTGAACTAGGAATAAGGTGTATGTTGATAAAGGATAAGATCAGAAGCAAGGTACTGGGAGACGGTAAGTGTTGCACCTATTGGCTCTATTTTATGTTCATTTTACCTTGATATGGCCATGTGATGCACAAAGAAGATGATGACACGGTCAAGATATGCATGTATTTAGCTGTTGACGGAAACCAACTGAGAGGCAAGCCAAGAAAGAAATGGATTAAAGACATGACTGTGGACGTGAAGACCATGAACCTGACAGTTGAAGATACAAAAATCAACAACGTTGGGTACACGGGATTTGGAGGAAAATGGACAACACAATTTCTGCTGGAAAAAAGCCGTGAAACTGATGATGATGCCTGAAAAGTGCAAGGGTAATGGTAAGGACTTACACTCTGAAGGCCTGTGTACAAAAATCCTCTGCTTGCTGTAGTAGCCTTGGTCAAGGTATGTGTCTTAAATTGATATATCAAGAGTTAAACTGCTGTATAAATGGGCAAAGTATAGGTACACTTTGAACTAGCTGGAGCTCATATTAAAAGCTATAAACAGTTTGCTATAGTGCCAAATAAAGATTATAGTAAAATCATAAAGTGCTGGATGTCTGGCGGTTATTTCATGTTAGTGTGCAGTAGTTTTGTAGAGCGAGAAGAAATCACTGAAGATGAGCAAAGTAGCCAGATTGTAATTCTAATGGAAATGTAGGATTCTGTCAAGCTGCTTTGCATTAATACTTGAACAGAAGGTAAATGGGGGATGGGGATCTGAAATGAGTTTTGAGATGACTGATAAGTGGTATGAAGCTCTACCGTGGTGTCTTACTGGCACAGCTCTCCAGAGCTGGGTTCTGAATGCTGGACACAATCTCAGAGACATGGCTCAGTACAACCTATGTATTTCATTTTCTCAGCTCTTAGTAGCACAGGGAAATGAAAAAATTACTGGACTGCAAGTCCATAGTAAAGTCAGTGTGGTATGTAAGGCATTGGTTGCTGGCAAAATTTGCCCTAGAATGGGGCAGGTTGCAGTGGTTAGAGAGAGCTACTAGGAAAACATAAGAAAAAAGGTCACACTGCATGGGTCTGCAGGACCCTTCATCACTGACCATGCCCTGTATTCCTATTTTCAAACTCCACACTATAAACATGTATGTTTTTGAGCGAGCACACCAGACGCATGTATGACTCTGTGTGTGTGGGTGGATGTAGATCTGACAAATATATATAATATGAGACAAAGCAGGAAAGCAGACAAATAAGAAATATCCTACTGAACAGAAATTAAACAATATTCTAGTGTGTTTCATGGAACTGGGGTCAGATGGCATCAACTCTAAGTCTTTCTCTTTTTGTGCATATCACACATTAGTCAGTAATGATATAACACTTTATAATTCTTTGTTTTGGTACTTAGAATGTTATTAACAAAGTGGAAGCTTATTCTAACGCATTTAACATAAGACAATAATAATAAAATACATAAAAATAAGTTACAATAAATGTTATAAAAAAATAATATCTAAGCAGTGTAAACCTAGAAGTGGAAATGGCAACAAGACGAAATATAAATAGATGTAATTGCTGACACAGTCTAGATTCACCAGTCACGTTTTACCTGCAGAACAGCCTGAAATCTTTTTGGCATGGATTGTGGCAAAGTGCTTTAAATACTCCTTAGCAATTCTTATCCATTTTGACATGATTGCATCACATAATTGCTGCACATTCTGCTGTTCTACCACATCCCAAAGGTGCTCTATTGGATTCATATCTGGTGACTAGGGAGACAACTGAAATACACTGAACTCATAGTCATGTTCATGGAACCAGTTTAAGATGACGTGTGCTTTGTGACATGAGTCATTAACATGTTGGAAGTAGTCATTAGAAGATGAGTATAAAAAGATGGTGATAAAAGGATGCACACGGTCAGCAACCATACTCTACACTGTGGCATTCAAACGATGCTCAATTGGTATTAGGGGTCCAATGTGTTGCAAGAAAACATTCCCACAACATTACACCACCAGCAACTGCCTGAACTGTTGACACAAGACAAGTTGGGTCCATGCCTTCATGCTGTTGGTGCCAAATTCTGACCCTACCATCTATGTATCACAGCAGAAATCAAGATTCGTCAGGTCAGGCTGTTTTTCCAATCTTCAACTGTTCAGTTTCAGTGAGCCAGTGCCCACTGTAGCCTCAGCTTCCTGTTCTTGACTGATAGGAGTGGAACCTGATGTGGGCTCTACAACAACTGCTGTTTTAGCCCTGCTGACTTAAGGTTCGATGTGTCATGCCTTCAGACATGTTTTAATTCCCACCACTGCTGTAAAGAGTGGTTACTGTAGCCTTCCTTTCAGCTTGAACCAGTCTGGCCATTCTCCTTTGGCCTCTGTCATCAACAAGGTGTTACCACTGAGAGAACTACCACTCACTGGATTTCTTCTTCTTTTTTGCACCATTCTGTGTCAACTCTGAGAGCTTTTGTGCATGAAAATCCCAGGAGAGCAACAGTTTTTGAAGTGTCGAAACTACCCCATATCACACATTAGTCAATATGGCACCAACAATCATGCCAAAGTCAAAGTCACTTAGATCACATTTTGTTCCCCATTCTGAATTTTGATGTGAACATTTTTTTGAAGCTCAAGACCCCCGTCTGTGTAATTTTATGCATTGCACAACTGCAACATGATAGTTGCATGAATGAACAGGTGTGCAGGTGTTCCCAATAAAGTGGCTGGTGACCATGACTGTGTGTGTGTGTGTGTGTGTGTGTGTGTGTGTGTGTGTGTGTGTGTGTGTGTGTGTAAATAAATAAAAAGCAGGGTGTTATAAAATTCCAAACAGTAAATCCTGGCCAGAGCTGGCAGTTTCTGTGTTGTATAGTTAAATTTGATCTTGATGTTCTTATCAGATGTTGATTGGTTTATTATTGTATGTTGAACTGTCTGTTCCAGAAACCCAGGGGAGGACAGCAAGATGCTCGTCTGCGACATGTGTGACAAAGGATATCACACTTTTTGTCTACAGCCAGTGATGGACTCTATCCCCACCAACGGCTGGCGGTGTAAGGTATGGACAAAGAGAGCCAGGTGGATGGAGGATAAAGTCAAGTGCAACAGCTTGGTCTATGGCTCATAACATACATCACAAAGGGCTTTTCTCTAGTGAAAAGTATTTATACTTGCAGTATTTTACTCAGTTCTCAGTTTGGGCGTCACTCCTTTTCATTCTTGCTGTATGAAGTATTGCCTTTTTATTGTTTTATGGCATTTTGAGCATTCCCATCCAGGGTTCAATCGGGAATAATAGTCTGTATTTATATTTCTTAATTAAGCAGATGTTTTTCTCCAAAGCAATGTACAGTTCACTATAAAAAAGTACATTTTAGAACTGATGAAGGGCTTTAGATACAGATACAACTGTGAAAGCACAGTGATGTTGTTCAATACCAGCATTTCTACAAACACAAATTATATAAAAAAGTAGATGCATAAAAAATTGAAAGGAAATACAAAGGTAATCATGACAGATGATGTGAATCAGGTTTAAATGTAACAGTTGGGATGTCAGGAGACAAATGGGTGTAAAGGGTATGTATTTTGATGCACTCTTGAATTCTGGGAGGCATTTGGCAGAGGGAACTCATTTCACCATATCCGGGCAAAAAATGAGCAAAATACAGTGGTGAAAATGTATATATGTGAGCGTGCTTTTTAAAAATGGGTTTGTCAGTGACAGGGGGTCTTTCAGTGGCAGATGATTGTTCTGGTGCTTGTCAAGGGAAGTAAAGACGTGATAGCTAAGAGGAGGTGATTTTAGCTTTCCAAAAAGTAGCAGGCACAGAGGGGTGTGCAGAAATATTGGTGCCCTCTGCTTACAGACAGTAACTGGCTATTTGCCTCCAGATTCCTTAAATCAATCCCTTGTACCTCATACCATTCCACTTTTGCACTGGAAATTATCCACAATTATCAAGTAAAATAAAGTTATCTTTTTCAATTTATTTTACACCTGCAGGCCCCTCTTTACTCCCAGATCCATATGCAGGGATGGATTAGAGTCTGTGTGAATGTGATAGGCTGTACTAGGTGTGACCCAATGAGGTAATGACCTCTGAACCTAAGAGCTTGTTAGACTCGTGGCCAGCGATGTCACTGAAGCAGATGCACAGCCCCCACCAACCGTTCTCTGGCATCTGCCAGATTGAAACCTCACATCAGAACCCAAACTTTGCATTCAGGCCAATTCACCACTGGTGTTGACAAATTCTCTTAAAGGGTCCAAAGCTTGCAGTCATCAGCAAAAGTTGTATAGCTCTAAGCTCTAAACAATTCACATAGATTGCCAGGGAAATGTCCTTCAGAATCAATAAAGTTCTTGTCTATGTATCCATCATCCATACATTCATGTATCTGTCTGTCCATCTATCATTAATCCATCTAATCTCATAGTCAGACATTTAAAATGAATCTTTTCTGTGTTTCTGTTTCTTTTTCCATGCTGTAAAGGCATCGGAAATAATGTGTTTCCACAAACAAGCAACGGGGCTTATGCTTCTGTTCATTTTTTGTTGAATGACATTAATTAAGGCTAATGTTAATGATTAACAGTACACCTATCCTTTGTTCTCCAGAACTGCAGGATGTGTGTGGAATGTGGCACAAGGAGCAGTGGTCAGTGGCATCACAACAACCTGCTTTGTGACAGCTGCTATCAACACCAGGATCCTGTCACCAGCTGCTTTCTGTGTGGCAATGCCATAAACCTAGAGCTCCATAAGGACCTGCTCTCCTGCCACATGTGCAAAAGGTACTAAGCATTTGGATGACTCTCTGCTGCAAGCCTGTACCTACACTGGTGCAGTGAAGCCTTTCCAGAACCTTCTGAGTAACTCATATTGCAGACGTATTCAATTACCTGCCTGTGATCATTTAGTGACTGAGTCGAGTGTAATCAGAAACTGAATTGAAGCTTCACCCAAATGTTTGATTTGATCTCCATGTACGTTGATGAAGTTTTCTACTTCACTGTTGATTTAGCATAGTTATCTTGGTCTGAGCCAGTGAAATGCAAGTAAAGGGATTTGCATCACCTCACTCAGTAAACAAATAATGTTTTGAACCATTTTCCCCAAAACACCTTGCAGCACATTAGAATTAGGAAAAGATTTGTGATCCCTTTGTATTTACCTAGATTTCTGCACTCATTTCTTATAAAATGTCTTCTGATCTCCAGCTAAGTCGCAAGATTGGACAAACACAATCTACTTAAACTAATAACACGAAAACAATTTTACTCCCTTTTGTCAGTATTGAGTACATAGTTTAAACATTCACAGTCCGGACTGGAAAAACCATGTGAGCCTCTAGGCTAATGACTTCTAAAGCTAATTGAATTTAGGTGTTTTGATGAATGAGATGAGATTAGAGATGTGGGTTGTATGTGCCCTATTCCATAAAAATGCACATAAAGTTTGATTACTGACAGCATCTTTTCTTCTCAAGAAAGACTTGTTCGTGTGGACCATGCCCTGATAAAAAAAATTATGAAAACCTTTGAAGAATCATTGTATATAAAAGGCGGCAAAAATACTTCTAAAGGCCTGGGTGTTTGTCAGTCGACAGTTAGACAAACTGTCTACAAATTGAAAAAATTCAGTATTTCAGTTGCTACTCTCTAAAGCTGTGGGTACCCTGCAAAGATTATGGAAAGAAAGCAATGTGCAACATTGCATGAGTTAAAGATCTGCAGAAATCTCTTCCAAGATCTCTTTTCATGTGTCAACTATTAGAAAACACAACAAGAACTGTGTTCTAGAACAATGTTCTCTGGACAGATGAGACAAATGTTGACCTCTGTGGCAGAAACACATAGTGCTATGTTTGGAGGATAAAAGTATTGAATACAAACACCAAAACCTTATCCCAGTTGTGGACCATGGTGGAAGGACCATCATGGTTTGGGGGCTGCTTTGTTGCCAGCTTACATAGGGAGAACACTGAATCCAAAAGAATTTTTACAAAAGAATGTCAGAGTAGTGGCCTGTCACCTGAACCTTAATAGAAGTTGGGTGATGCAACAAGACAATTAACCAAAATACAGGACTAAACCAACAACAGAATGGCTTAAACAGAAGAAAAAAAACTGTGTTCTGGAATGGCTAAGTCAGAACCAAGACCAAACTTACTGCTGTGTTATGGCTGTTCTTGCAAGGAATCCCAAAAATTTCAATGATTTGAATTTGAACAGTTTTGTAATGGTTTAAAATTGTTGTTAACCATTATGCAAATCTGATCAACTGCTACAAGAAACTTTTGGTTGTCTGCACTATGAATGTTTAAATGATGTATTCAATATTTACAAGAAGTATTTGTGTGTTGTTAGTTTAAGCAGATTGTGATTATCCATTGTTGTGACTTACTTGAAGATCAGAGCACATTACATGAGTAATGAATTCAGGTAATTCCAAAGGGTTCAAAAACTTTTGCTTTCAACGGTTTAGGAGCATTTTTCCTTGTTTCAGGTTGCTAATGTTGTGTTATCTGCTCTGTGTGACTTTCTTTGTTTTGACTGGTGGCATTTTCATGCTAATGTCACTGTCACAGATGGATTGCCTCTGAAAAGGGCATGGGGGTGGGATTCAGATTTCCCAATTTGCTCTGCACATCTTTGCCATCAGCAGGTCTCAGCCTTAGCACCAGTTGCTCCTTGCAATAATGACAAAATTGCAAAATGCAAATAGTGACAAGTATAGTGACAAGAACAACAAAAAACATAACTTGTCACACTGTTGCTGTGCATACCTGTTTCAAGAGAGTGACCAGGCATGATGTGGTAAGGGGTGGACCTAAAATATGGATGGATAAACATTATAAAACAGTAGCGTCAAGCAGAATCTGCATGATTTCCAGTGCTGCAATGCAAACATAATTTTCCAAATTTCCATTTCAATAGCATTGCCATACTTGACCCTCGTCAGTCAGGTTCAGCAGATAATCCTCGAGGTGGGTGTGCCTACACATGTGTCCCACATGCAGGTAACCCACAGATAGAAGCAGTTAGGTAGAGTGTTTCCATGAGCACCATGTAATGAAAAACATCACATAATCCAGCCATGATTTATAACAAATATGCATGTTGTCAATGGGGTGCTGCAGAAATTCTGCAAGTGTTTAACAGGACTTCTGGAAGTTCTGCCCATCAGATAGTGGCACTGGGTCAAGGAACCAGTTAAGTTAGTAATCCTGTTTGCTCCCATTCTAGGTGGCTCCATCTGGAGTGTGAGCAGCAAGCTGATGGAGATGCGGAGGCCCAGTCGCGGGAACAGTATGTCTGTGCCGAGTGCAAACAGACAGAGCTGGAGACGGATCAAAAAGATGAGAGTGAAGCCCTCAAGATGCCAAGGCCTGACACAGAGCCAGTGCCAGGTAGTACCAAATCACAGCCCATGTTTGACCACTTGTATTTGTTACTCCATTCGTGTTGATACTGTCCATCAGGTTAATGTTATTGGCTCTCTGATAGGCATGTGTCGTGGTTGCTCAGCAAATTGAATCAAGGGTGAACAAGATCCATACACTGTCTCCTCAAAGAGACATCACATCACGTTCTTCGCACAGCATTATTTCCACTGTCCAGCTAATCTGCAGCAACTGGAGAGGAGAAAAAATGGAAAACAATGGCAGGCTGAGCTGTGGAGTGGAATGCTTGAAATGTCGGGCCTCATGTGCTAAGAGACTCTCTTCACCCCTTTTCGCTTTCTTTGGGTTGTTTTTATGTGTCTCATTCATCTTGTTCTCATTTCCCATTTGGCAGCCAGGAGCCTCCTTGCTGCCAGAGTGGACTATAGTAATGACCTTCTTGGACTTTCCCCTTTGCTTTCTTTGCTGTGCTTGGAAGCCATTCTGTGGTGTGCTGCATAAATGTTCCATGTGAGTTCTCAGCCATGCCACAGGGGTCTCAGGGAAACATGAGAATTTTTGGACCACAGCAGAGCTCAACTGGGCCCAGCATTTATGGTTGCCTGATGGTCCAGGTCAGGAAATTTGCTCAAATTTTCATAGACAGATAAATGATTCTGATACCTCACAGATGAACAGGTGACCAATAAATTATGGAAAAATATTAACAAATTTAATGAAAAACAATGGCCATCATCATAAGAATGAAACTTTGATGTCACTAATTACATCATAGTGTTTTTGTTTAGAATGTTTCTTTCTAGAAAGTGAACATTTGTCAAAAATAAAGCAAAATAGACAAAATATGCTATTCTGGGTAATTCGTTTAAATTGGAGTCTTTTTGCAATTATGCTTCCCGGTCATGATACCTTGATTGCCTCACTTTTATTAGTTAATTTTAAACCTAGAGTTTACATCTTTACGATATATGCCAAGAATAGACAGGTGCAAAAATTTGATGGGGTAAGTTTAAAAAAAAAAAAAAAAAAAAAAAAAAAAAAAAAAAAAAAAAAAAAAAAAAAAAAAAAAAATTAAAAAAAAAAAAAAAA
>UFQX01000006.1:1230688-1304905 GCA_900497675.1 Arapaima gigas | reverse complement strand
TTTAAAAAAAAAAAAAAAAAAAAAAAAAAAAAATTGAAAGGGTAGGTTAAAAAAAAGTGAAATTTGGCTGTCCTGCAGAGAACCAAAACACCAAACAATAATGTCAAGCCCTATTAAAGATTTGCATAACAACTGAATGCCTGCAGAATAGTTGGGACTTGTGTGCAAGTTGCTCTAACCTTTCCTTGAGTTTCTCTCTGGCTTTACTCTGGCTTCCCAAACCACATTTTATGTTCAGATTTTGCAGATGAAGAGGTTTTGGCCCAAGGACAAACCCAAGATGGGAATGATTATTCACAGTGCTTACTACAGAATCAAGTACTGATTCAAATTCGGACATGTTTCCAGAATCAGGGGAGTCTGAAGTTTGGCTCCAGCCTCTCTAAGCCCCTATGGCGACCAGTAACTTTTCAGGGGCATCGATCCCACGAATCACAAACAAAGATCACAATCACAACTTAACCAGCATTTGATAGTTTTGTGCTTGTTTGGACCATGAGAAATGCTTCCAAAGCTTTGGATGGAGACCAGAACCTCTCTGCATTTCCAAAATGCCTCACAAGAAATAATGCATCTGCTGAGCACTCAGAAGCAGATGGAAAGAAATCATCAGAAGCTGAAAGCAAATCCGTTTTCTTTCTGACTAATTTCCTGAAGTGCTTCCAAGAAGAAACATTGTTTGTAGAAATTTTGGGTAAGTTGCTGCTTCTAGCCCACTCCCTTTCCCATCCGGTGTGAAGCATGTAGACACCCATCAGGAGCATGGAGATAGTCAGGGGCCAGCAACACACTGGTATGCAGCCAGGAGAGCAGCTTGGAGGAGAATTGGCAGTCATGCCATTATTTCAGTCCCTCCAGAGGAAGCAGAGTCCCCTCCAATGCTTGCCACCTGCTGCTTTCTCCAAAACATACATACATGCCTTACCACCAGCGCATGTGCGGAAACATTTACACAGCTTAGATCTGAGCCTATGAAGTTACTGCTGTGGCTATAGCCACGTATCTTTTCTCATTAAAAATGACATAAAACATTAGCTAACCTGCTAGTCTGCCAACACACTGATCTGTTAATGCTGTGCTCAGCTAACTCTCTTCCATTAAGATGCTGCTATGCCAACTTACTGTTTCTACTAAGTAGTGGTAAACACTAAGATAATGCTCTACTGTTTTATTAAGATAACTTGGTATTCCACTAAGATGTTTCTCTGCTGACTTTTTCAACTAATTCAATGGATTAAAGTTTTCCATCAATATCAATGTATGTTAAAAAAAAAAAATGGACACCATACATGCAGCTGCTGTCCATGCGTAGAGCAACAGCATAGTGGGTGTCTGGCTTATGGACAGTACTGCTAGCAATGTGATAACAAGCCACAAGGAACCACACTATGGTTGTCAGCAGACAGCGTTTTCCTAATCAAGTAACCTGCAGTTTGCGGTTTTTAAAACTTATGTCAGAGTGAAACTATTTCAAAACCTTTTTCCTTAGAGTATCTTTTAATATATATATAAAAAGCTGGCAATATGAAATCAACCAAATGAGTGGAGTTTGTAGAAAGGGTTGAAGAGAAAAAATTTTATGAAAAGGGTACTTGTCTCTACCATGGATTTTCAACAGCAAGCAATGGAGTCAGGGCTTTGGGTATTTATTATGCAGTGCTTGAAGTGGAAAAAGTAGCAGTAATTTTCTTATTGGCATACTGGTATGTAGCAAGCTGTTAAGTATTAAATGTTGAATTTAATAAGAGAAAGAAACACAAGCTGACTTCCAGCGTAACAAGTGCACCCTGGTCGATGAAATTTAGGGATGCTATTATGAATAATTGCCATGTACTCCCTAGCAACTTTTTGGTGGACAAGGATGCTCAGCCAGAGAACTTGGGTGGCCAGAAGCAAATATTTATAAATAAATAAATCGAGAAAGGAAGGAAGTAAAAGTCAAGTCCTGGGAGTTATGAGAAATGTTGATACATAACAAGTCTTGGTGCTCTAAAGAGGAAAAGTTAGAAGTGCCACTGCTATGTACTGCTGAGTACTGGCCCACTTCAACCACTGATATGAATAAATTTGCATCAAAGCAATATGGAAAAGGGGAAATAGATTACAGCAGGCCATTGCTTATATCATTTACTGTTCATATTGTAATGTTATCTAACTTAAGCATGTACTTGTGTATGTTTTGCAAAAAAGTTAATGCACAGAAGTAATGGCCAGAAGATGCTCATTATACACAGAATGAACACAAGCCACATAGATGCTGTGCATTGTGACTCACTTCAGCCACCACTGCAGCAGTGATATCTGTAAGTGGTTGAGTCTATGGTCAAAAAATATGCATTTACATATTCATTGCTGGACCAAAGACATCCTTCTCTATTGCTGACTCAAAAGTATATTTAATTTTTGACAGATTACAATGGGCTCTCAAGATTGACAGTCTTCAATGTACAGGATTCTTATGTTCGCCTATACTACATCATCCCTCACCTCAGACATCAGCTGTGAGAGACACTGAAAACAGTCAAAGTCACGTTCTCTTTAAATGCAAAGCCACTAACCAGATGTTCGTGAAACATTTTTAGAAGCATCACTGCGTCTGTTAAAATGGGGTTGCCTTTTCACATGTTCATTTAAATAAAGGCAGTTTGTATTACTTGACTGAGATGGAGTGGCACCCCATCTGGAATAGTTTCATAAGCTCTGAACTCCTGCAATTAATAATGTTAGATGGGTGGCTGGATGGACAGATGGATGTCTTCAATGTGCTGTCCTTTCCATATTGTCTAGGGTAATACTAGAACTTCACAAAAACAAAAGTGTTTATGAAATCACTGCCCAAACCTACAAAAAAAATTTTGATACGAGAATTGTTTTCACTTCACTTTCCAATAGCGCTGTTGAGCTAATAGCTCACATTGGTTTTACCTGGTGAGTTAATGAAATTGCCATTACCTTTTGCCATTATTTTTATCCCCAGCAGTTTTCACCTAGTACCATAGCTGCAAAAGCATCCCTTTCGCTACATCTGTTGGCCTTGGTGATTGGGACTGTATCAACTACGGTTAGGTGGTGGTATCAGGGCTTTGGGCATCATGGTAGTCCCAAACTATCAGCCCCTGTGGAAGGTGATCAGGTCCCTATTATCCAATGTAAATTATCACTGTGCCAGTCTGCTGTTGCTCAAGCATCACTGTCAGTCAAGATATTGACACATTGTTCACTACCACTGGGTTATTACCTGTCAGCCAGTTTATCTATATGCAGGGCTGTCTTTGCTGTCAGCTGTCTGTGCCCTTGATGCTAATATATCAGTCAAGCAGTTAATTGGGGTTTTATTTAGCATAGCACTTTTTTGTAATAAAGTTACCACAGAGCCATGCTGGTTCCATGTACAGATCTTTCAGAATTTAACTGAAAAACAAGGAGGAGTGCACATCATATCAGGCATGTGTGTAAGTTTACAATGTAAGACTGGGCCTCAATCCTGTCACCAGCCTGGAATATAGTTCTGAAAAATCAAGTACATAAAAAAGCACTGGTACACTGACTCCTCCGTGTATAAATACAACTGGGACTGTTTGCATTTTGTTTTGTATCTCTAAATATACTTGTACCACAAAGTGAGAATTAATTTTCACATGTGAGAATCAATTTGAAAGTTACTTTAGGCCAAATCGCTGTCCATTTCCAGTTGTTAATAACATATACAAATGCCCACTAATGGAAAAATGCTTGCAAACCCACTGCCAACCAGTTTCTACCTCAATTTTGTACAGTAGGTCCCATTCAGGAGGCTTCCACAGCCTTTATCAGCAGCAGGTGTGAGCCCACTAACAAACTCTCAGCTCAGATGTATTACCAGTCTATTACTTCTAACTTCTGAAATACACTTTGTAGTACATGTTTGTTTATTTATTTACAAGTTATGTTCTGTGAAAAGAAAAAAAGAAAATTCAGATAAACCCCTCTATCCATCATCCTCAACCACTTATCCTGGTTGCAGTGATTCAGAGCCTAACCCGAAATCACTGGACACTAGTCTATGAAACAACCCCTGGATGGGACGTGAGGCCTTTGCAAGGTGGCCACACATGCACACAATGAAGCACTACAGATAATTTAGAGTGATCATTTAACCTGAAACACATGTCTTTGGACTATATGAGGAATCTGGAGCACCTGAAGGAAGCCCACACAGACACAGGGAGGATATGCAAACTACACACGGACTGAGCCAAATTTAATCCAATACCCGAATAGCCTAGGTGCTGTGAGGTGGCAGCGCTATTTGCGGTGCTGCTGTGCTACTCATTCCAGATATAATAAATAAAATAGTTTAAAACTTTTTAATAGTATTAACTTCAAGCTAATATTAAAAATCAATGAAAACTGAAAATAAAAATACATTGTCTCTTAAACTCCAATACTGACTGTGGACTGCTTCACCCCATAAATATATTCGAGGTTCCTTGCTGTGTTATTGATTACCAGCACTCAAGGACACTACAGACAAGCTTTTCATACTGGGAAAGTGATTTGGGTTAAGGTGGTCCCATGCTCCCTTTCTGTCTCAGCTGCCATCTTTTACAAGTTTTTAAAAATAAGGCAACTAAATGCAGTTATAAGTAAATAAATAACATTTTTTAAAGAAAAACTGCAACTGTGTAACATGAGAAGCCAGTTTACAATATTTACATAGACTGTAACAAAGTATGTAATACACTAAAACTATAGTGCATAGGTTCAAGGTATTTTTAGAGGAGTCCTGAAAAGGGGGAAGCTGGGCAGAAGGATGCCATTTTATGTTCATTTTTAACCTCAAGGGGGACCAAAGAGGTGAGGAAAAACCACCTGTTAAAAAAACCAATGTGGAACAAGATTAACAGTGACAGCATTACAAACTAGAAGTGGAAGTTAATAACAATCGACAAATGACAAGCAGAACAACTGGCGCCTGTGGTTCTAACAGCAGGAATAATGTACCTCCTGTATGTGCATGTCATTATTATGCAGTACCGTCCATTATGGTTGCACATGTTTAAAACATTTGCAATCAAGTCACATAATCTGAATTGTCCCTGCCAGCAAGGTTTATATTGCCCCTGTAACTGAATAGACAAAGTAAATATCTTCTGCGATATGATTTGAGAATTCTCAGTTAATAAAATAAGAAGCATAAGAAACCTAGAGGCTGCATCTCATCTAGTCTCATCTTCTCTGGAGATTGTTTTGAAAGGGCCAGCAGGGGCCGTAGTGCATTGCAGTAAAAATACCCATGTTTGAATCCTCACTCCTGTTTTAGCACCGTTCATCAAGGTACTTAGCCTGAATTGATGCAGTAAATATGGCCTAGATGTTTAAATGGTTAAATAATTGAAAGTATAGGTATACCTTCAATCTGCTGGAGTTCACAAATCCTGGGGTGTTTGGTAGTATCGCTGCAATAGAACTTAATAGGGAATATTAGTAGAACAAATTGCTGTATCTGCAGTGTGGTTAAATGCTGGTCATTTTTGGACTTCATGTCAGTTTATCTAGTTTGCTAATGTATCTGGCAAATGCCAATATCACACTGTTACTACTGATAGCTAACTTGCTTTTCAGAAAGTGTGTAATGATCCAATCACAGATGATCCAGCTCAGGAATCCTGTTTCAAAATGTAAAAACCCCTATTTTGGAACACAGGCTAATTGTTTACTAAATTTGTAGGTGTTTCATAATGTAGCACAGTGAAGGGGCCATGCCCTACTCAAAATACCAAGGTGGGAATTTCACCTCCTGCTATAGTACTAAAGTAAAAAAGGTACTTGCTCTGATCCAGTAAAAATTACCATGCCATATAAATGGCTGAATCATTTTAAGTAGTTTAACTTTGCCACTTGCTTTGGAGAAGTGTCAGATAAATGTAAATACTATTATAGGAATGAAGGTCCAGACAACAATTGTGCTTCTTTCAGACCAGTCAGTAGGTTGAATAATTCTTTCAGAAGCAACAGTCAAATATGTGCAGATGAGGCCCTGCAATGGAAGTGGATTTGTCTTCAGGAGCAAAAAATAGACATCTGAATGGCTACCAAAGTACCATGGTCTTCTCCTGTGATTTGACCTTTATATCTGTTGGATTCAACTCTACCTTGTCTCTTCTCATTTATTTTGACAAGAGCATTAGAGCAGCTGCCACTGAGGGTGGGGCAGGTTCAAGGCATGCAACTGAGGGTTTATTCTGTCTCACAGGCCACCTCTTTGGGTTGAGCAGAGTTTACTCCATCTGAGACTGCCACAGCCCCACCTGTAAAACTTTGTGTTGTCATTCCAAGGCCTCCTTTTTTCAGCCTGGATTCTGAGCTGCTGTACATCTAGACAGTCCATCGAGCAGCAAGAATGAAGAGCATATCCACAGGAAATGTGAATTAGTCAGACCCCAGCTTAAGTATAGCAATGTGCCATTCAAATTTGTGGAGCTTGAAATATTGGGGTCTTACCTTGCTGTAATCTTGTTGTAATCTTGTTGAATTAAAATGTAATTAACTTTTACAGTAGGTAGCATATGTTTATTATTTCTAACTAATTATTTAGTTATGAATTCCTTGTGTTTGGAAAGCAGTAATTATCTTTACCTAGAGGAAATATTAGCTTTTGCTAATTAATTCATCTCATTCATTAATAATGGGATATGCAGAAGGCTTAGCTGGAAATACTATATTTTTAATACATTTCGTCTGGAGGGGTAACAGATTTGGCTAAAAATATCAGCAGGCAGCAGGGTTGTCAGGCTATTATTATTATGTCTTATTTTAAAATACGTACACCTATGAAGTCATCTTCACAGAAATTTGCCCAGTGGGCTAGTTTTAATATTGTATTGTATTGAAATACTTGAATCTACTTACTTTTCTCCCCCATTAACATTTAATTTGGTCATTCTCTATAATAAGAGTTTTTATCACATCGATTTGGGCTCCTGCCCTGAAGTGCATATCCAGTGTGTTATCCAACTGGATTCCCCTTTTAACTGCCTCCTTTTTAAGCGCTGTCTATTTTTGTTCCTTTTCTATGCATCACAGTGGGTGCCAGCGGTGAAGGAACAGTTTGGGAACAGATGCCCAGTGGCAGTAATCTCAGTGCTGGATGGAAGGATTTAACTGCAGGTATGCTTTCGTCATAAAGTCTTCACTGTTGTTTTCTTGCAATTAACATGATCAATGCCATATTGATAAGCCAGCAGTGTCGCTTATTAAATGTATAACCCTAGATGCACCTTGCCTGGTTGCTTGTTTGGGCTCTATTTTGAAGGCTTTGTGGTGTGTCTTGTGCCCTTCCAGGTGCCAGTCCGATTTCAGAAGTTCCAGAGGTCCCAGGGCTCAATATGATGGAGGCCCCTAAGTCACTCTTAAGGTCTTCTACTGATGTAGCAGCAGCCACCATAGAGCTGGCACCACCCATGGAGGCTGAGAAAGTTGACCCAGAACTTCAGCTCTCGAAAGCAGCAGAACTTGCTAATGCAGACATCCCAGCCACAGAGTTGGAGGCAGAGGTCCCATCTGAGGAGGCAGAGACTATGCTGAGGACAGAGGCACCTGAGGAGGCTTCTGCATTGCCTTTAAAAGAGGCCATCGTAGAAGCTGCTGCTGCTATTCGGGAGGTGGAGGAGGAACCCATGGAGGTCTCACACCAGGAACATTCTAGAATGGACTCAACAGCTAGGTCAAGCACTCTGGGCATTAGGCAGGAGGAGCTTACTGTGGGAATGACTCATGTTTCCCCAGCACACATTTTTCAGGCCCTGTCAGCCACAGATTTGAGTCCCTTGGTCACAAACGCTGGCTCTGCAGATGTTAACTCCACTGGTGCAAGCGAGTCCACTTTCTCTGATTTCAGTTCCCCCCCAGAGCACAGGATTCCAAAACCATCCCCAACAGACCCCTTGGAAAGTCCCCCCAAGCAAGCCGGGTCCCCCATTTCTTCCAGGGCCTTGCCCCAAGAGCTGGCACTGGGCCTGCCTCCCCCTGTGCCACAGGAACATGGCAGCATTGTGCCTTCCTCCACCTTCATACCTGTGGCTCCTAAAATTGGCATGGGGAAGCCAGCTATCTCCAAGAGGAAGTTCTCACCAGGACGGCCCAAGGCAAAACAGGTAGGCAGCCGGAGTTGGCCAGTCTGGCCTCCTAGGTTAATTAGCATTCACCATTTCCCAGGACCCCTAAAGAGAAGCTCCAGTAATTATTTTTTGTTATCTCACAAGGATGAGTTTTATTCTGAAGTGTGAATTAATTAAAAGGGGAGCATTTTGGCAGTGCCTACAGAGTATCCTATGGCTTTATGAGGGGCTCAGAATGTTGGAAAATGGCTCTTCTGCCACACTTCTGATGGCAGAATTAGACAAGGTTTGTTCTGTAAGCGTGCAGTTTGGATCAGCACTCTTAAACCAATGTGGCCTGTTGATTTTTTTGGGTTTGTTGAGATTGTGAAGATTTTTTGTCTTCCATTATTTAAATGTTTCTTTTATGGATTTCTTTGATTCCATGAGCTTTAAGATCTGCCAAACAATCAGAAAAGTCATGCCATGTAATAAAGAATGTAGAAAAAAAGCACACAGCATATGGCCAGGTTTAGTGAGTTTTAGTTTGAAAAAATGCAAAGTACATCATGACAAAAAAGAGAACATTGACCTGCAGAACTGATTCTGCAGAGGTAGCTTGAAAGGATTTTGGAATGTCAAGAAATATCTGATGTGGTTGTCAAGAGGACAGAACCCTTGGGGGTTCATGGCACCAGAAATGAGTCCACAGTGGACAACCTTGCAGGGGGCTTTCTCTGCTGACTCCGTTTTGCTTCTAGGAGAAGGATTTGAATCCACACATGGTTAATGTTCATCTCCAGTCCAGCACAGTTCACAGAGACTCTCCTGCACAGCTACTGACGTGATAGATAGTCTGCCAAAGTTAGAAAGACTAAGAAGCTTGACTTTGGACGTGAACACGTCATACATGTGAGGATTTGGAAAAAGATTAAGCATTCTGTTGCAATATAAAAGGATGCACTTCATGTATAGACATTATAAACATGCATAGTACTGAAGCATGTACAATGTACTAAATACATGTACTGCAGTAAACTCCAGAATTATTGACACCCTTCATAAAAATGAGCAAAAGTTAATATATAAAATGAGTAACATATGCAATGGGTGATATTTTGAGCTTAAACATGTAGCCAAACCTTACTTATTTTAACACATTGTTTCAATGATAAACAGTTTTCTTGGGTAGTGCAACTTCTTTTTTTAGCAAAACATAGGTTTCAAAATTATTGGCACCCCACCATTAACATTTGATGGGCCACGTCTAGGGAGAATAACAGCACTGAGCCTCTTTCTGTAATGTCTGACAAATTTGGAGAACACTTATAGAGGAATCTAGGACCACTCCTCAATGCACAACATTTCAAATTCCCTTATATTCTTAAATCGTTACCTATGGACTGAGACTGAAATGACCGTTGCCAAACATTGTGTTTTTTGTTCTAGCAATCATTACTCTATCAGTTTTGATATTTTTGAGCTTAATGTCAGGTTGAAAGATCTACAGTGAAGTTTCAACCTCCTGGCAGAGGCAACCTGGTGTTGACCTGAAATTTTCTGGTACTTAATGAAATTCATTATGCCATTAGACTCCAAAGCATCAATGACCCACCACCATATTTTACTGTGTACAGATGCTTTTGCTTGTATGAGGTTCTTTTCTATCCCAAAGATGCCAAGGGCCAGAAAGTTCAATTTTGTTGTCATCTGATCACAACACAGAATTCCAGCTGTAGGTCCTGTGACATTTAGCAAAGTTCAGACACTGGAAATTGTGTTTTGCACTCAGTAAAGGCTTTTGTGTGCAACAGTTCCAGAAAGCCCATTTTTTCGCATGATGGCGTCTATCACTTGATTCTGAAATTTGATGACCCAAAGGTTCTATTGAACTGCAGTTCTGAAGCTGTGATCCTTAGTAGTTTTATCTTTGTGTCCCTCACCATCTTCCTCTCTGTGCATTGAGATAATGTGCACATGAGTTAATTTACAACTGTTTCAGACTTCTGAGGCTTTTCACTATTGCCCTCACTGTGTTTAGTGTTATTTTCAAATCTGCATGTATTTTTTTGACATCTTTTTCCTGATCTGTGTGAATCAACAACCATCTATGTCCTTTTGTCTGAAATCTCTTTTGTTTTTAGCCATGGTGATGGATGACAAATAGATTTTGCATGCATGCAATCTCTTATTATGCTCTTGAGAAAGAGGAACTGCTGAAATGCAGCATTACAGTTCCTGGAGACTGAGACCAATTAAAAATCATATAATTTTATAACAGATACTACTTTATTTTGTGATTTAAATATTCTTCAGTGGTGCTGATAATTTTGAAATACTTTTTGCAGAAGAAAGTTGTACTACTCAATAAAAATGTTTTAGGTGGGAAAAGTATTGTGTTAAAATAAAAGTATATGGCCTCACCATGTATTTCATACATTCATTTTTGCCCATTTTTATGCAGAGTGCCAATAATTTTGGAGTTCACTGTATACTTTGTTTTAAATGATTTTAGTGTAAAAGTGAATGTTGTTGAGATGGGTGTAGAGATGACCATAAAGAAGGACATAGAGATGTACTAGGACTGAGCTTAGCAATGAGCATAGTGATGGATGTAATGATGGGAAGTAGTGACAGTTAACTCTGTAAATCCCTGTATTAACATTCATGGGTGTGTTCTCATCAATTCAGGCTGAATTTTGAAGGACATAATTTCTTTGACCCAGCAAATGCAGAGGTGTAGAACAACTCCATAGTTAGCCTTTGCTCCACCTTGCTTGTGTTTCGCTGTTATTACAGAGTCATTGCAAGTCATGCTACATGAAGGAGCCCTGAGATTGCTGAGCAGCACTCTTCCTCTGTGGCAAAGTGTCATTTAGTGCTTTGAAGATGGGTTCAGCAGTTCCAGAAGGTTCCTGTTCATGTAACAGATACCTGAACACCTGAGAACAGGATAGTTGAAGGGGTTTCAAAGAACAGAGCATTAGTGAGTGGTATGGGAAGCCAGTGCAACTCTATGCAACAATTCAGCATAATTCAGGGGTTCTCTACTTTCTCTCATGTAGGAGGTGGGAGTTTCTCCACAGGGAGCCTGTCAGAGGCCTGCAGCTCACATATATGAGTCCATTTATGCCAGGTTGCCTAAGTGTGTGTTGCATCGAGTCTCCACATATTCCATTACCACGTGTGGATGTGCTCCAGGACTCCATGGCAATGGTGTGGTTTCAAACGCAAGAAGGTTGCTGGTTTAAACATTGCTGTCACACTCCTCAGGCTCTCTACTTTGTCAGTGATACTCATTGGTCTTCTGTGCATGGATTTGTGTTGGGATTCATCAACCAGTCATATGGCATGGAAAGATCTGATCATGGTAATGGGGAAACAAATTCTGTCCTAGGGTAATTTTTGAAAATCATACGTAATACACACTTTTGTAATGCTGCTATTGCTTCTTCTCTGCAGCAGTGACGTCCATTAGTATATATTCGTACAGCCACGGTTAGGTTGTCAGATTAGTGTGTATGACTTTCATGTCAAAATAGCCTCAAACTTCCTCCGAGGTGCCACAGTCTGTGTCTAACATTGCTTCTGTGTTTTAATAAACAAGCTTGTATAAAATACTGTTGTTATGGTGAGCTGAACCTCAGATTTGGGCTTCATACATTTAGCATTTTGTTGCTCATGACCTGTGATTTATGACAACTATCATACAGCTATGTGTTGCTGGTACATTAAAAGCTTGTTCAGCATGTGCCATCATGCATGAATGATGACCATTGACCATGGTTTGTATGCATGGATCTTTTTTGTGCATTGTTTTTATTGCCTGTACATATTTTAATTATATACCATCTTTTGCATCATGGTTTCACTGTTGCTTGTTTGTGTACTAATTTGTTTGCTCCTCTACCCATCTTAGTGTGACCACAGCTTCTATGTGCTTCTTCTATTCGCTTTTTTATTTTACTTCATTCCCCTTTCCCCCACCCACATTTCCTTCTCTCACCTGCTGCGCTGTAGGGAGCATGGAGCACCTATAATGGTGTGAGCTCATCATCATGGTCCACATACCACTCGGACGGGTGGGATGCTCCGGAGATGAGGCGTCCTCTGAACTCACTTGCCTGGAGCATCAAAGTGGTAAATGGATTGCCTTAAGTACTGTCAGAAAGAGTCCATGGGATGCTGAGCATGGGAAGGGGTGTGGGCTGGGGCTGGCGTTCCAGAAGGCAGTTGGTTTTTGACCACTTGGGGTTCTTTGGCATACTTTTACCCAAAACCCTGAAGCAAACAGGTACCAAGCTTGACTATGAGTGCAGGACAGGTGTTTTTTGGAAAGGGCAGCAGGTGGTATTGTTTTCAAAGCTGTCACCCTTCGTTCAAAGGATGCAGGTTTGAATAACACCTTCTGCTGTGGTACTGTTGCTCAAGGATCTTACTCTGAACTGATACAGTAAGAATTATGCAGCTGCATCAATGGGTGAATCAGTGAAGGGAGTTTAACACTAAGTCAGCTGGAATGAAAGTGTGAGCTAAGCAATAACTAAATAAGACAAGGAACTCTCCACCCGCTCAGTGCCCCCTTGTAGCTCAGCGAGTTTCCCCTCCTCCGTATAAGCAGAGATAAGCCAATTCCTGGATGCTGGCTCTGACATTACCACTATTCGTGGCAGTTCTGGAAACAGCTGATGGCATAATGGGCCTCTGCTTACCATGTCCACTTTGCTGAAGCTTTGCAAACAGTCAAAAAATCCATAATTGCACCAATGAAAGGCCACCTCACCATGAAGAGGAAGGTAAGCTAAGAATACAGCCATTATCCACAACCCATTTCCAATAAATGTAATGTCTCCAATCGCAGATATTTAATCATTTAGAGGTGAGTTTAGAGTTACCAGTTAACCTGGTACACATGTCTGTGTTCTGTGGTTGGAAACCAGAGCAGCTAGGGGAAACCCATGCAGATACAGGAAGAACATATAATCTTCGCACAGACTGAGCTGGGTTCAGACTTACACCAGAGCAACCCAAGTGCTGTGATGCATCAGCGCTACCTGCTGCACCATGATGTAGCCCCAAAAAAGATAGCTTTTCCTTGTAAATCATGCACTGCCCCTCTTTAGTTACCCCACCTTCTTTCATCGCAGTCTGTCACAGAGAATTGAAACTAAAGAACAACCTTTAAATCTTATGATGATGTTTTGAGCATTTTTCTGAATTAGACCTAGCTGTCAGATTGAGAAAACAAATATGCCTTGCAGCACTGTAATGGAGTTCTCATTAGTTGGAACTCTATTGTCACGTTGGAGCTCTCACTCTTGCTTCCTCCTGGGATGAAGTTCTCAGCGTAAAGCCAGATGATCATCCAGTGATTTCCTGCACAAACACTCCCGCTTTCTTTTTTTAATCAATCTTGACCTCAATAACTTCGATAATTTAATCCAGCAACGCAACTGTCCACCAATGGCCCAGTGATTTCTTTTGTCCTGTTCACCCTTTGTTCTGTTGTTTGACAAATCAATGCTTGGGAGATAAAATTGCAATGAGAATGGAAAGCACCCAGATATATTGCCACAGTTGGTATCATTTAATATAAAACCTCCCTAAAAGGCAGTCAGGTTTACCTTTTTTGCATGAAATTACAAGAGTTTGCTTGTTTTCCATATTTTTGTTTTGATATTTTTTTGTCAGCGAGTCACTTTTGGTTGGTTTAAAAGGATTCCTCCCTGACTTTGTTAAGAAAAGTCATTTAATAATGGTATTGACTTCTGAGAATAATGAGATTTTTTAGAGAAGACAACACTTCTTAAAGAATGCTTTGATATTTAAGTGGAGATGTCTTAGGGAAACATCTTTTGTATGAATCCACAACATGACTTCAAACTGGTAATAAATACTGTTTTTGGTGTTTTTGTTTTAGCTGGTTCTGAAGGTGTCCTTAGCCCTTACATTAATGTTTTATAAATCAACCTTGCTGGGAAACAAAAGGCCACTTGATCATATCACTATTACCACAGTGATGATTTTTCCACAGTTTGAAGCAGTTTTCTTCTTGCAAGGAAGGACTCACAGTGTTGTGTGTCTCCACAGGGTCGTGGCTCAGGTTTTCCGGGGAAAAGGAGACCACGGGGCTCCGGCTTGTCTGGGAGAGGAGGCCGTGGACGGTCCAAGACGAAGAACACCGTGAGCCCAGTCGTGACACCAGGAGTATGTCTTGTATTGCCCCCAACTGTCAGCCAGCTGTACTGAACACAGTAGTGTCCATATCTTTTGAACAGCTGAGTTTCCAGGGCAGTCAATGAGGGTATGCACTCACCGGTCACTTTATTAGGTACACCTATCAAGTGCTGCACTTGAGCCATAACTTGCTTCCATAAGAGGATGAATTCAGTAGTAATGTTGCTGGTCACATTTCACAGGGTTCTTGGTATATCATAGCTTGATAGCTTCATGCAATTTCTGTACATTTTTTGATAGCATGCCCATTCTGCTGACATCACTTTCCATCACATCCCAAACATGCTCTACTAGCTTGAGAGGTGAGGACTGTGCAGGCCACTTGTGGAATTCAGTGCACAGTTGGTGTTAAAGAACCTAATATGTGCAGAGAAAATGTTCCCTACCAATGTCACCAACACCTGTCTGTTTCTAGCATACCTAATAAAGTGGCCAGTGAGTGTATATGATTTGTATAAGTCATCAAAAGTTCTCTTAACCTGTGTTTTAAAATTTAAGATTCAAAATTTATTTCAAATAATAGTATACATGATTTTTATTATGTCCTGTC
Source organism: Arapaima gigas (assembly GCA_900497675.1). Classification (NCBI taxonomy): domain Eukaryota; kingdom Metazoa; phylum Chordata; class Actinopteri; order Osteoglossiformes; family Osteoglossidae; genus Arapaima; species Arapaima gigas. The sequence goes on along the minus strand of UFQX01000006.1, from coordinate 1,290,040 downwards.
CCCTTTAAAGTAATCTCCTGCTGATGATTTGATTTGTCCCTGCATTATTGCCACTGTTGGATGCCATGCTGCAAGTCCTCAGTCAAATTCATGTTGATTGTTTTCTACCAAATATTTTTTGAAGGAATGTTGTCATGCTCACAATAGGGAAAGAAAAAACATCTCTGTGATACCACTCCCTCTGTGTTGACCTAACTTTGCACAGTATGATTTTTGGATTTTTTTTTGTTCCCAAAAATCAAAAATGGAGCTTAACGGAAGAAAATTTAGTGGCTTTTCGTGAATCCAAAAATAAATTGAGGACTGTCACCATGGCTTTTAAGAATTGTAGGACAAACGAATATCAGTTGGAAGCTACTTCAAATAAGGTGGCACCCGAACAAAGATCTGTATACACCATTTTGGTAACATAACATTTTAGAGCTTTTGGATGACACCCCGTGTATAGGCATGCTGCTCTTTTAGCCTATATACAAAGTGTGATCCAAAAAAAGATGACATCATATGTGAGAATTAATCAGTGCTGATTTTTCGCATCCACGCTCTCGTGCTTAACAAATAGTGTCTATTAAAACCTCCGTGCCACAAAACTGTCATTCCAGCATGTGACACGAGTAATGTATGGCTGTTGTTGCCATTCTGACATGCCAGCTGATGGCCATGGTTTTTGTATGGTTGCTGCAAACAGGTCAACCTTGTAGAAATGCAGTATGCTGTGAAAGAGGAGGAGGAGAACGCCATGCACAACACAGTGGTTTTATTCTCCAGCAGTGACACCTTCACTCTGAAGCAGGTGATTTCCTTGTTTGTGTGTGTGTGTGTGTGTGTGTGTGTGTGTCTGTGTGTCTGTGAGAGTGTGGCTAAAGCTGCTAAATGGAGAAACACCTAGTTTGGGAGCCCTGCAATACAGCCTGCGAGGCCTTTCCAATAGATCTGGCTATTCCTGCCCTGCCTCATAGCCTCCTCCAGGTGGCTTTCACAGCATTTCTACACCCAGTAGTGGAGGTCCTGCAGCTATTTCTGTATATGTTGTTAAATGGTCCTTGTTACTTGGGCAGATGGGTCAATGTTTTCTAATGATGACGTGATTATGTAAAAAAGTAAAAATTCATATTTGTGCATTTATGCCCTGGTTGTGACTAAAGGACTTCATATAGTTCCTCAAATCTTGCACACCTGAAAAAGGGCTTTCTACATATGAATCACTGAGCATAGGGAAAGTGTGACTGTAAAAACTGTACCGTGACAGCCTTTAATTTAGAATTTCTTATAATGTGTTCACCCCTTCCTCTCAGTAATTACTCTGTTCTTTGTTTTACCATTGCCGCTGGGTACCATCATCTACAGACTTAATTCAGGTTATGATTCAATGGTGCAACAATTCACTTTAGAACAGGAGATTCTGCTGTGGCTAAAGGCTGTTTGTGTGTGTGTGTGTGTGTGTGTGTGTGTGTGTGTGTCAGAAACTTTTTGCCTACTGTGTGATATCACTTTGGGTTTTGGAGTTTGAACAGACATGTGTATTCCATGCAGGACATGTGCGTAGTCTGCGGCAGTTTCGGTCTTGGTGCTGAGGGCAGGCTTCTTGCCTGTGCTCAGTGCGGACAATGTTACCACCCCTTCTGCGTCAACATAAAGGTAAGGAGGCTCAGCACACTGTGGAGGGTGTGGTAATTTTCTCATTTCAAAGTGCACCCTTCATCTACTTACAGTTGAATGTTTTCACGCAGGCACTAAAAATTTAAGCAATTCAGTCAAATGTATTATATTTGTGCTCTAAGAAGATGTTTGTTCATATCTACTGAACCCTGACAGTTATTTTGCTCTCATTAGAGGACTTTCGTCTTATAGGCAGGAGGTGGTATAATGGTTAAAGCTATCACCTTGCAGTTGAATCTCTGCTTCTGCTGTAGAACCCTCAGTTAAGGAATGTAAATTTGTTTAACAAACTTAAACAAAACTGAGCTTTAAACAAAACTAAAGTGAAACAGAACAAAACTTACCCAGCTGTATAAAGGGATAAATAACTGTTGCTTAGTGTACCGGCCTAACATTGTAAGTAAAAAAAAAAAAAAAAAATCAGTTTCATACAAGCATCATGCTGTAAAAGCAGTTTAGTATTGATTAAGGAGCAGAGCTTTGGAGTTTAAGGTCCTGGACTTCTGCCCTAGTGGCTATAAGCTCATATCTGGGGGCAACTCATTGTTGTACCTTTGAGGTGCTTTAGTAAGTACCCACATGTGCGTGTACCAATGAGTAAAAGTTTCTTTAGTCAAGCAACCCCTGCTAAGCAATTTAAAAATAATGACAAAAGCTATGCAAAGAAATACTAAGGGTGTGTAGCTGAGTTATGGAGGTCAAATCTATACAGTACAGGAGACAAGCATTTTTGAGATCATAGCTAAGTTATGCTTGTGACAGAAAGAGGTATAAAGTCCTAAGTTTACAACGGCTTTGAACTGATGTGTAGCGCTTACGGGAATTAAATGGCATGTCCAAGCGCTCAATGTCTTCACTCCAAGTTTTAATTGAGCACGTTGATCTTTATCAGTGGGCAGAGCTGGAATTACAGTAAATAAGCAGTGGGGTGGAGCTCCTCAGGGCTGGTGTTGGGCATCAAGATCGAGAATTACTCCACTGCTAAAAGTCAATGCTTTCTTTTGTTTGTCTCCAACAAAACATGTAAACTTTTACTTTCGATGAAAGATCAATTTACTCTGTACAATACAATATAATCCTTCCCAGCTCTCTATCTTGAAGACAGGCTCAGAGTGCTGTTATAAGGATACAGATAAACACATTACAGATATTTGCAGAAGACGTATACTATTACAGTAACAAGTAAAATTAATTTCCATATATTTATTTAGCGGATACTTTTCTTAAAAGCAACTTATAATGTTAAGCTACTTACACTGATATGCCCAGTAGAGTAACTTTTATTATATCAATTCCTGCTGGGTAATTTTGCTCAACAGAACTACAGCAGAGGGTAGGGAATGAACTTCTATCCTTTGAGTGTAAGCTGGCAGCTCAAGCAACTGCACCACCTACTGCTCCTGTCTGTTTCCCAGCTTGTCACATAATTCCCCACTTATAATTTATTTGTCCTGGATACAAATAATTCACAGCCAGGCCAGGTTTGGCTTCAGTTTTCAGTTTACTGTCTGGCTACTACTGCTTCTTTGTCTCCGGGTCGCAGATTCTGGCCTTTGATGTGTTCCTTGGGCTTCCCCTCACCCCAGATTACCAAGGTTGTCCTGAGTAAAGGTTGGCGCTGCCTTGAGTGCACGGTGTGTGAGGCATGCGGCCAGGCAAGTGACCCTGGCCGTCTGTTGCTCTGTGACGACTGCGACATCAGCTACCACACATACTGCCTGGATCCACCACTGCAGACCGTCCCCAAGGGCAGCTGGAAGTGCAGATGGTGGGACGCATCCACATATCCTCCTATATGCAATGTCACATATGAAGACTTGTTTTGTTATGTTAGGTGTAATTTAGATTTGCATTAAATATTAATTTACACCAAAATGAAACTCATTCTTGGTGTTTTAAGAGGAATCAAGCTTTAAATTTTGTGATGTAAAGTAGATAATGCTGTGTTGTTGTTTTGGATCCATCTTCTTCCTGTGTCTCATTCTCCATACAGGTGTGTCACCTGCACACAGTGTGGGTCCACATCACCAGGCCTGCGCTGTGAGTGGCAGAACAACTACACACAGTGTGCACCATGTGGCAGTCTTACTGTGTGTCCGCTGTGCACCCGCAGCTACTGCGAGGACGAGCTTATTGTGCAATGCCGCCAGTGTGACAGGTGAGCAACTTCTACCCGAGCTCTGATGCTATTCTCACCTGTGGATAACTGATACATAGCAACTGGGAGTAGAGACTGCGTTGGCAGAAGCAAAATTTGAAAACTGAGCTGGGCACTTGGCTCTAGTGTTCATCTGCACATGTGACCACATTCTGGAATGACTGGACAATCCAATGCATAACAATTTTTTTTGTGTATTTTTCATTATTAAAAACAGAACCTGAAATCTGGAAAGCAGAACACAATGTAGAACACTAAATTCCATCAATATGCCAACTTAAAATCAATCACTGAAGTTCAATGCTCTTTTTTTCCAAGCCTTGCACTCGCAACATTCATACCACACTATCATATTTAACTTCATCTCTAAAGAAACTGATTTTCTCGCATGCTTTGAATCACTCCCTCTACATTCACTCTTTCATTCACACAAAATGCTTTCTCACACACAAATTTCACACAAAAATAATTTTTATGGGATAAAATAATGCTTTTGGATGACATGGTGGCACAGAAAAAAGTGCTGCTGCCTCACAGTACCTGGACTATTTGAGCTTGGGTTCAAATTCAGCTCAGTCTGTGTGGAGTTTGCATGTTTTCCCTGTGTTTTTGTGGGTTTCCTCTAAGTGCTCTCATTTTCTCCCAGAGTCAAAGACATGCATTTTAGGTTTCTCTAAACTGTCCGTAGTGTGTGTATTTAGACATCCATTGGTACATCAGTATAGGTCCCTAGCCCAGGTAAATGATCAAGAAGGGCATCTGGTCAAAAAAACTCCTTCTTCAGGGACAACTCCACATCAGCAATGGAAAACCCAGATTCTGCTGGATGAATGCCATAAAACCGAAAGTATGTATTAAAATAATCCCGTTGAAATAGACCTAATAACAGCATAGTAGTGAGACAACTGACAGTGTTGCGATGTATACCACTATCCCCAACGCAACAGTCGCATTATTTGATTCTGCTGGCATAAATAAGTTGTTTGCTTTATTTTCAATTGCACCATGTAATTTAAACAAGAATATATTTGAGGGTGTATGGCGTTATTTTAAAATCTCTCAGTTTAAACTTGCGTAAAACACCAAACCGTTGTAACATAAAAATATTCTGTGTGTGCATTCTATATATATTGGAATGACAGGTCACTTGCATGACCAGAACCATACCCATTAGTCCAATCATTTCTGGGAGGGCACCCACACTTTGTGAGCATTTTGCAGCTTCTGCATCAATGTCCATTATTGCTGAGCTGACAGTCAGTGCTCAGCCTGCCCCTCCCCCAACAGATGGATGCACGCTTCCTGTGTTTGCCTGAACTCTGAGGAGGAAGTGGAAGCTGCAGCTGACAGTGGCTTTGACTGCACCATGTGCAAGGCGCAAACAACACCATCCCAAGGTATGAAGGTAGTCTCTGTAGGCATTACACCATCAGTACTAACCTTAGCTGGAAATTCAGAAAACTCCAATGAATTCAGAACCTCTATTTAGCATGAAAGATTGCTAACATGGTTGTGTCTCAGTTCCAGTACCCTCGATGACCATGACGATGTGCACAGAGGAGGTCGAGCCACCAGCCATGACACAAATCATGACAAAGATAAAAGAGCTGGGTACTGATGCTGTCTATCTGTTGTCTGACACACATACTTGTGCTGTTCTTCTAGAAGCCTGTGGCACCTTCATCTGACTATCTTCTCCACAGACCCAGGGAGGACATACACGCAGGATGGAGTGTGCCTCACAGAGTCGGGTTTGTCCCAGCTGCAGAGCTTGGCAGCACGGGGGGGCCGACGCCGGCGGCCCAAACCCAAACTGAAGCTCAAGATCATCAACCAGAACAGTGTGGCCGTCCTCCAGGCACCACCAGACCCCCATTCCGAGTACTTACATGATGGAGATGCTGAAGAGAGCCGAGGTACCTGTCATTAAGTCCCTGTGGGGTGTCTTCCCTGTGCTCGACATCATGAAAAGTTTGCTCAAAGTTGGATTTGAGTAATGTTAAATTACATGGATTGATGAAGTAATTATCATGGATATCTGAGATTTTCTGTTAAAGGTCAACATGTAAAGAAGTGTCAGCTATTCATAAGTTGGGCTCAAGGCAGTTTTTGGGGAAAATATGATTAAAGGCAAAATGTAGGCAGCTTGGAGAGCACTGGCACAGTGAAATGCAGGGTGTTTAGCTGATTTTTATGTGCCCCCATGCCAAGGGAAGATGTTCACCCTACCTGGTGCAAATAAATAAAAAGCAAAGGCATGTTTTGTTTTTCTGCTCCAATATTTATGCACAACTTTGATTCAAATCAAAACACAACAGTGTTCCGTGTCACTGTGATTCAAAATAAAGTTGGTTTTGAATCTATGGGAGACTTGAAGTTATGTATCTTCTATGTCTTGGTATGGATTAGCACCCCCAATCTTTAATGCTCATGCAGGGGGAGACTGCCTAGGTCCCCTGGAAAAAGGTATTTGCATTTATTGTGTGCATTTTTATTTAAAGTTATACTGAAATTTCAAACATAGCAAAATTACTGTCATAGCTATTATTTTCAGTGGCCTACTGTCAGTGTACCCCCCCCCTTTGTTTTAGGCTGTTAACAATCAGTTATAGCTCAATAGCTGAGTTACCAGTGCCAGCCCAGGTCAAAAGTGTAGCAGTGGAAAGGTAAAAAGTAATAAGACATTATATAATCTCCAGACAATTTTACCCTTGAAGTAGTTGCATTTAATACATAAGTGCTGTCAAACAGTCAGAAACTGCAGCGAGTGATACATTTTCCAGTCTTACTCAACTGGAAAGGAAAAAAGCACAATATACATTGGCAAACTTTATTACCCATACATCAGTAATGTGTGCATCAGCCCGTGTGTAGAGCATGTGCAGTAACAATGCTTGTGTGTAAGAAAGCATGCCTGTCTGTGTTTGTGTATAGAGTGTGTACGGTATATGTGGCCCATCATGCAGACAGTAATAACAAATTATAGATAACTAAACTTTAATACTTTCCAGTTTGTCTGTGTTTGAGTGAGAAAGTATGCCATCCAGTGAGGTGCTTTTTCTTGTATGTATATGAGAAGGTGTATTTAATCTAAAGATGCAACAGTGCTGTGCCTGAAATCTGTCAGCATCTTTACCAAATGCTACATGTGAGGTCAGTCCTCTTGTTTCTCAAAGCCTTGTCAAAAAACAAATTTTAAATCTTGTGTGTGGTGATTCCCTGGAATCATTCGGTGTGAATACATGCACTTGTAGATTTATGTGTGTGTTTATCTCTAAAGGTCTAGCTACTGGACACAGAGATTATCAGCACGTTTTCATGCTTTTATTAAATCACATGATGTCCTCTTAATATTTTTCCGCTTAGAGACCCAATGAAGAACTATATTATTTAATTTACCCTAATGTAAATCTCATCCACAGTTGGAGGGAGAGGGGGCTGTGATGGGGCAGGGTGGGATGGGTGTGGTCAGAGATGTGATGGCACGCAAAACTCTTAACATTCTCTCAGCAGAGGGAGACCCTTTAGACTGTGATGGAAAGTCAGACTCAAGCCCAGAGCGAGAGATTATTGATGAAGACACCAAGGGGCTTGACGGGCCCAACAGCACCAAGAAGAGGAAGAGAAAACCATACAGGCCAGGTAGGCAATTTATTGTGGCCTGTAAATGTTTATTAAATTTTGATGTTTTTTGCTCTGCAGAAATTACTAAGAAACTGAGTTTCATATTTTAGGGTGAGTGGTATTTGTGGTGTACAGAAGGTCAGTACTGATGAACATTTCCAGATTCTTTTGCCATGGAATCTGGATCTTTAACCCAGGTCCTGTCAGTCTGCATTTTCTCTGTAGAGTTTTGTTCTTCCTCAGTTATTAAGTACAGAAATATCCCTCTTAATGCCGCCCTGTTTAGCACTGCTTTGTTATAGTGCTCATCCTGTATCATTATGGTGCGCAAGTACATAGCGCACTCAGCATTGTGCATCTCTTTTTGCCGTTGTTAACATTGGAATAATCCCCATTCTCGCATCTCTCCAGTGCTTGTACAACATACCCTGGCCCTTCTCCCATGGGGGTGGAGCATTCTCTGTGTTTTTTCCCAATGCACTGCCCCCTGCCCTTGATTCAAAGGCTCGCTGCACACAACTTATGGGTGAATGCTCTCATGTGTTTCCTTCTTGTGTGTTGTGTTACTAGGAGCAGTTCCAGATCTTTTCTTTCTTTCATTATACATGCACATCACGTTTTCTTTTAATTTCAAAATTATCAAACAATTTTGTGTTACTCTGTGTGTGTGTGTGTGTGTGTGTGTGTGTGTGTGCGCGCGCGCGCGCGCGTGTGTGTGTGTGTGTGTGTGTTAACTGTGGTTTTGGTTAGTGCTCTACTTTCAAGGAACATATCCTGAGCACTAAGTGGGATCTTGCCAATTGTGGCCCATGTTGCATAGAAAATGTCAGCTCTGTTTTTGATCTGAGAATGTCAATCCACAAAGACATAGGCTTATCTTTGTGGAGAATTTTGGTGTGTCCCTTGAAATCAGTGAGGCTCCCCAAGGCCCGGAGCTGCACGTGTCATCATGATTGGCTGTGCTGATAACTGGTATATGTTGCGCTAATGTCCCTCCTACATACACAGAACTAGATACACACTGTATCACTGTGCTCTTGGAACTGATTTTCCCAAACAGGAATTGGCGGTTTTATGGTGCGGCAGAGGAGCCGAACAGGCCAAGGCAAGGCCAAGCGCTCACTCTCCAGGAAGGACTCCTCTGGTTCTGTGTCTGAAAACATGTTGGGGAAGGATGAAGGTACAGCTCTGGAGTCTCTGTTGTTAGCCATTCAAATGCCCATCTAGAGCTCCTGGCAGTGTTTTTTTAATTGTCCTAAAAAATTCTGCAATACTGAACTACCTTGTAGGGAAAGTAATAGATAATAATAGATAGGGCTAGTAATAGATTTTACAGTTAATGAGATTCCACTTAAATGATCCTATAATGGGAACTGTGTACATTGCAGTTGTATGAGTTTAACATCTTAATTATTTTTGGACTCATTAGGTTGGATGGAGATGCCAGAGACACCCGTGGAAGAAACTGCAACAGGTTCAGAGGGTCTTGAAAAGGCTAAGAAACGCTACCGGAAGAAGAGAACGAAATTGGAAGAGGAATTCCCCTCGTACCTGCAGGTCTGTCTCCTGGTCAGAGGTACCAGCCCATGATACTAAGAGACGTGCATGATGCTGCTTGCACTCCTATGAGCTTTCTTTATACTACCAGCTATTGTTTAACTGATTTGCAATGGATGTGGATCAGTTTTCCAACAGTGTCACAAAGTTGGATTTGAATTTTTCAGGTTTTGGGAGTACACACCTCTAGAGTTTGTATTCTATTTCTGTTCCGTGTCGAAGTGGGATGTATGGGGCAGATTTGGACTTGTGTCTGAAACTCAAAGAAGCAAGCTAGAGAGCACTGTGTACCCTGCATGATCACCATTTATATATGGGAGTCTCCCTTCACAGAATCAGCCCGATGTCATGATTTAAATCAAAGAGAGTTATGAAGTTGTGTACAGACATGTGGTGTTGAACAAGTTCATAAATTGAGGTGCTAGAATATATGTAAAGTTATGTTAGATAATAGTGTCATTGAAAAATAAAAAAAAACAGTAGTACAAAGGACAGTGTCCAACTGTTGTTGGCAGCGATTGTCATACTTGATCTGAGAGCCTGTCAGCAGAGTTGATAGCTCTATACTCCTGTTCATCTTTTCTCTGATCAGTACTGATTGCGGATCATTTAGCTGGGGGGACTTTAACATGATGACTGGAATCTGGGCTGTTCTACACATTTGTGGGTCTCCGCTTCTATAGTAGCTGTCATTGTTAATGCATCCATTTATGGTGTAAACCTTGGGGGGTCTTGGGCCTGAACAAGCCTAGGGATCTTACAAATATCTGAGAATAATAAGGGCGACACCCAGCTGATATGCTGCTGGTGTGGGTTGTAGTCTCAGAGAGTATAACCAAGTAGTTACATGTAGTCACACGTGTTCGTTTCTTCTTTTTGGTGTTTAAAAATTAAACATTTCAAAATTGCTTCTTATTTTTTACTGGATACACTTTGTATATTGCTAGAAATTTCACACTGGACTGTTAAAAAGGCAATAGGTGGTGTAGTGGTTAGGCCTTGCACTTGTGGAACCCAGGTTTAAATCCAAGAAGTGCAAAAATCCATTGCTATGTCACAGCCAGATTTTTTCATTTTATTCTGCAAGCTTTTTAATGCCATGTTTTTTCTGCACTGATGTCGTGATGATTGTAATGGTGACATTTAATGATCCAGTACTGATATTTACATTGTTGAATGATGGGTGAAGTGTTTTGGTTTCCTGTCTGTCCACAGGAAGCATTCTTTGGGAAGGAGCTGCTAGACAGGAGCAGGCAAAACAGGCCTGCCCTGGAATCAGTCTTGTCAGATGATGACCACACCTTAGCTGATGGCAAGGCTATCAACCCCAGCTTCCCTAAGCCTTCATCAGATCTGCTGCCCAGTGCTGCTGCCAAATCTATCCCTCCCAAAGCCACAGCCCAGCGTACGTACACAGCTGCATATGAGGCATATGCATAGCCTACAGTGCCAGTTTAAGAGGTCCTACTGATGCATGTTTAGAAGCTACTTCTGTAAAACAATTACCTTGGTATATCCTGGCTGCACACATTACAAATGATCAAGTAACAAAGTTTATAAACTGCAGACATTTTCCTTGATATTTATTACTTTTTATTATATTTTTCACTTATCTTTTTTTTTCTTATTTTTGCTTGTACCAGAGAAAATTCAGCCTGTGTTTACCCACTGAGGCAATATATAGCAATAAAGAGGACCAACCAGATTTTTAAATTTAATATAGCATAAAAATAAGAAGTCTTAGAGTGCACATCTGTATCCAAGATTATTATAAGACCTAAATTCTAAATAAATCAAAGGGTGTTTATTATTAAGCTTTTATAGATTGTGACTTGAGCTTGCGATATTTTTCCTACAGTCCAAAGATGTGAATTGATGACTCTGAATTCCCTGTAGTGTGCCTGTGCACACATATTTGTGTGTGTGTGGTGTGTGTGTGTGTGTGTCTTTGTGTCTTTGTGTGCGTGCGTGCGTGCGTGCGTGCGTGCGTGCGTGGTCTTTGCAATCCAATAGGACAAATGCCAAGAAATCCATGTCTACCTCTGCATCACTTTTGTCAGCCCAACCAAGTGGTTCAGTACAGTGAACAGGAACAGACTCTGGGAAATCAATATGTTCTACTGCCCAGAAAAAGTTACACAATGTCCATCAGCTTCTCAATGGCATATACCTCTTCTGAGGTCTTTGCTGTGGCAACTGGAGTACAGCAGGGTTGCATGCATGCTGCAACAGTCTTCAGCTTCATGTTTCTTCGTGATACCCACACGATTGAGTGCCCTGTCATCAGCATCGAACACCACACTGACAACAAGCTGTTCAACCTGTGACAGATACAGGCCTTCATGACAGCCTGCAAGGATAAGATTCATGATCTTCCATTCTCTGACAGTTGTGCTCAATGCTGCCATGGAGGCAGACGTAGTTGAGCATGGACCTCCTTGCCACTGAATTTGAAAATATCAGACTATCCATTAATACAGCAAAGACAGTGGAAATACACCAACCAACATCCACTGCAGACTACGTGGAGCCGAAGATTAATGTCAGTGGCTGTCGGCTTGCAGTTGTGCATAAATTTATCTACTTTGAAGCAATGAAGTGCCAGGATCTCCAAAACTAGTCAAACCCACTCGAAAGCCTTTGTACATAACCGCCGCAGCAAGGATCTGGGTGCTCATAAAGTGAAGTGAAGAAGAAGGGCTTGTGAGGTTGGCTGTTTGAATTATGCAGCTTAAGCCACAGCAAATGTAGTGATGCTGCAGGAACACGATCAAACAGTCTGATTCAAAAGACTCACAAGAAAACCAGCTGAATCAGCCGGCACACCAATGTGCAAGTGTGTTTAGAATGTCAAAAAAATTCATAACAATATACAGTACAGTTTCTTATAATACATACATTATTTTTTAGTTTTTAACAGTAAATACAAATTCAGTGGAAATGGTTTCTTTCTTCCAGCCAACCCAGAGGACCCCCTCCTGGACCTGTCAGAGGTCCTGAACACAGACAGTGACATCCTGGGCATCCTGTCAGGTGACCTCGAGAAGACCTCAGAAGATTCAGGTAGGCCGATGATAACATTTCTCAAGAATCCTGCTACATAACATCCATACCAGTACATCCTCTTGGAATCTTTGCCTTTAGTTTCTTACTCCCTTCAGCCATCACAGTGAGGAGTGTTTCTGCTTTTATTCTTTTTTTTAATTCTTCACACCATTGTTTCATTCATCCATTTTGTTTAGTTCCTGTAGGTCTTGATTTATCCCCTTTCCAGGTCAAGAGCCCAACTTCTCCGTTTGGTAAGAGATAAACCCATAGTTGTTAACTGGAACTAGCTGTAGATCCCACCACTATCTGGCATGTTCCTTCCTCAGCTTTCTCATCTCTTTTCTTATCCCATTTTAACCACTGAAACCTGCATGTTTTCCTTAACCTTGAGGGTGATGGTATGATTTAAAAAATGTGTTTGAGGAATTAACTGGGTTTGCAAAGTGATAAAGCATAGATCTGGGTATTTGCTGAAAAGATGCATAATTATAAGTTGTCAGATTCAACCAGAATTTTAACAATGGTGCATAATATGTAAGTTTAAGAGTTTCTGCAACCCCTTGATGAAATCTGTCCAGTGTTTGTGGACTTATTGACTTCAGGAGAGTGACAGTGCTGTCCATTATATCATTTCAGTCTATGATGCATGTCCAGTCTCGTGTGTGTGCGTGTCTGCCTGTGTGAGATTTATATGAAAGTGAATTTCCCATGTATTCGCTTCAAGTTGTAATTCCTGTGAAGATTCCTTGGTGTGTTTCTCCATTTTTTTTATTTCGAAGTATTTGGAGACAAAACCCTTTCAGGTGCAAAGACTATTTAGAGACCCCACAGTTTCAGAGAGAATCTCCTTACATAACATTGAATCCTACACTCTGCTTTGAGCCATCAGAACTTAGTACACAAACAGCATATGTTTTGAAGAGGCAAAGTTCTGTAAGTGGGCAGCAGGTGGCATAGAAGTTAGAGCTGTTGCCTTTGATTCTAGGACCTGGCTTTGAGTCCCATCTTCTGTTGTGGTACCCTAACCCTAACCTTGATCAAGATACTTACCCTGAATTGATATTTAAAATTACCCAATTGTACAAATGTACTACATCAGTGTAGTAGCTTAAGTTTCACTGTGATGTAGTTTCATACTGTTGGTCAATTTGGAGAAAAACATCAGATAAATATATGCAAATGAAATCTAAATGTGAGCAAACTGGGAGAAAAGGCTATGTGTGAGTCCAAAGTGATCGGGAGAAAGGGACATTGTTACAGTCTTGTATGAACGTATGTTATTAAATTTATAACTTGAACTTTCATGACCAGGGGCAAAACACATACACAAAAGATCTGCCTGTTCGGCTTAAATACTGTGTTTACAATGCTGGAGACCAGCTGACAGGTCCCTCAGATCATTTTTTTGTCTGGTTATTGCTGTATTACAGTACTAGGAGGGCGGCTGCTTAATGAAGACATCTTATCTACCTATGTGTGTTCTGCACCCCCACAGCTTGTCTGGGTATTGGCCCCCTTGCAGACATCTCAGTGGCCACCTCCCAACCCCCTCCTGGACGAGGACCCCGGACCCTACCTGAAGAACCTCTTGATGGGATTCTTAGTCCAGAGCTAGATAAAATGGTCACAGATGGTAAGAAACAGGGCTAATTTTAATCATTATCTTTGGAATAATGAAAGCAGTTCCCCATTTCACGTTTAGCTTCCCAAAAACATCTTGTTTAACATGTTAAGTCCTGAATGTCCAGTAAAGTCAGTGTAACAGAGGCACAATTTCATTTAAGCTTCAAAATAAAAAAAATCTTGTTAAATGATATGTCTACTGATAATAATGTAGTCCACAGATAATCAGACTGATAAAGTTGATGCATTTGCTGATCCAAATTTTATTTGGCATTTTAAAAAATTACAGTGCCTTTTTGTTATCTAATTCTGACTATTGGTGTTACAGGTGCAATTCTTGGCAAACTCTACAAAATTCCAGGTTTGTACTTTGGTGCTTACATTTGCGAATATTACTATACATTAGTACAATGTGACAGTCCTAACCGCACTGTCATCCTCTGCAGAACTGGAAGGGAAGGATGTTGAAGACCTCTTCACAGCAGTCCTGAGTCCCAGCACAAGCCACCCTCCTCCTTTGGCCTCACACGCTCTACCCACTTCTGGAACTGTGGCAAATCCAGGTACATCTTGTCCTCCCAGAAAAAAAGCACCTTTGCCAAATACCTTTAATTCATCCTGTAGTGTTCAGCAGAATCTCTAGTGCCTTCACTCTAAATGATTCTCCCTTGCAGGAGGTGGAGTTTTTCCACGCATGCCAATGATGAATGGTCTGATGGGTCAGAACCCAAATTTCCCTCCTGTAACAATGACTCCCAGCAGGGGCTCATGTGGTCCCAACACTTTTTCTCCCATTCATCGAATGCCATTACCTGACCACATGAGGTAAAAACAACCTCTTTCCATTGTTGTATTACAATGTTTGACCAAAATCCCATTTTAGCATGTGATGTCTGCTGATGTTAAGACTTGTGAACATAGATGAGTTTCCCAGTTAACACCAATATTAGGGACTGAAGTTCTGCCAGTAACCATAATTAGGTAGTTCACTGACCATGCAAGCGAGGAACATTTGTACCATTTTATTACATGGCACTATATAGTTATGTTAGTATAAATGTGATTGAATAACATATTATACTTTAAAAATAAGCATTAGAGTTGCAAGGTAAATTAAAAAAATAAAGTATTTATAGCAGACAGTGGCACAGAGCCCCCCTCTGGCATTATAGCCTACAGCTGCAACCATATTATTTAATGGGTTCACAAAAGACGGGAGTGGTTGAGCTGCAGAGCTCAGACTGCAAACCAAGAAATTGCAAACACATCCACTAACATAGAGCAAGGGAGAAGAGGCAAGGACAGGAAACACTGAACATAGTCCAAAATGGCAGTTTTAAAAGTCATTAACAATATGTGCACTGAAAAAGGCAACGACTATAATTATTGTCGTAAATGGTGGCAAAACAATATGGAAAGTATATTTATTTGTAAAGAAGAAGAAATCCTGTTTATGATGGAGAGTATGGATCAAGTTTGCCCAGTGTCAGTCTGAAATGTTCTTTACAACAGAGACAAGAAGTTTGGCCAGGTGCAGAGAGAGCAGATGGTTGTATGGAGCACACTAGGCCCTGCCGCACCCGCTGAGACCGAAATGGACACCATGTCCAATGCCCAGAGAAACACCCTCAAGTGGGAGAAGGAAGAGACACTTGGCGAAGCTGCTACCGTAGCACCCGTACTCTACACAAATGTCAACTTCCCCAACCTCAAAGAGGAGTTCCCAGGTTAGTGTCAGGGAATGGATGGAGGACCCTTGATAAATATGTAATGATAGAAGTATTTTTTATTTACAAAAATATTTTTGTTGTAGTGTCATGTCTGACTTGTTAATTCACCATTAATAAATGCATATTTTGTATACCTCAAAATATTTCTCCATCAGACTGGTCTACTAGAGTTAAGCAAATAGCCAAACTGTGGAGGAAAGCCAGTTCCCAGGAACGTGCTCCTTACGTGGTAAGGCTGGCTTTCAAAGCACCCAGTCTTTAATTGTGCATTTGATTAAACACCAGATGACTCAGGAAAAAAAGCCACTTTAGTTGGAGATATTGCTAACCAACTGATATTTTTGTAAGTAATTATAATTACTTTAAAATTGTTTCATTTAAATTTAAGTTCTGTGCTGTGGATATTCTCAGCAAAAGGCCCGAGACAACAGAGCAGCGCTCCGCATAAACAAGGTCCAAATGTCCAACGAGTCCATCAAGCGGCAGCAGCACCATCAGCAGCAGCCACCAGCAGAAGTATTTGATCCTGCCGTCACATTGGACACTGACCTGCTCTTTAAGGATCCCCTGAAACACAAGGAGTCTGAGCATGAACAGGAGTGGAAGTTGAGACAGGTGAAAACAGCTTAACATGCTAAATAACAAAGCGAAACCATCTTTACAGTATCTTAGAAAGACACATATGTGGATATGTCTTGGAGCTTAAAGTTTTTTTTTGTTTCACAGCAAATGAGACAGAAAAGCAAACAGCAAGCGAAGATTGAAGCCACCCAAAAGCTTGAACAAGTTAAGAGCGAGCAACAGCAGCTGCAGCAGCAACAGCTGGGCAGCCATTCGGAAGGTGACACCCCCAGCAGTGGTAGTCAAAGCCCTATGACCTCTCAGTCTACAAATGGGAGCATGTCTCCCATGCAGCAGATGCTTCCAAAGTATGGGTTTCCTCGACCCCAGCTTCCTGGAATGCCTACTTCAGGGACACCCGATGATGTATTCCTACGTCCCCCACCCCCTCCACCAGCTGGCACTCGCATGCCCACTCAAGATGGTAATGTCTGCCTACCACAAGGATCCTCATCCCAACCTCAGTCCCCTCAGAGGTTCTCTCCAGGCTGTACCAATTCCAGGCCCTCCTCTCCTTGGGACCCATACGCTAAAATGATAGGAACCCCTCGGCCACCTCCACTTGGGTCAACCACACCCCGTAGAAATTCTCTAGAGGCTGGCAAGTCTCCAAGGTCAGAGCAGCTAGAACGAGCAAAGCCTTCTCCTGTCCCCGAGTCATTTGGATCTCCAACATCCTTGAATGACCCATATGCTAAACCACCTGACACCCCTAGGCCCGCAGTGACTGCAGACCCATTTGTAAAGCCTATGGAACCTCCAAAGGCAAACTCTGTTTCTGAGCAGCAGGGAAGGCACTTAATAGGCTCTCCTGGTGGCAACAATTTTGCAAGACCAGCACATCGATCTGAAGTTTACCATCGGATGCCTCTAAACAGAATGATTTTGTCAGACCCTTACTCCAGACCTCTGTTGACACCTATCCCTGGAAGCAATGAATCTGGTTCTGTACCATTATTCAAAGCCCCAATGCCTCCCCATCAGTCACAAGACAGTTACACCTCCACTCATTCAACTCTCAGGCCTCTGTACTCAGATGGGTTTTCCCAGAATCAGCCACATGATCCATATGCACAGCCTTCACTAGCCCCTCGTCCTTCAGTAAATGAAAATTTCTCACATCCTCCCAGGATGGTTCGGCACCCCCAGGGCAACCCCTTTACTCAGTCTGGGTCTATGGCACGACTGCCATCTCGAGATCTATCTGCTCATACTCCTTCTAACTCAAGACAAGACTATTCCCAGTCTATACATGATCCTTATGCTCAGACTCCTGGTACTCCTTGTCCTTCGTCTGACCCTTATGCCAAACCTCCTGGTACTCCTCATCCTTCCACTGAACCATATGTTCAACCTCCTAGTACTCCTCAACCTTCACCTGACCCTTATGCTCAGCCTCCCAACACTCCTCGACCTTCATCTGATCCTTATACTCAGCCTGCTGCCACTCCTCGACCAACAGCTGACCCCTATGCCCAACCTCCTGGTACTCCTCGACCATCAACTGAAACCTATGTTCAGCCTCCTAGCACTGCTCAACCTTCACCTGACCCTTTCTCTCAACCTCCTGGTACTCCTCGGCCTTTGTCCAACCCTCGACACATTGGAGAGCAGCACCCACAGCAGCCTCAGCCACAGCTTCCCAGTCGCAGGCAGTCTCCTTCACACTCAGTGGATCCTTATGCTCAACCACCAGGAACACCACGCCCTGTGATGGGAGAGAGGTTCCCCAAATCCCCAGGCAGTCAAAGAACTTCTGACCCCTTTGTTCACCCTTCTAGGAACCCTAGACTCATAAATAGTGACCCATTTTCCCAGCCACCTGGAACACCAAGACCAGTTTTGAATGACCCCTACACGCAGCCTCCAGGAACACCACTCCCAGGGACAGGCAATGAGATGTTGAACCGCCTGGTGTCAAGGCCTTTTTCAAGTCAAGATCTATTCTCCCCATCTCAAGGCAGATTGCCAGATTCCTTTACACGACAGGGAGCCCCTGGTTCTCAAACACCGAAGAACACTGGATTTTCAGATGGTGGGTTTACATCGCCACGGTCTAACCAGACTCAACCCAACCAGACTCCTCTTCATGACCCCTTCGATCAAGCCCCAGTGACCTCACAATCACGACCAAATGAGAGATTTTCTCATGAACTGAAAGACCAGCAAGGAGTTGGCCATGAAGTTAATTCTCACGATTTAGGGCAGTTCTCGGATATCCCACAAAATTCTGGAACAGCACCGGATGCTCATAGTGGTGTACATCAAGTTCTTGATGACACTGAAGAAAAACTGAAACAGGTGTTTTTTTTTTTAATTTCTGTTCTTGTCTCTCTTTCTGTTTTGTGTTTAGAAATTGAAAACATGATTTCCTGTTACGTCTTAAGGTGCCAGACATTGTATCTTTACTGGCCTTACTGTGAATTGAACATTTTTGGTTAGATCTTAACATTTCTATTGCTCACGTCTCTTTAGCGTCAGCGCATTCGGGAGCTGATCCGTAGGCAGCAGCAGCAGAAGTGTGCCCTGCGCCAAGAGAAGGGTTTGCAGGAGTCTACCGTCACCACAATGCCTGGAACTCCATGTCACTGGTCACAAGAAAATTCAAGCCAGCCCAATGAAATCTTTGGCAAGCCCCCTCCCCCCTACCCTGGCAGTGTGAAAGCGTCTTGGAGATTTCCAGGGCCTTTCCCAGCTGATCAGCAAGCTAATTTCCCCAGTGAAGGACAATTCAACAAACCCCAATTTCAAGGAGATACCAATATCACAGGCTTGCGACCTCATGGGCAAAGGTTAGTTTGCTTGTACACATTTTGAAATTGTTATACTATTGTAGATGTATAGCTAAAGGATCGACAAATCAGACCAGTGACATACTGATGCATCTGCTGAGATGTCTGCTTATTTTTTCTCCCAGGTTTGGATTTCCGACAGGGGGACAGGCACAACGTGGGAGTCAGGAACACTTTTTTAAGCCACATCAGATGCCGGAGCCAATGATGAATGTTCCTCCACAGATGAGAAGGTCCATGTCAGTAGATCTTGCTAGAGCAATGGGAAATAACCAGATGGGACTTCCTCAACATTTTCCACCAAGAGGAATGCAAGTTCAGCAACACAGCATAATGGGACAGCCATACATAGAGCTTAGACACAGGGCCCCTGAGAACAGATTGAGATTCCCACTTGGGTCTTCTCCCATGACTAGGAATGTTGTTGAGCCATCCACTGCAACCCAGGGACCTACAGTGTTCATGACTGGTCAGGATGTTGGCCTCAGTGCAAGTCAGGGCCCCAGAATGGTGGACCCCATGATCAACCAGAAACCAGGAATGGCAAGTCACAGATCAATGTCATCTAGTATGGAGAACCTACATCAACACCCCATGCCATTGTGCACAGTGCCTCAACACCCTCCACTCATGCGGTCTCTGAGCCATCCTGCATCAACTGAAGCCTTAAATATTAATTCATCCATACTTCTCACAGCATCAACTGAACAAACAGAGGATATTCCAATAGCTAATCCAGATGGAATTGAAGAGAAACCAGACACCGATGACTCAGCTGTAAAAGACCTTGAAGATGTGGAAGTGAAAGACCTGGTAGAT
The DNA here is from genome assembly GCA_900497675.1 of Arapaima gigas. Classification (NCBI taxonomy): domain Eukaryota; kingdom Metazoa; phylum Chordata; class Actinopteri; order Osteoglossiformes; family Osteoglossidae; genus Arapaima; species Arapaima gigas. Next base: position 1,270,409 of record UFQX01000006.1, on the reverse strand, counting down.
GAAGATCTTGAAAATCTAAATCTTGATCCTGAGGATGGGAAAGACCTAGACCTTGAAACAAATGATTTGCATCTTGATGACTTTTTGACATCAGGAAAGTTTGATATCATAGCCTACACAGATCCTGAACTTGATCTGGAGGATAAGAAAGACATGTTCAATGAAGAATTGGACCTCAGTGACCCCATAGATGACAGTGGTGAACCTTCAGATTTACAGAAAGTCCTGCCAGAGAAAAAGAACACAAGTTCGAGCACTGCTGGGTTGTCCTCTCAGGCAAATACAGAGTCTGGAATAAATAATCCGGAGAAAATCTCAGAGCACTCTCTGGCTAATGTTAAACAGGAGAGGACCGCTGATCAGAGTGTTCATACCCTGTGCACTGAGACAATGATTAAAACTGAGCTCACTGAGACTGCTGAAGGTTCTTCTGCCACAACAGATCAACTAAGTGCAGGGGTAGCACATAAACAGGAGGGCCTTGGGAATGGCTCCAGACTCATGGAAGTACCTCTGCATCAGCCTTCTCAGCCCTCAGCCAGTGCCCCTTCCAGTTCAACTCCTACCCTTTCACGCCTACTAGTCAAGGAGAAACCTGTGGATTCTGTACTTGGACCCATGAGCTCTCCCAGTCAAGGTGATTTGACAGTACAGGTTAACCAAGTAGCTGGAATACAACAAGGCCTGAATGTGATGATGAGGCCAGGACAGATCACAGAACAAGCTATGAATCCTACTCTAAATGTGAGCCATCTGATTAGCCCCACTGAAGGGTTGCCACCCGAGAGTCTGAATGTTGAACAGAATCAACCTCTTTGCCAAAGCTTTGGTGCTGACCCACCGTTGGACCCAGTACTCCCGCTGGAGAATCCACAACTGCCCAATAACCTGGCTCAGACGCAGCAGGCTGTGTTCTCGCAGGGTTTGGGTCAGCAGAACCAGCAAAGCCGCCCACTGCTCCTTGAAGAGCAACCCCTTCTTCTGCAGGACCTTTTGGACCAAGAGAGACAGGAGCAGCAGCAGCAGAGGCAAATGCAGGCCATGATCCGCCAAAGATCCAATGATTCCTTCTTTCCCAATGTTGGTAAGATTAAGGTTGATTTTCTCCAACCAAGACTTCATCACTCTTGTTGTAGTTCATAGCACCTGCTAAAGAATCTGCAAATTCATTGTTTGAGTTTTTTTGTAAATATGTAGACCTTGATGGCATCACAGACCCCATTATGAAAGCCAAGATGGTTGCCTTGAAAGGAATCAACAAAGTGATGGTTCAGAACAACCTGGGCATGGCACCTGTGGTCATGAACCGGTAAGTAGTTCAGCTGAATAACTCCAGTATCTGGTTGTGGTTGTTTTTTTGTGGAATAGGGTCCCTGGAATATCTTTGTAAGGCCTAAAAATGATTTCCTGTTATTTTATGATACTTGACAGTTGTATTCCTGTTCTGACATCTTGGTTTTCTCACAACTGTGATGAGCTTAAATTTGAATTTATTAATTTTGATTTTCTTTTATAAACATCAAAGTGCTGCTACACAGCACCTGGGATGTTTGGGTATAAGTTCAAATTCAATTCAGTCTGTGTGGAGTTTTTTACCCCATGCTTGTGTGGGTTTCGTGTGGGTGCTCTGGTTTCCTTCCCACAGTTCAGAGATATGTTGCATGTTGATTGACAACATTAAATTGCCAATAGTGTGTGTCTGCATGAAAGAGTTCCTATGTGTGTGGCTACCCTGCAATGGACTGGTGTCCTATCCAAATTGCAAACCTATTTGCAAATTACAATTGCAATTACAAATTGCAAGTCTAGCATCCAGTGTTTCCTGGGATAGGCTCCGGACTGCCACACACTTCTGACAAGAACAAGGAGTTAATGAAAGTCAGTGAGTGTATCTTATAAGCACAGAATACATAACTGAAATTTCAGTGAATATTTAAGTAATATTTCAAATAATTTCAAAGCAGTTTACTTTAGGAATGACTGTAACTTTAATCCAAGATTTGTATGTCACTGCTGCCTTTGATTTGTCATTTCTACAATGCTCTGTTTTACAAACGATAGGTTCCCATTTAGTGTCCAGCAGTTAGCAGGTCCCCAGTGTCCTGAGGCTGCAGCAGTTTCCCAGCAGACCGTGGTGCAGGTTTGTCAAATATAACACCACAACTAGGCTCAATCTAACTGTCTAGAGATTTCCATATTACTGTCTGACTATTTTTTATTAAAATTCCAGGATGGCAAATTGACAACCCATACTGTGAGACCCAATCCTCCCCATTTTGGACCAGGATTTCCTAGTAAGTGCATAAGTTTTTCATGATGCATTGTATTTGAAATGAGTGTCAGTTTATATGGTCAGTATACAGATACACTAGGAGGTCTTCGTTCCACGTTCTATTAAATATCACCTTTTCTCTGAAAAAAACTGTTGGTCTTGACACAAATAGAAAGTGAGAAAATAATTTGCCTTAGTGACTCATACAGACACACAGAAGAAGCAGTATGAGGACTGGCTGCAGGAGACACAGCAACTGCTGCAGATTCAGCAGAAGTTTCTTGAAGAGCAGATTGGGGCCCACAGGAAATCCAAGAAGGCACTCTCGGCAAAGCAGCGCACCGCCAAGAAGGCAGGTCGGCAGTTCCCTGAGGAGGACGCTGAGCAGCTGAAGCATGTGACAGAGCAGCAGGGTGTGGTGCAGAAACAGCTGGAGCAGGTATTGCAAGTTATACCCTGTCACCTACTGGCCCAGACCCTTCTCTCACATACACACCACACACACACACACACACACACACACACACACAAACACATCAGCAGCAGCCTCAATACCTGACCACTCCCTTCAAAGTCCCTTTCAAACTCATCTTACCATTTGCTCTGGGGTGTGCATCTGTAAAAAAAATTGAAAATGGAATTTAATTTCTCCAAAACAATATCCATAATGAAAATGGGTGCATTATTTTTTATTATTTTCGGTATTGTCCGTTGTAACGGGACAAGGCACGTGTGGTAGTGATGCATTTGATGAGATGTTTGTTTCATCACTGAATTATACATTTTTGTGCAGAGGACAAAGCTTTGTTTGAATACAATTTATGTTACATGGAAGGCCATTCACCAAAATCATGTGAAATATGTATTTTAGTCCATATATTGCTGATTATGACAATATTTATTAGAGAATTTAGGTTTGTTAAGATCACGTTTAATCTCTGACTCCACTTTTTCCCATTATTCATGTTTGTTGTTAAAAGTGTATTGCATTTAAGCTTCTCAGTGTTAATCTAACTGAAGTTATAGCATATTTTATTTCTTGTCCAATGTCTTATGTGAGGAACCGTTGAAACCTTGCCCATACTCCCAGTCTCAACCTTAATGGTGAGTGAGTGTTGTCATAGATAGGGTTCTAAAGTTTAGGGCAGGTTGCTGCTAGGCTCGAACTTTACAGACCCAGCAGAGATTTTAATCCAGCAGGCCTGAAAAGAGGGAGCGAAGGAGAGTGCCCGGTACTTGCAGAGAAACAACACTGATTCATACCAGAAAATCTTAAACTGGCAAACCCAAGACCGTTCTTAACATTTGCTTCCCATTTTCTTTTAAAATTGTTTCATTTCATATTTATTTTTAACCTGGTTCCCTGAAAGAAAGAAAACAAGCACCTTGAGAACAGCAGGGGACAACACTAGTTTGACACTAACTTTCTATTTATCTTAGTAAACCAAGGCCTTTCAGATCTATGTTACTGAATACTGATGTATTCCTCTTGTACTGTTCTTGTGATTAATTCCATTTCTGCATTTGGTCATCTGTTTCTTTTAAATAACTTGCTTGTATTCCTCTCCGGACAGATTCGGAAGCAGCAGAAGGAGCATGCTGAGCTGATTGAGGAGTACCGTGTCAAGCAACAACAGCACTGTGCCATGCAGAATCCCATGATTATGGTCTCTGGGTGCCCTCCAGTGATGCAGGGCCAGCTGCAGCCGGTCCTTCCATCCAACACCCCCCACATGCCTCCCATGCATAACTGGCACACCGGGAACCCAAGGCCCATGATTGGTCCCTGGCTGCCCCCTCACTTGCCACACCAGGGTACAGCAGCCAATCCAACCCAGCAGGCTGCTCCTCACCCAGAAACTGCAGCTACTGCGGCCAGTGGTGACTCGCCGCATGTGAAATTCGATGACAATAACCCATTTAGTGAGGGCTTCCAGGAACGTGAGCGGAAGGAACGCCTGCGTGAGCAGCAGGAGAGGCAGCGGGTTCAGCTCTTGCAAGAGGTGGGAAGGCAGCGGGCCTTGCAGCAGCGCATAGAGCTCGAGCGTCAGGGCGGGCCTCATGGCTTTGTGCCCCCCACAGGGCCTCAGCAAACTCTTGGACACATGTTCCCCCAGGAGCCCAACATACAGTCTCATTTTATGGGTCCCCCATCTGCAGGGCATTTGCAACAGGGTGGTGAGCATCAGTCCATGGTAAGCAATGAGACCTTTGGCCCGACATTCCGACCCAATAACCCTGCCATGCCAGGGTCTAACTTTCTGCAAGGTCAGCCCAGACTGCCAAAGTTCGGGGCGCCTGGTCGGATTCCTCAAGGGACTGGAGAATCATCTTCCTATGGAATAGAGTCAGCTATGCCCCTGCCTCCAAACTACCCAGGGTCAGGGCCATCACTCATCCAGCTGTACTCCAACATCATCCCTGAGGAGAAGGGCAAGAAGAAGCGAAACCAGAAGAAGAAGAAGGAAGAGGATGTTGAGTTGGTGAGGACCCCCTCAACACCACAGTCTGACCTCACCGCCCCCCTGACACCCTCTGTGTCTGACACAGCATCCACACCCACACGTAGCATGATGCCATCAGTTGAACCAGACTTGTCAGAGCACCCTATGGGTTCCTTCACTCCTAACTCCCTCAGTGGGCAGACTTCCTCAGAAATGGAGCTCCGATTGTCAGATATTGGAGGTGGAACAAGTGACAGTGTATTGAACATCACCTCTGAGGCCACTCTAAAAGATGAGCAAAACATAGTGCTCCGCACAATCAAATTGGAAAGGATAGATGTCAGTGAGTGCCACAGCACTGGACACAATGATGAGCTGGCCACTGGGACAAGGATGGTCAAGGTAGAGGAGGGGCCTGAGAGAGCTGCTGCTCAACCTGTAGGCCAGAGTCCAGCACAGAGCTCTAAGGGGGATACTGGGAATGAGCTCCTGAAGCACCTGTTGAAAAATAAGAGCACCCCCCCACTGTTGCCACATCAAATGTCCAGTGATGGGTCTACTCCAGAGGAGGGGCGGGCTGAAGACAGCAAGGTTGTGCAGAGGCATAACTCTGTGGACAGCACTGGGGTAAGAGAACTGTAATTCATTCCGTATAATTAGTCACAGCATAGTCAGTCACAGTGTAATGAGTCACAGTGTAACACTGTGGTCAGTCACAGTATAGTCAATATGTATCCATCCAGCCCAGAAACTTCCTTCCAGTTTTCAATGTCCATTGATACATGAGTTGAAAATAAAGAAAATTCCCAACTCACTTTCAAAACCCACCAGCCTTCTGGAAATATGAAGTAGCCTAAAATAATTCAAAAAATGGAATTAAAAATTGGAATGAATTGACAGTAAAAGGCAACCAGACAACTTGTTGGATTGTAGGGTAATTACAAGCTGTATTTGCTAAAATCCAGATCTCAGCTGGATTGTAGACATCAGTATGGAGATTAACTTTTCATACAGCTATGGGAGTGAAAGCCCACAATCATGATGCTTCTACAACTCTGATAAAATGTGAGACGTGAAAATGTAAAAAACAAGTTGAATTCTAACTTTTATCCTAATCGTTTAGGACTAATTAGAAATTCACAGTCATACATTAAGCTTTTTGACAAAAGCAGCCAACACATATTCATTTGTGACATGATCAATGTAGAGGAGCTGATAAGGTTACGTGTGGTGATTTTAGCTTAAAAAGATGAAATTGTGTTTTTCTACATGTTGAGAGAGTGACATGTATCTATAGAATGAATATAGTCCAGAATATTCACCTGACAGTCACTCAAGCTTTGATATAACTGGATCTTTGTTCATCAGTAACCAGAGCAAGTGTTAGCTGGAAGAGTCACCTCACTCCAATATTGACATAATTTTGTCCTTTTTGCACACTTATTTCCCACCTACATTTAAAGCATAAACTTGATACACAGCTGTTCTTCTTATTCACCCCTGAAGTGAACTTTAACACCTTGTAGATGTGAAGTATAAAAACACTTCCTTTGATGCGAAATACTCTGTGCACCACAGACGGTTGCTGAAGCCAAGCTGCTACCAGCACTCCCGGAAGGCCACGGGCCTGCACTTTCTGAGCAGGACAGGAAGAAACAGCGGAATAAGAGGGCACCCAAGGCCTTGGAGAAGGCGACACCTCGATCCAAGAAGAGGAAGAAGGAAGAGGACGAGCGCCAAGCAAGTTTTGCCAGCACAGACACGCTGATGAACCAACTCAAACAGGTAGTATGATGTTACCTGACCTACTATCTTGGAAGATTATTATTACTATAAAAATTCATTTATCTGACACTTTTTTCCAAACTCACTTACAATATTCCTTTGTACAGTGATTAACCCATTTACATAGCAGGGAAATTTTTACTGCACTGACAGTAAGTACCTTGATTTGGGATACTATAGCAAAATCAGGGATTCAGACCTGGATCTTTTCATTGCACTGCATTGACTCTAACAAGTATGCCACCTACTACCTTAGGAATGCCAGCCATGCCACTTTCTTTATTTTGATGATCATGTGGTCCATAAGAAAAGGGGCAGCAGAGACCACAGTTTTTCAAGAAGTGGGTTTAGTGAGTGAAATCACATTCCTTGAACTGTGGAAGAATGGCTTTAGTTTAAATTTGTTCCATGAAACATTAGTTTTTATTATTACCCAAATTATATATCGCCAAACTGTACTACCCTTAAAACGATTGCATGTACTACATAAGTATTGTTATCACTATGGAACAGGCTGTTGCCACAGACAGCAACATGCTGGTCATAGTCGAATGGAAAGGAGATAAGTATTAACAAAATATATCACTAAGCTTAACGAAATATTGCCATTACCGCTGTATACACCTCTTTACCACTTTGGATCCTTCCTCCAGCACACCCCCCGTCACTCCGTTTATGTGTGTGTGGGGGGGGGGGGGATTTCTTCATCTTGACAAATTATTTGGAGATACATGTTACTAATGTATTTAGCACCATTTTTGTGTCTGTGTGAAGTGGCCTGTTTGTCTTTATCTTTACAAATCAGCTGCAAACTGCCTGTAGGCACACTTCACTAATGTTTGTGTGTATGTTTAGCTAACAAAATCCTCACTTAGGGTGTGACATACCCAAGTTACAAATTTGAAATGAAAAACAAAGCCATGCATAAAGAACAGGCAGACAGGAAGTAGTTGAACTTTATAGATACAGAGATTATTTCCTTTATCTAAACCAACTAGCAATGTTCAGTTTTAGTATACTAAGCTACTTACTGTACTGTATAAATGGGTAAATCAGTATAATTCATATGCTGAAAGGGTATGAAATATTAACCTTGTTTTCAATGGATTGTGAGTGAGATGGGTATATTCAGTGCCTCACATTCACCAAAGAACACACAACCTAAACAAGTATTCAACTCATTATAGAGCAGAGAGTCTTTGTACAGTACAGTGAATAGCCATTACAGTAACTGCACAGGAGCAAAACATTTTTCGTACACTTTTCTGAGTAAGATGAAATGTTATTTTAAAAAAAATGCTGTCATCTTGATAAGTAATTGCTTTCATTATATTTTAATTGCAGTCTTGATAAGAATAATTATACAGCTAATGTATTTTCTGGAAGGCATAAGCAAGACTTAGAGAAGCTGGAGATCGTTAGATACTCATGCGTTGTGTACCTTCAAAAATGTTCTTCCAAGATGGCCTGTTAAACAGAGTTGTACTTTGCAACATTATTTCATGCCTAGCCTAGATAAATGAGAAGAAATATTTAAGCTCTATATGAATATATCTGTAATCCTATATACAGATATATCCTATAAACCTGTACCTGACCTAAGAAAAACAACTGGAACTTAGAGTATGGTCCTTAATTCCCATTGTTAGCAAGTCCAATCACTGCACCAAAATAAGTAAAAGCTTAATAATGCAACTAAATCTTTCCATTTATTCACGTTAGGTTTGGTGGAAAACATAGCATAAAGTTCTAATGAAATAAAAATTGGTTGTAAAACTTGTTTGTTTTTTCTATTCTTATAAACAACTCATACAAGGCAAAAGACAGGATGCAACATAGACACAACATTTTTATTTAATCTTTTATTAACATGAAGCAATAAAATTAACACTACATTTTCGTTAATTGTTAACTTTAATGCTACTCTCCATTGGTGAGTAAAACAGTGAACTACAGAATGGCTGGTGAGTTGTAAAAATTTTTGAAAAGTGTTTCACATTACAATCCCAGATATATTTTACTAACCACATTCATCACAGAAACATGTTTGTCAGATTTTGGTCGACTAACCCTACCCATTAAAACAAGTAATAAAAGACGCATACCAGTATGTTTTCTTGGGTGGTTTCGTCAAAAGTTTCAGATTTAATTTTCTAAATTTCTGTGAAATCTGTGAAAGGTTGCAGAATCCTCCTGCCACTTTTTCTTTGTATCCCTTTTCTCCTCCTACCCTCCTTCTGAGTGTTTTACTGCCCTCCCTAGTGAGAAAGGGGGAAAATGGCCTACTTCCACTCTGCAAAAGAAATTTTAGAAGCTAGAACAGTGAAGAAAATGCAGTTAAAAATTAAGAAATAAAGTCGGAAATGCTTATATTGTATTGTATGCTTGTATGAACTCGGATGTTCATAACACGGGGTACAGGTGTACTTTGTTATAAATGCTTGGACACTGGCTCCTCAACTTACAAACACAGTTGTGATCAGAATTCTTTTTTGTAACTCTTTTTGGTCATAAATCCAAAATATCTTTTATCACAGAGTCAAAGTCAGTAAAAGGTTGATAAAGGCATCATTTGATTTAGTTACTGGTTAGATTCTGTAAAAAAAAAAGACTATGCCTATAAAAACACTTACTAAAACTTATTTTATTATTAATTCTGAGCGACATTACATTTTAAACTTTTTTAAAATGACTGGAAATAGAAAGGGTGGCATAGCAGCAAACCAACTAGTGTTGTTGTCTCATAGCACCTGGGCAGTTTGAGCCTGGGTTCAAATCCAGTTCAATTTGTATGCCGTTTACATGTTGTCCCCAGTTTAAGTTAAGTAACTACTGTGTATTGCCCATACTGTGTGCATGTATCTTCAAATGTGTGTTTGTGGCTTCCCTGCAATGGATTGGCATCCCATCCAGGGTATAGTCTCCTAGCCTAGCATGCAGTGGTTCCAGGATGGGCTCCAGACCACCGTGACCCTGACCAGAACACACAGTTCACCTCATAATCATGCTCAACTTTGCTGATGTGGTTAGCTGTAAAGCAAGATGAACTAATCTGCTCCTGTATTCCTAATTTTTCTGATTGCCTTTCACTGCCACCTTTTGGCTTGGAGGGTAAATACAGGTTGTGTTTGCTACACTATAGACAGATAAAATCTCATGTGATGCTTTCCCCCTCCTTTATAGCAGCTTTCCCTTCTGCCTCTCGTGGAGCCTCTCATTGGAATCAGCTTCACCCACTTCCCACCCTATGGTAGTGGGCAGCTAGATGGCGAAAGCCAGCTCTCTGGGAGCTTTGGCAGTGCCTCACTGGGTGGCGTGTCTGACTACTACTCCCAGCTCATCTGCAAGGTGAGTCATGAAGCAGCCTCATTGTAGTGGAAATGCTTGACTGCTTCGTGGATGCGGATGGATCTGGTTACCCAGAAGGGGTTTAAATTCAGGTTTGCAGTAATTGTGCTCTTTCTAATGATCACATTGTGCTGAGGGTATAGGCACAGCATCACACACTTTTCAGTTAACAGAATACAGCTCCATTTGGCATTGGTGATTTGGTACAGTCCTGGAGGGTGATTCATGTGCTCCTACTGGTGTCCATGACAAACTTGAGATATTAGTTGTGCATATGGATTTCATCATTATAGTGCCATAATCACAGTGAGAGAAAAATTACTATCATACATGAAAATAGACTGTGACTAAACTCCCTAAAGGGACATTAAGTAAACAGGCTGAGATTTTTGTTAGAAATGTTGAAGGTCTTAAGAAGGTTGACAATTGAGTAGTAAGAAGATGAAAATATCACTTTGATTCCCTTTGTAATCTGGCCCTTTACTGGGAGATAACTAGTCAACATGAGAGATGCTGAACTCGAGATGCCGAAAAGCTAAAAAAATTGGTTTCCAGTATCTTCAGTATCTGACTCCTGGACTTCTCTCCTACATTCTGTCACATATTTGTTGATGAATGAGATACTCTGTGAATGCCCATATGGGGTCTTTGTAGCTGCATTGTTGAGGTTTTGTGATCATACAATTGCTGTTGCTGTTTTTCCAGCAGGACAACCTGAGCAATCCACCAACCCCACCGGCCTCCCTACCCCCCACCCCACCTCCATTGGCTCGGCAGAAGATGGTCAACGGGTTTGCCACCACAGAGGAGTTGGCAGCTAAGGCCGCAGTCATAGGAGGGCGTAAGTGTGGAATGTTGGTTCATTTTTCAGATATCCCACTTTCACTTATTTTTTACTCTCTTAAGCCTCTCAAAAAGTGGTGTAGTTGTCCACTGTACTACTGGATAATGTCGAAGCAAACAAGTAAATAACTGCAAGTGACAAAAATCTGAAAATAACTCATATTTCAGACTTTATTGCATCCACTGTTCAGGTCTGTCTATGTGTCTCTGCTACATGTGAATCATTTGTCAATTAAGGAAATGGCACTGTAAGGCATGATGGTAACGTGACACTGTCCACTTCTGTAGTGGCCAAAGAACTTGGCCCCAAGCATTTCCAGGCTCCATATCGGCCTGAGGAGGAACTGCTGGCCCGCGCCATTGCTCAGGGGCCCAAAACAGTGGACGTACCAGCCTCGCTTCCAACACCCCCCCACAACAACCATGAGGACCTCAGGTGGAAGCACATGAGTGTCTCTCTCTCTCTCTCTCTCTCTCTCTCTCTCTCTCTCTCTCTCTCTCGCTCTCATTGTCTTCCTCCCTCTCAATTTGTCTCTTGCTCTTACAGAAGCCAGGAGCCATGTGATGACCAAAACACGCCAGACAGCTTCATTCCCTCTTCATCCCCTGAGAGTGTTGTCGGCATAGAGGTCAGCCGCTACCCGGATCTGTCCCGCGTGAAGGAGGAACCCCCATCTCCTTCCCTCTCTCCCATCATTCCTATGCTGCCTAGCACGAATGGGAAAGGTACACAGTCTCTGTCACTGATGTCACCATTTCAGAAAATGTAAATTATAATATTGACAATGACTCTATTACTCTGTATGGAAGGATAAACCCAAATCAGATCAAAATACAATGGGAGACTGATTTCATTCAAACTGTAGTTATAATATTTTTTTCTCCTCCAAAACAAATAGGAACCAAACAACAGGAACTCAAGATGGAACCTTCTGGAATGTTCTTTGGTTCACAGACTGGACAAGCGTCAAAAGACTCCAAAGCTGGGCTAGTATCCATAGCGATAACTCTGAATCCAGCTGCTGCTGAGGTACCAGACCATTTACTGTGTTTCAAAAAAAAGAGAGAATAAAGATTTTTTTTTAATAATTCATGAGTTGAAATGGGATTCTAGTTTGCAATGACAAACAAACAAATGACACCTCTCCTGATTTTTCAGTGGTCAGTCTGTCCTTTTTCTCATTGGACAGTGATTTCTTTGTGATCCTCCCATTTTTTATCTGCAGTGTAGTTTTGATTCTGAGTGTACAGTGATTGCTTTTGGATCTGCCTTTTTGTTTCAGAACATCACCAGTGTGGTGGCTGCTGTGGCAGGCCTCCTGTGTGTGAAGATTCCCAGCAGCTATGAGGTCACTGGAGGACCCGAGTGGGGTCCACTGGCACTCATGGGGGGTCTCAAAGTCCCCCCCAGGGGCTTCGAGACTCGGGGCCCCAGCCTGTCCCAAGGCCCTGGTTCAGGCCCACTGAGCGTCACACAGTTGCAGAACCCCTCTGGAGCACGAGGAGGACCACAGCATCAGCTCCACTTCCCTACCATCAGTACCGGTGAGCGCTTCCACCCCTTTATGGAAAAATTACTTGAACATTCCGTTCTGCAGTTCCCTGTGAGAACCCTGTGGCCTAGGGCATGTTCTCGGTGCTAAATGTTTTCCCTGGTATCTTCCATACAGAAAATTAACATATCTACTGTCAGATGCTGACAGTCTTTGTAATTCCATTCGTCTGTCGAAGACCTGAGCATCGATTGAATAATGGGTTTGGCTGGAGGTCTACAGTTCTCACCAAGTATACAGTGTCTGCTTCTGCTACCCTAGTAGTGCTAATCAGCACAGAGGTTTGAAATGCAAACGTCTCAATTAAATTACATAATTAATTTAATCTCTTTCTAAAATGCCACTTCCAGGTGTACAGGTATTTTTGTTAATTCCTTCTTATTCCTACTTATGTAGAGTTGTTATAACTTGTCAACTTGAACCAGAAAGGAGCAGCGTCACTGTTATCTTGCCATTATCTAAACCATGTTAGGGTTGAAACAGTAATAAAAAAGTAAAACGGTAATAAAAAGGACAGGGGACATCGTTTAAGGGTCTGTCCTACTGTTTCCAGATATTTTTTGGTCTTTCAAAGTGTTGTGCTTCTGGTGTGAGCTCAAGGTCAGAACATGATTTGTGACCTAAAAGCTGCTTTGCAATACCAACACACCCTGCAACAGGATTTTTCATTTATGCTTGTGCCTCAGCAACAGACACAGCTGGCACCAGGCATCCAGTTGTAACTCAGAATTTTTCACAAGTCTACCCACTATGCCACAATCAATCAAGGCTTAATAATACAACTTAATACCCTAACTGATTTACACGTTAGGTTCTGTTGAAAACTTTAGCTGAAACTATAGTGAATTAAAATTTTGCTTTAAGACTATTTATTCAGTTTTCATTAATAGCTCATACAGTGCAGGGTCTCAGTGTTCCCTCTAAACTGCAAACACAGGGTGTGAGAAAGGATGCAACATGGAGGGGTCTTCAGTTTATTTTGTAACCTTTTATTAATGTGAAGCAACATTACTGTTAAGTGTACTTTAAACTGAATGATAATATAATAAAAATGCATTTTCACCACATCTTGCTTATTTGCTGCCTGACACCCCCATATTACTTCTACATTATTCCAGGCCCCACAGGAGAATAAAACATTGGAGCACTAAAAACAGGTCCTGACTTATTTTACACAGCCAGATGTTTTTCAGAATCTAGTCACCTGTGAAAACGCCCAATAGACATACCTCTGTTTGCCGGCTAGTTTTGGAAAAAGACATACACACACGTATATATAATACTGTGCAAAAGTCTTAGGCACCTGTGGGAAAAATGCTATAAAGTGAGGATGGTTCCAAAAATAATGCCATGAATACTTATTAATGAATAAACCTTCTAAAAAGTGCAGTAGACCAAAAAAACCTCAATCAAATCGATATTTGGTGGGACCACCCTTTGCCTTTAAAACAGCATCAGTTCTCTTATGCAAACTTGCATGCAGTTTAAAGTAGAGGTTGGTAGGTTCTTCCAAACATTTTGTGGAATTGGCCACAGTTCTTCTGCAGGCTTTGACTGTCTCTGCATGTACTCCCAGACTGACTTGATCATGTTGAGATGAGGGCTCTGTGGGGAACATACCATCTGTTGCTGAAGATAGTTCTGTATGACTGAGATTGGGTGTTTGAGGTCATTCTCAGGCTGCACAATGAATTTGGGACCAATCAGAAATGTCCCTGATGGTAGATAAGAATCTACCTGTACTTCTCAACAAACATTGAAGTTATATGCCTAAGACTTTCGCACAGTACTGTAGCTCTGAGGTACTATTTTTTCTTTGGGTGCAGAAAGTTGGAAATTTCGCTCAACACAAATTTTAGAAAATGGCAAAGAAAATGCAGTTAAAATAAATACATTTTTTATCTTCAAATATTAAGATGCACTGAAGCCTCCATCTGTATTCCAGGCCAGGCTGCATTCAGAGATTCCACTTCGGCCAACAATGAGAGCCCCGAAGTTAAACCCCAGTGGTGCTGCCACTGCAAGGTGGTGATCCTGGGAAATGGAGTGCGGAAACCGACCAAGGACTTCCCCAGTCTAAAACAGGTACTGTTTTCATTCAAAATAATATTTATTTAATTAGTAGAACAGCAGCTGGCACAGAGGTTAGAGCAGCTGCATCTAAATTGTGCCTAAGCTTAAGCAAGTGAAGTAGCTTAATATTGGTAAGGTAACGTTGGGGGGGGGGGGACATCAGATACATAATATTTCTGGTAAGAATAAAAATAACTGTAAAGTTATCAGTTTGCAGAAGGAATAAAGTACTGCATTTTTTCACATCTAACACACGTTAAATGAGTTTTTACAAACTGCGCAACCTTTGGGCATTATTTTTGTGAGCGCGCTCCATTTTGTAAATTTTTCATACACAACTGGATTATTTTACCAAACTGAAGGTTGACCATTGTCTCATGGTTGTCATGGGTTTATTTATTGATTCAATATGACATTATCATCAGATATAGATCAAACAAATTTAGTTGAGTAGTTATGGTTTTTTAAAAACTTACACAGCATGTCCAAGAAAACGATAGAGATGAAATACGATAAAATAAATAGGGGTGGTTATGCAGGTGCAGGACAGGACCTAATAGCATTACACGTGCACAGTATATGGATTGGCATGCTATACCAGAACTTTTTTACATAATTTCAGAATTTCCACACGTTATGTGAGTGAGTGCGTTATTTATGTGGGCGTACTATTTCCGTAAAAATACACTACTTTGTTACATTGAATTCTAATATCACACAACCCAGATGGAATCTGGTCACTGGAGGGCTGTGCATGTACATCAGACCTTCCCAGAAATAAATTAAGGTAACTAACTTGCAAGAGCTATGAGACAAAATTAATGATGACAAGTTGTTTATTAAGAAGTAGTGTGCAAGTGGTATCATTCTTCAAAATCAAACTTTTGAAATTTGAATTCTTTTTGATGTTCCTGAGATTCTGGAAATATCAAAGTAATTCGTTTCAGTAATAACACCAAGATATGCATTAGGGAGAGTGTAGGCAGGGCATGTCAATTTGTTTGAATGGCTTTGCGAATGGGTGCAATCAAGTGGCTGCACACCCACATCCTGCCCATATCCCCCAGGACTCCAAGGCAAGGGCCCAAAGTACTGCTGTGTTCTGCAGTCATAGCTGCTTTGTTCTCTACTCATCTGCCAGGCAGCCCATAGTCGCAGCCACCCAAGCTAAGGTAAGTTAGCAAAGACCAAGAGCATGATGGGTAACATCAGGAAGATGTAGAGGTTCCAGAAAGGGACCTAATAATAAAAAGATACACACCTTGAATTTCAACAGAATGTTTTTATTCAAATGAAAATTTTGTACTTTGCTACCGTAGGAGGCAGCAGCTCTGCTATCTGACTCCGTTCCCAAAGATAGCCTATCAAAAACACTGCACCAGTATAGCAACAACATGTCCACCCTGGACGTTCACTGCCTGCCCCATCTGCAGCCTAAGGTTTCTCCATCTACGACTCCACCACTCACCTTCCCGTCTGCTTCACCGGACTTTGAAGCCAAGCCAGATGCCCTCAAGGTCACAGTGAAGCTGAAGCCGCGGCCTCGTACCGTCCACAACAGCGCTGACGTCCCACTCCTCTACAGTAAGCGCTGGAAGGGCCTCCGTTGGCGTAAATGGAGCTTGCACATTGCTATACCTAGAGAAAACCCACAGCTGCCAGCTGAAGATGAGGTGGATGAGCTCCTGCAGAAGCTGGGCACTTCACTCAGACCTGAAACAATGCCACGGGACCACCGTAGGTGCTGCTTTTGCCATGAGGAGGGTGATGGGCTCACAGATGGGCCAGCCCGCCTACTCAACCTCGACCTGGACCTATGGGTGCACTTGAACTGTGCCCTGTGGTCAACAGAGGTATATGAGACACAGGCAGGCGCTCTCATCAATGTGGAACTAGCACTGCGCCGTGGCCTCTCTGTCCGCTGCGCCTACTGCCAACGTACAGGTGCAACCAGCGGCTGTCACCGGTTTCGCTGCGCTAATGTCTACCACTTCACCTGTGCCCTTAAGGCCCAGTGCATGTTCTTCAAGGACAAGACCATGTTGTGCCACACCCACAGGCCACGTGGCTCCAGTGCCCATGAGCATGAGCTGCGCTACTTTGCCGTCTTCCGCCGTGTTTATGTGCAGCGCGACGAGGTGCAACAGCTGGCCAGCTTGGTGCGCCGGGGTGAGCGTGACCACACGTTCCGTGTGGGCAGCCTGGTACTCCACACTGTTGGCCAGCTCCTGCCCCAGCAGATGGCTGCCTTCCACTCACCAACAGCCATCTTCCTTTTTGGGTACGAGGCAACCCGCATTTATTGGAGCATGCGCCATAGCAACCGACGCTGCTGCTACCTTTGCTCCATTGATGAGAAGGATGGCCAGCCTGAGTTCCGCATCCGCGTTGTTGAGCAGGGCTATGAGGACCTGGTTCTCACTGATAGAACCCCCAAAGGTACGTTGGAAAAATTGCGCCTGATCCTGTTTAACCCCACTCTTTACAGCTAGTCAGGCAAGTGTTGAGCAAACTATACAACTGTCCAGTGCAGTCCTGTGCCATTCATCCTATCTAACGATATTTTTCAGGTTGCTTAAAACACTGAAAAAAATTAAGGCAATCTTCTTTTTTTGTAACCTCTTCAGAAACTGTTTTACAGGTGGAGCTGTTTATATTCTGAAATGTTACGAGAAGCTTTGCGTATGCTCATCAGTGATTAATTGTGTCATGATTCTGTAATGTATAAAGACACCCTGCTTCTGTGACCCCTGCTTTTAGATAAGGAGAAAAAATGAATATTATAAGATTAGTTTTGGTAAATTTCTTGTTATAGTAAATTTAGCTGCAAAAACAGTTTGTTGTATTTCATGACTTCAAAGCAATATTATAGGTACCATCTTTACCTTCAATAATTGTAAAAAGCTAAAAACTAGAGTTGCATAATATTTCAAGCAATTTGTGCAACATTAATTTCTCCAAGACTGCTATTTTTTCTTGTTTGTATTGTTAAAATATTAAAAAGAGTAATAAATGAAAAATATAAATAATAATAATTGAAAACAGTTAAAAATATCTAATAAAATCCATATCTTATCCTTAACCGCTTTATCCTGGTCAGGGTCACAGTGGTCTGGAGCACTTGACCCTAGGCTATAAAGCTATGCCCTGGGATGAGACAGTATAAATAAATATACATGAAAAATGTTTTAATTTGTCAAATTAATGGATCCAGGGCCACAGTCTCCCAATCAGTACTTCCTCATGCTGTGCACCTTCCTGCTGCAGGAGTATGGGACAAGGTGCTAGATCCTGTTGCTGAGCGCAGGAGTGAGTCCAGCATGCTGAAGCTCTTCCCGATCTACCTGAAAGGCGAAGACCTCTTTGGACTCACTGTTTCTGCGGTGATGCGTATAGCCGAATCGGTGAGGATTTCATCGTGTTACACTCTGCTGTGTTCCTCACTTCTGGCCTTCTTGGTATCTTTACTTCTTTTTAGGGAACATTTGGGGTGAATGTGAAAAAGCTGATTGAAAGAAAGGCCAAATTAGGATGAAACTTCTAATTATTGTACGTGGCTGAATGTTCCAGTCTGTTGAAAAGCTTTTACACTTTCTCATAATTCCAGGGGAACAAGAGCACAGAAATGTTTGTTCGTGTGAGTCAGTGTGTGTTGTGTATTGGAATGTGTTTGCACATGTGTTTGTGTTTTTATGTATTTCTGTATGGACGGGTGTCTGTCTGTATGCTTTTTTATCCGTGTTTCTTTTTTACACTAGTACGCATATGGATGTTTGTGTGTTTATTACATTTGTGTGTTTGTGTGTTCTTATTCTTGTATTTCTGTTTGTCAATATGTGTATGTTTTTTTTCCATGTGTGTATGTATGTTTGTGTTTTTTACACTGTGTGTGTGTGTGTGTGTGTGTGTGTGTGTGTGTGTGTGTGTGTGTGTGTGTGTTCTGTGCTGAAACCTGCAGGCCTCTCTCTCCACAGCTCCCTGGTGTGGAGGCCTGTGAGAACTATACCTTCCGCTATGGCCGCAACCCCCTGATGCACCTGCCACTCGCTGTGAACCCATCAGGCTGTGCCCGCTCAGAGCCCCGTACTTCCCTTCTAGTGCCAAGGTTTGTGTTAAGGCATCTTGTGGCAGTTTTTCCTTATACTGATCTACATGCACATTCCCTCAAGCCCCCAGGTAATGCTGCACTCCAGCTCTAAACACTGTGATAATATGCATGGATGGTTCTCTGTCAGTCACCAGTAGACGTATTTTCCAGCAAGGCGGTCATATTTATAATAATGCTGGGTGATGGTTCTGCATGTGAGGCTCTCTCTGCCCTGGTGAATGTGCTCTGACACCTGTGTCCTGGCATCACAGGCCACACACCCTCACCAGCAGCAGAACCTCCAAGTGCTACCAGGGACCCATAAGCAACGAACCCGGTGCTCCCTACAGCAAGCATTTTGTGCACTCAAAGTCCTCACAGTACCGAAGGATGAAGGCCGAGTGGAAGAGCAGTGTGTTCCTGGCACGCTCCCGCATCCAGGTGGGCGGACGTCTCCGTCTGGACGCATCGGTTGGCTTGGCAACATGTGGCTCATTACGGACACGGGAGGTGGGAGGGTCCGTCGTGCATGTTGGAACACATGACCGTGCTTGCCCTACCGGACATTGTGAAGAATGCTTGTTTGGTTTTTGTGGTCTCCACTCTCTCAGGGACTGGGACTGTATGCTGCCAGGGACATTGAAAAGTACACCATGGTGATTGAGTATGTGGGGACCATCCTTCGTAATGCAGTTGCAGCCAGGAAGGAGAAGATGTATGAATCGCAGGTAAGAAAATCCCCTTTCGTTGGTGACTAGCAACTAGGCTACTAATAATCAGCCTTACTGTTGCAGTCCGTCTGCACACGATCAGACCTTGGGTGAGCAGATACTGGAATGACTGAATGGTCTTCTGCATCATAATATTATTTTTTATATATTTTCTAGAATTTAATTTAAAAGTCTGCAAGTGGAACACAATTGTTAAAAAACAATTTATTTCAGTTTTTATAAGTGATTATAAGTGATTTGCTTGCATAAAACCTTTAACAAAAATATATTTTTATAAATGCAGATTTGGAAAGGAATTATCAAGCACCACATCTTCTAAAATGGTATCAATCATTAGTAATGTTTGTTAAATAGTTGGGTAATTTGCAAAATGAAATCCAAATGCTTGAAAAAAGTTCATATTTAAAGTAATTAACAAGAATATAGTCTGTACATGTTAAAACACTTTATTTAAATATAATAAATATTGTCAAAATGATTTTCTGTCATCAAAAATATTTTTAAATTCATGCATGTGATATAGTGAAATGGCTAGTCAATCATATGACCTGCTAGGGCAAATTTTATTTAGTACCATTAAAATTACCTGACTTTGTCTGGGTTTTCTTTACCATGAAAATAATAGCAATATTAATGTATTATTCTTGGCAAACATTTTTTAACTCAATTATCAAAACACAAATACAGTATTTCCAAAAATCTGATTTATCTTAGAATATTTGAATATAATAATTGAATTCAATAAATTGAATTATTTATTGATAAATTGCATTCTTTGTTTCAGCAATTCCAGTATTCCTGGAATACTTTTATTTACAAATTGGAACCATTCCACAGCTTCCGAAGGTCCAAGTTTCTTAAATGCATGATTGGTGTTCCAACTTCCTTAGCAGAAAATGAGTTGGATAACGTTTTGATCTAATGCCATTTTTTTTTGCACGTGTTTTGCATCCTTTGCATAAAGTCAGCTAAGTGTAGTGCTATTAATTACAGCTGCTTGCTTGTTTGTTGGGTTCAAAATGGCAGTTCACACAGACAAGAGCTGGATCTGCATCCAGTGCTTTCAGGTTCAGGACAAACATTAGACATTACGCCCTCAGTAGAAGATACCACTGTGTATAATTTTCTTACTTTGGGTAATATTTCGAAGTGTGACAGGGAGGATCTGCTCCTGGGCAAAATTTCATGTTTTCAGAAAATAAACATTTTTTAAGGTAAGACCAGGACTAGTTTAACATTAAAGTGAGGCTTTTACTTTATCCCCTCTAATGGCCCTTGAGACAATAAGCAGTGTTTGGCAAAAGTTTCCCAAAAACAGGACCGTAATGTTCTCCAAAATGAAATTTTATGGAATATAGTCTATACCCTAACCAAGGTAGAGCTATAGCTGTAGTTCAAATTTTGAGAATTTTATTCAACAATTTTTACATGATGCTAAAACAAACAAAACATAACTAATAGATACCACTTCTGTAATGTGTTTTAAACATCACCATGTGATGTAAAACTCAAAAAACACTTATGTGCGGACATCCCAATTGTATTTATATCATTTTTCTCCGGATCTACTTACAATGTTAAGCTAAATACACTAATTTACCCTGCCTAATGTACTGCAGCAAGCGGTGGGGTTCAAACCTGGGTTGTATAAGTGCAAGACAGCTGGTTTAAATGCTAAACCACCTGCTGCATATATAAAATATGTCCCGTTGAGGTGTTCACCTCCTGTCAGTATGAAGGAGGATGATGATGCAGTTTGGTATCTCTCCATTCTGTCTCTGTCTTCTTCTGACAGCTAATGGTGTTTTATTTTTCCATGTTGCCTTGCAGAACCGGGGAGTCTACATGTTCCGCATAGACAGCGAACATGTCATTGATGCCACCCTCCGAGGAGGCCCAGCCAGGTTGGCATCACAGCATTTGACACACAAAATGTGTGAGCGGACCCTTGTGTGGCCCCACCCCACCTCTTTAGTTTCATGTTGTTTGTGTTCGTTGCTGATGCCAGTTTTTTTTTTTCTTTTAAATCATGTTTGAAAACAGGAATAGTGTGAGTGTTAACACACTTGACAGAAGCCAGTAGAAAACACTCATTTTTTTACAGGTATATCAACCATTCTTGTGCACCGAACTGTGTGGCTGAGGTGGTGACTTTTGAAAGAGGCCATAAGATCATCATCAGTTCAATTCGCAAAATTCAGAAAGGAGAAGAAGTAAGTTTTCCATATCAGCTTGGAATCCCTCCATGGTCTGACTATGTTACTACTACTTTTTTGATAACAGACAAGGGTCATATCTGAATTAGCATATTGAAAATGCTAACAGATTCCTGGCTTTTATTTTATTCACAGTCACTTCTTGGGCATTGTGGCAGCTAGGGATAGCAGGAAGTAGGAGTAGCCATTAGTAGCAGTTTGCACAGTAAGCAGAGAACAGTGGATCTTGGAGAATCAAAAGTGGTCATGCATAGTACCCACAGTTGCTCCCTTCTTGTTCATTGCATTTTTTCCTTTGCACCCATTCGATAATGCTCTTTCTCTTAATTTTGGTACAACCCTTTAGTATAACATAATATTTGATGTAGGTTGAAGGGATTTTTATTTTAGAAACATTTTGTTTTTACAGCAAAATGCATTAATAGAGTAAGCAAGCCTTAGTAAACAAAGCATGTTCCATATATTTTGATCTTTACACTAACTGTGCTGAGATCTTACTTCTGCCAAATGCATACATTGCATACAAGAATATGAGAACAACCATCAGTGTAACTTGTATTGCTGCCTCCCATTTAAAGCAATACTTTCATGTTGCTAACACTGTACATCCTCTTGCCAATATTCAAGTGCAACTTAAACATTTTCACTCACACACTCTTAGGCTCTTTCTGGATATGGATTTGTTGTGGTGGGTTTTCAAATTGGATAGTGAATTTTGGGTACAAACTTTTGTAATTCATTATCGTGAATATTCAGATAAGAGTTTGGATAGTGAGGGACGCCTGTACTTTAACAACTGTACACAGTGCTCATTCCTGTGTTCTTTTAAAAGATAAAGGAAGAAAAAGCTTTTATGTTCCTGAATAATTTGTCTTCCAGCTCTGCTACGACTACAAGTTTGACCTTGAAGACGATCAGCACAAGGTCCCGTGTCACTGTGGGGCAGTGAACTGCCGCAAATGGATGAACTGAGGGGGATGTGAAGGATGCAAGATCCTCTCCTGCTTTTCCAAGGGCTGGAGAGACAAGGCAATGAACACATGGAGCAGGTGTGCGCTCCACAAGGGAAAACACTCTCTAGGAGAAGTGGGAAACAGGGCGAGCCACATAGACATGTTTGTTCATGTATTCACACGTGTGTGTGTGTGTTGTGAGCACAGGTGGGCCGACATGGGGGGAGGGAAAGACACCAGCAGACAGACACAGAGCACAGTGCTGAGCACCACCTTCGTACACATTAAGGGGCAGGCCCTCAAAAGGACAAAACAAGATGAATATGTCAGTACATACACACACACACACACACACACACACACACACACACACACACGTGCGCACACACACACAGACATCACTGAACAGGGAATGTACGGAAATGACTTCCTTAGGGACAATGCTAAGGGAAGATTAACTTGCACTAAAAAAATACATAAAATACTTGATTCCATGGGTCAGTTTATTGTACTTTATTTTTTCCTGTTTTGATTTCTGTAAAATAAGAGATGCATTTTTGTATTTATTATGGAATAAGAAAATTAAGCTATTTTTAAAATCAGGAGCAAAGCGGAGGCCAGTCTGCAGGCCTGCGGTCAGATCCATCCTGTTACTCTGTACAAAGTGTACATATTTTGATGCAACCATATAAGAAAGATACAAAAATGATTGACCAAATGCTACCTTAATGTCATGGCAATTTGTTTTTTGTTTCTTTCTTCTTCACAAAATTATTTAATGAGGATGTCATGATATTTCTCAGAGTATATACTGTTTTAAATATTTTGTACAGTAAGTGTAAATTTTCAAATAATTTGACAGTTTTGTTTTTTATTTGGATATATTGTTTTGTGTTTTGAAAATGCATTCTGACCACTTGAATTTTTTTAATTATAATTATTTTGTTTGTCTCGGCTTTCGTTGAAACCATTTTGATTTTGTGCTATAAATCAGTGATGGAAATGTCACCAAAGGTTCAGTTCAGGAGGAAAGAATCACTTGGACACCCTCACTGCTAATCAGGTTTCCATTTAGAACTGGTAAGAACTGTGAAAGAAGGTTTTAAAGCACCCATAAGGAATCTGCAAGCTTCTTTTTAACTTTATCAGACCCAAACAGACCTTTTTTAAAAAAATCTATTTTGTGAAAATGTAGTCCATTAACTTTGTAGTGAGCCTCAATCATGCATGTGAGGCACTCTAAAAAGAAACTCCTCTGCCTTTTGCCAGCGACACAAGCCTACAGTTTGTGGAAATGGAGACGTGGATTCGAATTGGCTTCATCCACAGACTCAAAGGTCTGTTTCCTGGCAGATGTTAAAAATACAAGCCAAATTTGTGTTTGAATTATTTTTGTATTTTATTAATTAAAAAAATCAAAAAGGTTCTGGTACGGACACTTCACAAGCCACAGTTTTGAGATGAAGGCCTTTTCTGTGCACACGTTCCATAGACTGTAAAACTGTCGCTTTGCTCACACACAATCTCAGACTTGTATTGTATATGGCATGATGTATTTTTTAACTTTCAGAAGAGTCATTTGTAAATATTTTTCTCGATAAATAGTTGTTATGAAATCATTTCTCTGATATTTTTCTCTTGTACAAAGTTCTAAACGTCTGACCGTATTTGCTCTCCTTTTTTCATTCTGTCGTGTATAGTAGTATCTTATGTTTAAAATGAAGCCTTTTTTGAAGTATACAGAGTGTTATGGGTTTTGGAGTTTGTGTAACCAGATTTAGCATTTACAAAAAATAAAATATTTTACATCTTATGATCTGATTTGGTGACGCTTGCCAAAGGATTTGAATCCTGGGAGTGTGAGTCATTGGATGGTGGGTTTGAGACTGAGCTGATCTTTACATGGAGACCCTTTTAGATTTTGAACAAAACTCAGTTGATTGCATAAAACAGTCTGTTGCCCATTTATAATTCCGATAGTTTCCTCACCCAGCAGAACAGTGAACCCTTGCAATAACCTGTTGCTGTTAAAGCCCTCAGGGGGATTCAGTCTGCTGGGCAGGATCAGTGGATTGTAGTATGGCATTGGCATTAATGGCGGTATCTCCATCCACGCCCATTTCCATTTTTAATTGTATATATTATGTGCCAGGATGGCTATCTGTTGACAGCCTTTTCAAGACAATGCACTTGTCTTTCTTCATTTCAGGTTTTCTGCTTTGTGCAGAAGGGAACAGAGTAGTGAAATGCACTGAGCTGAACAACAGTTTAACAATGTGCTGCAGTTACAGTAATTACTGGGCAAAGTCCACAACAATGGAGAGACAAATTCAGACTCGAAGCGCACAATTGATCTGAAATGCCGGCTACTGATAGCAGTTTAAATGCCACCAATCAACTCCCTTTTTCCGTGTAAATTTTATCCTGCAATTGTTGGTAATGTTTTTCACCTGGTTCCTTACCTGTTCCCACTGTACGTGCACTATGTTTCACCTGTGTAACTCAGGCTGCTTCCTCTTTTGAAAGTGGCAGCATTTCTCCACAGTGAGCAGAGAACAATGGTTTTTGCAGAGCCAAATGGGGTCGTACACAATACAAGCTGTCTTTCATTATTCAGGGCTTTTAAAACATTCATCACACATTTTATGGTTTTCAGTGCAGTTTTGCAAGTCTTTGAAAACACTTAGAGAAAACAGTTTATGCTTGTAGAGTATCTGTCAGCAGGTTTGAAGGCAACATACACAATAAACAAACATAAATCCAGTGTGTATGTCTTACTGAGCTTGTGCACATCCAGGATTGCTTGCTTCCGACCTGTTTAGTAAGTTTATTTGTCAGAGGTTCTCTGTGACCAGCCAATGAGCTTCCACCAGAGAGCTCTCCTTCCAGAAGCTTCCCCACTCTCCACAAGTGCCTGGACTGGATGGGCTCTGGAGAGGAAACCAGATCCTCACTGCTAACTCACACTCCCCCAATTGTGTTGAGAGGGGCCCTTCAAAGCCTCCAGCCAAGAGACGAGTATGATTGAGAGTATGAATAAATTATGTAGGCCACCTTGTTCACTTGGCAAGATCCATTCTTTGCTTGGCCATTTCTTGAGACAGAGGATGGTTACAATATTGCCATAGCAACGCACTTTCCATAGCCTCCTGGGTCAACTACCCGCCAGACACTCACTAGAGAATGCTCAGATGACAGAAGCCATATGCAGATCCACACGAGCTCTGCAGACAAACCTCAGCATAGTCTCAGAGCTATAATATAAAAATACAATAGGATTAGTTTAAAAGTATGTGTAATATACAGTATTTATAAAAATGAAAAAGAACACAGTTCACTTGAGTATATTTTTGACAATCTCCTGAGTTACTAACACTTAGTCCAATGTTAAATAAGCTTCTGTATGCCCTTAAAAAAAGGGTTTTAGCTGAGTGACAAAGAAGGAATGTACCACTTACTTCACTGCCTGGATGGTGCTGGATTGATGACCTCTTTAAACATGTTTAAGTGCACCAAGTAGGTAGTATTGTGAGAAGAGTGAGGTCTGGAGTATATGAAAGAAATATAAAACCTCAAACTCCAATTTCTCAATAGTTTCAACAGTCTACATTGCTGTGTGTGGACTGGCATTGTCATGCAGCAACATTGAACCTTCTGGCAGTAAGCCTCAGCATTTGTTCCAGATTGCTGGCTTCTCTTTGTCCCCCAGCATCTACCGGTAACCAACATTGTTCACTGTTGAACGCTTCTTGACATAATGTTCATGTATCAGGCCCTATACATCCCAAAACTGTGAGCATTGCTTTTTCTGCTGTTGGCTGCCTCAACAAGCCATCAGGGATCCTTCTGTTCTAAGCTTTGTCGTTGTTCTGTAGCTGCTAGTGCTGGATCTATTTTTTCCCCTACAAAAGGCACAATATCAATTCAATATGTGCCAACAGATTTCTAAACGATGTTATTTGTGTTCTTCAGTTATGTCCTCAACCCCTCAACCAGCCACTTTTAACCTGTTTTTCTCCAAAGGCAGATTAAGATATCAGAACTTGATGTTTCAGTTGCCAAAACCAGGAACCTCTCTCCTCGTAGATGACTCTATAATATGCCTCTAACCCCCAAACAACCACTTTAACTTGTTCTCCCTCTTTTATAAAGTTAAAATGCTATGAGTTAGCTGACTGATTTTGATCTATCAAAGCGAGTGCCTCCCTCAATAGAGGACCCTATACAAAGGGGGAAATAGCACTACAGACTCTCACCTTGACCCAAGTGCTCCAGGTCACACACAACAGAACCCCAAAAAATAATGATTCAGGCAACATTCTACAGATGGAGGAGGAAGCTTTTAATAATTTTCAATCATACAAACATTGGGTTCAGCTCCCTTGTCCAGGCAGATTACATTTTGTTGAGAAAACACATTTGCCATAAGATACGGAAAAGTAAATCGCTTAGCATATATTGTTTAAAATACACTGGCTTGATAATATATGAGTTAAAGCACATTTGCTCATTAATATATAGGTTAAAATAATGTACCTTTTGCTCTTACTAAGCAATAACAAAAAACTAAAAATGAACTAAACTCCCCCTTTGTTCTCTGTGGTTAATTCTGTAAATTAAGTTCAGGCCCTTCTGCTCCCACCAGTTCAGAGGCTCCATGCTTTAGATTTATGGCTGCAGGGCCTACTGAAGGTCCTGAACTGTTTTCATAACTTCCAAGTCCTTCCTCAAAACCATAGTTCCACTTGAGAAATTCTCTGGGCCTTGTTTGATTTCTTCTCCTTCTAGAAGGAAAGGACATTTATGTTTAGTTTTGCTGTGGACTCCTGACCCATTTAGACCAGTTTTGAAGTCACCTGCTTTTGACCTCTCCCCCTCCATGACAGTTGGAAACCATTGTGCACAAGCCTTATGAAAACCAAGGTTGTTATGGAAGACTTCAACCAAATCATGACTGACTTTCAGATGAGATGAGAGGGTGGTCATTGATGGTCAGATGCCTCTTTGCCAGAACCTTGTCATGGGCATGTTCAGTACTGCCAGCAGTCATGGACATGGACTGGGAACCTGATCATTCTTCATCTATGGCACTTGTGCACAAGAACTCACTTTTAGCCTGAGAGTTACATGCTGCAGACTGGCCCTTAGTAGCACTGCCAACTATGAAACAGTCAAACCTGGTTAATATCACATTGGTGAATGCCACACTCTGCTTAACGTCAGAAGGCTTTTTATCTCCGGCCAGCCTTTATAGGAAATAACAAGGCTAAACTCCAGTTATTGTCACCACGGCTAATGTCACAACTCGATTAATGTCAACAAGTTTGTCTGGCTGGT
The DNA here is from genome assembly GCA_900497675.1 of Arapaima gigas. Classification (NCBI taxonomy): domain Eukaryota; kingdom Metazoa; phylum Chordata; class Actinopteri; order Osteoglossiformes; family Osteoglossidae; genus Arapaima; species Arapaima gigas. Next base: position 1,242,767 of record UFQX01000006.1, on the reverse strand, counting down.
GGTTTAAAATCCACTGCTTAATATCACACTGACTGATTTCATTAGCTCAGCTTAGCCATTACATAACCCACCGTCAAATTGCCTTTGTTTTATTTAAATGTGTAACATTATATACTTTGACTTTTACCATTTATTATCACATTTTTTGGGGGGTATCACTTTAAGTGCACTAAGTCTTCTGAGGCAAGGGGTCAGAAAACGGCGATGTGACCTGAGCAGAGGCATGAAATTTGCAGACTCTTGGTGCTTTGGAAACATTTAGTTTGACAGTGAAAATTTTCATCCTTAATAGGGGATTTTGACTGTGGAAGTAAAATTAATTACAACTTGTAAACTGTTCACATTTCATACATGATTCTAATTTTAAAGTTCTGGTTGTATGGAAAGGAATATTTGTTATTTTATTTGGTTGTCAGGCAATGTTTTCTCTGTTACAGTTCATCTTTAAGGTGATGCCATTCAAATCCCTAGTGTTTTGGAAACATTCTGTATTTAGCAGTGAAAATTCTTATCTTTTGTAGCAGTTGGTGGGCTTTTAACATGAATAAATAATAGTAATAATCATGTATTATCTTGTCAGCTTTATCTTGTCAGATTATCACTGGAGATTGGAGTACAATTTATTATTTGTCAGTTTTGTGGTCTTTATTTTAAAGTCCATGTGTTTCTTTTTTTACTTTTGGTTATTCAGCCTGATGTACAAACGAAACTCATTTTCACAGTTTTTGCAGCAAATATGAATTACACAGATTTTGGTTCTGGGCTAGATCTGCTTGCTGAGGGTGGAAAAAAAGGAGCACATCATAAGGAGAACGTATCCCAACGTGCACCTTTCAGGGCTGGCAGTATATGACATATCTGCTCAGTCTCTGGGACGTGGCAGTGCAGTAGCCTGGCTGTGGGCCTTGGTCTCAGAGACAACTCAGGGATCTGCAACGGGGACCTGAACACATTACACATTTGTCATGTTGGCCTGTCAGAAAACAGCACATGAATTAAGCATTAAATTTTTTTGGCATTAAAACTGCTTTCTGTTGTCTCGCACAACCTTCAAACTGAATAGAATGTCACAAAAAAATGAGCGTGGCAGTGACTCCAAAATCATCTTCAAAAGCTGCCAGGCATTGATTTATTACATAAAATGATTTGTCTATGCATGGAGGGCAGGGGGGAGAGTTAAGGTGACAATGTTGTGTTGGTGTTTGGCTACTCATTTCACACAGATAAATCCAGCCACAAATCTCCTATATCTTAATATGAATTTCTTGACCTATATAGATGACACACTGTATGCTAGTTCCTCAAGTTAAGATCTTTGAAGTTATGCATTTTTTAAGATACAAACTTTTCCAAAATTTTAATTTACTAATTTTTAGTAGAATTTTATTTCATGTTTTATTTTCTAAAATTTGTTCATTGCAAAATTTACTTTTTTTACATTTCCACATCCAGCCTGTAGATGGCAGAAAAATGTCCTCAAGAGAAAGAAACAATGGGGGTGAAGGACTGTCTTCATACCAGCCGCATCCAGTGTTGACTTGACTTTACTTGAAATGAAAAAAAAAACAAACTAAACTGAAAGATATCTGTTTTATGAAGTTTATGTGAAGAAAAGTGGTTTGAATCTGGCAAACACAATATGTTTATGTGATGACTTGGACAAAGACACTGAACAGGAGGTGGACAGGAGGATGATATCTTTTTTTAGTCATTTCATTTCTTAAGTACTCTCTCACACTTATTATTTTAATTTTTATGTGGCTCAAAATTAAAATAATAAAAGTGTGCCACTTCTGTGTTGTGATGTCCAGGCTGTATCATGTCTTGCATCTGGGACCAGGATAAGCTCCAGGTACAACTCTGCACTGCCCCAGATGCTGTTGATAATGGACAGATGTGTTACAGACTACTTTTTTATTTACTACAGTCTTGTTCAGGGGTTTTTTACAGACCCAAACCAGAAGAAGGACATCTGTATTACATTGTTATTGACTGCAGCTTAGTAAGTGTCTTTGATGTTACTAGCAAAGTGAGTAACAGCAGACTTCTGGCCTTTAATACTATACTGAAGGAGAGAACCAAGTGCATATCGATACTATTTTTCCACTGTGAGATGTGAACAAGCTCAGTGAGACTCTGCTGGGGATAAAAAACCTCTCAGCCTCCCAGCTTTGCACTGTGACCCAACATTTCTACTCTTCTCCCACAAAGGTGCTTTGGCATTCTGACATCTTCAGCCTGTGTTTGTGTTGTGAGCAGAAAAAACAGCAGCACAGAAAACAGAGTGCAGAAAGACCAGACGGTCATAAAGCCATAAAACACGTCTCTCTGCAGCCCATAATTGTAGCATAGGGCTGAGAGCAGTGTTTGTAACAACTGAGATGGCCAGCCAAAACTACAGGTCCTGCTCTTATCCTGGTCCTCTGGCTTTGGCCGCCTGCGTCGGGTTTCAGTACGGCAGCCAGGAGCCAGTCTGATAGAGTCCAGGGAGACTGGATGTTCAGAGCTTCTGGGAACCAGACTCGATAATTCATTTCTTAAGTACTCTCTCAGATTCACATGGCCTTCATGCAGATGTATCCATGCGCCCTGTAAAAGTTAACATTTCCTCAGATATTCATTTTTTTGTGCTGACAATCTGGTAATATAAATAATACATTTATGGACGTTTGGTCTATCTGGACTCATATAGGTTTTTTGTCATTTATGGAAATGGTGATTTGGGTTTATGAAGTTGCCATCTTTAGCAGATTAGTAGCATTACATTCTGCACCACATCGCCATCTGTTGGCAGGGGTGAGCTTTGATTCCACGATTGTCTTACATCCTATTAAACCCACCTACATAACTGATAATTTCACACATACTCACACACAAGATGAATATTGCATATAAAACTGATTATTCAAAAGAAAAAACATCAGAATTAAAACAAAAAATTTTGTGGAACATGCATAGGAATTCACAGTAACAGTGCAAAATTAAGTCAATTTTTTTCAGTGTGACATAATCCCATCTCCATGGGATAACCTAACTACTGTTTAAAAAAAAACAGCAGCAAAATTACAGGATAATCACTGTGCCAATTTTTATTGTTAATGCCCTGAATTAGAAATGAAAATGCAGAAAAAGCACAGTGACAATGCAGAAAAAGTTTAGATTAAATATCTCCTGGCTTGGTGTTCCACATTTCCAAAGAACAGATGAATGACAAAAAGAAAACTAACCATGTACTTTGCCTGGAGGCACCCTGCTGTCTGCAGCCTACTGTCTTCTGTTTGGACTTTGCTTATTCACAGACCAGTTCCACAGTCCAGTCTTGGCCTGAAAACCTTTCCTTCCTCCAACCAACCCAAACTGTCCAAGACACAGACAGTAAATCAATATGAAACCCAGCAGCTTTTGCTTAAGTCCATGTCCAGTTTTCCAAATCTAAGCTCTGCATCCCATGTAATTTACGCGACTAAAATATGAATTATGAAGTAGACTAGTGCTGAGAAATGTTACATAACAGTTTAAGAACAACTTCCCTAAAATTTTCAAAAATAAATAAATTAAAACACATGTCTAATGGTGCAAGAGGCAACTAGAATGTACCAGAGCTGGACAGTCAGGGTTCAGCCCAATTTCCATAATGATATTAAAAACTCAAAAAAATGTAATTGTCTATTGAAATATTTACCCCTTAGAGAGACTGGATCTAACAATTACATGCCAGTGGTATTACATCAGATGGATTTTAGATCCATGAATTAAATCATGTAATTAGTTCATCAAATTAAATATGTATCCCACCTTGAAGAAAATACCTGATCTGCAAGTTTGAAAACCATTAATAATACAAAATATGAGTCAATATAAATAAGCATAAACTTACAAATAAAATTTACACTAAATTGTCTTGATAAATGAGGTCGTAAGCTTTGCTGCTTTCAGGGTGTTTGGTTTCTAAACAGAAGCTTCAGACAAGATGTATGAAGATTATGTAAAACAGACACGTGTCAGATTTATGGCATCTACTTCAGGATGTAATGAAATATGGTTTTGAGACAGAAAGATAAAAGAGAAAGAGAGAATACTTGGAAAAGGGAACTGGAGGAGTACATCTCTTGCCTATATGGTTGCTGTGACTATTTGACCTTGTGCTAAACCTCCAAATATGTAGATAGGGACCAGATCCTGCTGTTCAATGGTCCAAGCACCACACCTACAGTACATCAAGGTGAAGCTGCGTGCTCTTCTAATCCATCCATGCAGTTTCCTCTCATGCGAAACCAAAATATTACGTGTGCATGTAGCCAGCATGCTGAGCTAATCTTACTGACAAGTGAGGCATTAAACATCTGGCATCAGTAGCAAAGTACTGCAAATGAAGTTACTGGCACTGGGTCAAGAGGCAATATGACAGTGCACAAAAACTTCGAAAATACCATTTGGCATGATGTTAGCTTTGCCTGTGCACTTATTTTAAATACATTTTAAAAAATCTATTCATTTTGTTTATATCCCATCTCATAATGCATCTGGGCACATCATCAGTGATGAAATATGGGGGATTGTTGGTCTTTCAACATCAGACACCCTTGTTCATGCAACTATGACCTTTCTACAAAGATGTATCAATACATGCTTGTGAAGGTGTGCTGTTGAGGCTCGAGTGATAATACTGAACAATAACATGCTCTGACTAAACAATGAGTAGCACTGACCAAGGAGATAACTCTGAACTGGCCAATCCTTTCAGAATTCCAGTAACTTCCATATATATATAAAAAACATATAGTTAACAATATACCTTGTGACTAAATCAAGGCATGGCCAGCGCAAAGTTCTTCTTTGTCACAGACTCAAGATAACGCTACTAGGCAGTCACGCTCACAGAGTGATCATTCAAGTTCACCACATTCAGCAGGGTTTGGGAGATCCAGAAGATTGATAGGGACACATGAGGGACCCAGTTGAATGCTGGCAGTTATCCATGAAATACTGGTTTTTGACACTATTTTTATATGTAGAAGCACAGAAGGGGTGGGCAGCTGGTGGAACTTTTTATTATTTTTACGTTATTTTTCTCCCTTGTCTTTTTTGTTTTCTTCTCTTCAGTTGCCCGCTGGCTTGCCTTATTGCACTCTTACCCAGTATAGTTGCTCTTTTTATTAAATGTATAGCTAATCTCTGACCTTTCAGCTTACTTTATATCTGTTATATCTGTTCTGTGGTTCTAATTTGTTGTTTAGTGTTCTGGGCCACTGTGTGAGAAGAAGTGCTCTATAAAAATAAATTGAACTGAGTTACGCTCAAACAAAAAGGGATGATGGTACAAATCTGTGTAGTATACCAGGGAGGACATATGAGAGCGAGAAATGAAAAAAATACTGGAATAAAGTGGAACTGGAGAGTGACAGAGAACTGTTTGAGATGAGAGCAGCTACTGAACGAGACCCACACCTCACTATTCTCAAACATCTAGTCCAAACAGGTTGGTCAGACTTGAAAAGAAAATGCTTGATGCGCATCACTAAATAGTGCAACAACAGAGGTGAGATCTCAGAGATTGATGGAATTTTATTCAAAGGGGAAAAATAATCTTTTACATACCAGTCAAACAAGCCAAGAACTAGAGACCGTCTGTTTTGGCCTGGAATGAGGAAACAGATCAAGGCCGTTGAGGGAAAATGCTCATCCTGCCTACAGCACAGCAAATCCAGTTCAAGAAATCCATTTATTTCACACCCAATTCCCAAAACACAGTGGAAATTCATTGCCAAAGATCTGTTCACATAAAATGGAGAGGAATATTTGATAGCTGTCGATTACTACAGCAGATATTTTTGAGCTGGAAAGACTACATTGCACTACTGCTGATCCTTAAAGCCCTAAGCATTGTTTGTCCGAGAATGTAATCTCAGACCCCAGACCCTCACAAGTTGAAAGGTTCGTCACAACCTGGGATTTCGTGCACACTAGAACAAAGCCTCTGTGACAGATCGACCAGGTTTAACAGTCACACTTGTACGTTGCGCTAACCTTCACTGCTGTGCGGGTGCACACGCCGGCAGTAGGAGGTGAAAACCAAAATACGCATTTAAACTGCACACTTATACGCTCATTAACAGTGTATTTCTTTTAACAAATTTGCGTTTTTAAGAGCGCCCTGCCTGACTATCTGTCCGTGTATCAGCTGAGGGTCGACGGGTCTGTTCCTGCGCCCTTCGCTGTTATTGTTTTCTTCCGTGTTTTAGCTATTCGGGAATGACGTCACTGTGTGTGTGTGTGTGTGTGTGTGTGTGTGTGTGTGTGTGTATGGGAGGGGGCGGGGTGAGTCGGGGTGGTGCCGTCATGGTGGGACGCATGCGTGGTCTGTGGTCAGGTCAGACGATACCATTTTATGGTTGTAAATAAAAAAATGGTATGACCATTTATTTTCTGCATGTTTTCATGAAGATTATGTGTATTTCAGCTTCATAATAACACTGGCTAATTTTGAATATGAATGTTTAATATATATTGCTGTGTGACTGACAGCTCGATCATTTTGTATGTTCTGTCTCGCTCCAGAACACTTTTGTGTTAGTACTTTTAACTGTATGACTGATTGTATTAATGTCAAATGTTGTAATTTTTTTCTCCAACGGATCAGGGTGAACATGCCAACAGAAAAATGCATGGCATCAACAGTTGTTATCTCTCCATTCATGCTCTCCGTCTCTCTTTAGCCATTCCTTAAAAACTAATCCATAAATAAAATATACATTATATTTTCCAGTATAAAATCTGCGTGACGGATATAGGAAACTTGCGAGGCATCTCTGGTCCTCTGGCCTGTTCCGGGGTGCTGCTCTAACCCTAACCGAACTTTAGAGGGCTCTATCTTTCTACAGCACCGTATCTTAAACCCCCAAGAGATGGAATACAGCCACAGCCACAAACACAAAACTTAAACAAGTGAGCACATTTACAGACATGGATAAAAAGCAGGTGACTTAGTAGTGGTGAATAAGTACATTAAAACATCCACATGCAAGAAAATAACTACTGTATTTCACTACTGTAAACTAAAACACACCATAAGACATATTCAAAAATAACCATAAAACACACAAATACATTATTTAAAATTACATACATGTTTCAAGTGAGTCATGCAACAATCTTAAAGTATGTTGATAAATAAGTTAATGAAATTATCTTAAAGCCTACACCTACCACTAAAAACATATTTAAAAGCTCAAAAGACAACACATACAGTACTGTGCAAAAGTCTTAGGCCCCTGTGGGAAAAATGCTATAAAGCGAGGATGGTTCCAAAAATAATGCCATGAATACTTATTAATCAATAAACCTTCTAAAAAGTGCAGTAGACAAAAAAAACCTCAATCGAATCAATATTTGGTGGGACCACCCTTTGCCTTTAAAACAGCATCAATTCTCTTATGCAAACTTGCATGCAGTTTAAGGTAGAGGTCTGTAGGTTCTTCCAAACATTTTGTGGAACTGGCCACAGTTCTTCTGCAGACTTTGACTGTCTCTGCATGTCCTCCCAGACTGACTTGATCATGTTGAGATGAGGGCTCTGTGGGGACCATACCATCTGTTGCTGAAGATAGTTCTGTATGACTGAGATTGGGTGTTTGAGGTCATTCTCAGGCTGCACAATAAATTTGGGACCAATCAGAAACCCCCCTGATGGTAGATAAGAATCTACCTGTACTTCTCAACAAACATTGAAGTTGTATGCCTAAGACTTTCGCACAGTACTGTACATACTGACCAAAAATAGGGGATGCAGGTGTCTTGTGTGCCTTAACAGACATGTGCTACTTACCCAGGATGGAGGAATTGCCACTAACCTAATGGCTACAGCCAAGAGAAGCCTTCCCACCTCTCCTTTGCTTCCAAGTAGTCAAAAATTCTAAATAGTACATTATTGTACTGTTTATGGAGAAGTTTCACTGAAAAAACACTACAAATAACCAGCATCCCCTGCATCTGCACCACTGCTGTGTTTGTGGTGGAAAAGACCAACTTCATCAGCTGCCCTTCTATCACACCTCACTGTGCCCAAAGCAAAGCATTCACTGAAAAAACAGTACACATGACAAAGTCAGTACTTGACAAACCCCCAGCTGAGAGGATGGGCCTGTACATGAGTTTACCAGAGCAGAGAAATCCACCTATTGACAACTTTAAGTCACCGGCAGAACTCTTCATGAGTTAAAGATTGCGTTCAATTCTTCTTGCCACTGGCAAGCATCTACAGCCACAAGTCATCCTTCCTGAGTCAGTAGGTGCCAAGAAAAAACAGTGCCAAGTAAAACAAGCTTTATTAGGCAAGACCCTACACTTGAACCAGGAGACAATTCACTTCCACCAGAAGACGACAGTGAAAACCTGCAAAAGTCCTCCAGTCTTTGGTCTTTCCTCATTCACACACATGAAGGACAAACCTATGGATGCAACCATTGTCACCTTCTGAGGCCAATTCTACATCTGAACAGCAGCACCAGGCAGATGAAAAGTATATCACAGACCAAGAACCACACGAGAGCAGTGAAGAACTTTTTTTAAAAAGTCTGTTACGTCGCATTTTTGCTTTAATTTTACTATTAAATCTCTTATTTTTTTTTTACTTCTGCCTTTGAAAAGAACTTTGAATTACCTTTCCATATGAGATGTGCTATATACATAAATAAATTTGACTTGGTGAACCGGCAAATAGTCCCTGCCAACGCAAACTCACAATCACCTTCTTACCTCACTAACCAGTCCGGTCATGGAAAGACAAATCCTTGACCCAGGAAATATAAATATTCTTAAATTTATTGTGCTTAATGTGAAACAGTGAAATTTATATGCTAAATTAGCATTTTGTAAGGATGTGTCATGCTTATAATATTCATGAAGTGAAAAACACGCTCCAGTTCCGGATTGCTCGTACAGTCACTGTATGTGGTTTAGAGGCAGTTGTCAACTTCCTCCTTTAAGAGCAGCTGCTCACTGTGCTTCTGCCTTAGTAGCTGTCTGGTGAACCTAAAGAGATTCACTAGAAACAATGCCTGCCTTCTGGCCCTCTCCTTCCCCTTTTTCCTATGGCACTTAGCCCTCTGCAGTCACATAAAGCTCTTCCTCAGAATACACCTCAGCCTTGTCACTGCTGCTCATTCCTCCTCACTTACTGCCCTGAACTGATACTACATGCATTCAGTTCCTGCCTTGCACCCCAGATCTTCTGTGCTTGATTGATTTTACCCCACCCTGACTTGAATACCTTCTCTTCCATGCCAAACCTCTCTGCTGCTGAACTAACAACAATGGTTGCTGTGGTCTGAAGCCTTTTAAAGTTGCCTCCAACACCTTATCTACCTCCTTGCTGAGCTGGCAGCACACTTTCTTCTTGTTATTTCAGTTTGAGAACAATTTAGATAAAGTTGTGAAATTCATCTGTCACAATGTGAAAAAAACCTCCTTGTGTTTTTTTTCAGCAGAGTTCTGCAATCATTTTCTCTGCCCATGAATGAACAAGACTATCAGTCAACATGATACAAAACTCCAACCTCTGCTGGGTGAAAACTAAGCTCTGATTAGTGAACACTGATCTCTGACTGATCCCACTAATACCATAAAGTGTTTTGAGTGTTTCCTTCCCCATCATGTGGCTTCCAATGGCCAGAAGAGCTTACAAGAGGCATTGGGTTCCCTGGGTTAATCTCTCTCCTTTTCTCTCACAGTGGGGTATATGGTTAGTCTTCTGGAAGGAATTGGGATGTGAAAGTGGATCACTCCAGTTTCACTGCACCCTGGCCTCCAGACAGGCTGAGTGACCATGCTGCCACAGCAATGAGAATCAGGCTCAGGAAAGTTTTGACATTACAGATGACAACAATTCAGTCTTAGAGCTTCTCATGTTGGTGAGAAAAACAGTTTTCTGCTGCAGAGACACCATCAGCCAGTAGCAAACATAACAGTCAGAGGGAAGACTTTGAACAGCAGCCTTTCTCTCCTCTCAACACAAAGGTGATGTTTCACACAGCCTTCACAGGCATCCTGTTAGGTGATACTTGATGATGTCAGAGAAGAGAGTCTGTCAGGCATCTTGTTGTCACTCACACCACTGATCCTGTGATGGACCAAATCAATTTAAAGAACATACCAGAAGACTGGCAGTCTTTGAATTCTTACTCTTTCACATTATCCCACAAATACCACATATTAGAACTAAAATTCACATTGTAATTTATGGGACTAAAATCTTTCTTAAACTCCTATAAGTAGTGGTTAGGAATTGTCACTATGCAATCTGATGGCCCTTGGCATAAATGTGACTAATGTAGTACCCTAAGTAAGGTACTTATGTTGGATCAATACAGTTACTAAAATACCCTATTGTATAAATGGGTAAATCATTATAAAGTTGCTAATTCAATGTTGTAAATCCCCACTGGCATAATAATAATAATAATAATAATAATAATAATAATAATAATAATAATAAAGATTTGAGCATTGCTTTAAATTTGGAACATTATTCATGTACATAGTGAAATAAAAGGAGGTGAAAATAAGTAATATTAAAACAACCAAGCAGTGTATATATGATTTTATATTTCAGTATCTAATTTTCATATATACTACATATGAACACTCAATCTTCACACACAAAAGCCCTCATCTTCCAGAGTACTTGAAGTTATCCAACAGGCTAAGTATACTATTAACTTGCATAGCGAAAGAAAGTTGGTCACTTGAATCCATCACACATTTACGGTGCGAAATAGAAGGGCGGTTTTTAAACTTAAAAGTGTTTTGAATAGTTCAATAAAGGTCGCTCTGGCAGAGCCTTCAGAACGTCTTTAAAAGTGACTCACCTTCAGTGTAATAATAAAAGTCACCACTGGGCGGCACACTGACACCCGAACCAGGGGCAGGAAATAATCATAATTCATTTCGCTGCTGGATTTATTTCCTACACCGAGACCGAAGGTCTGTGTCCATTTTCATTTAAATCTCAAAATGCTGCAGTGGTTTTAAACGCTTTAAAATTAAGCTTGTGTGTGTGTTGATCTTGATGAGGTTTAAACTGCCTATTGACCTTCTTCTCCAGGTGATCCCAGCGACCCCCTGCAGCTCCTCTGTTTACCAGCGTTTACACACACACACACACACACACACACACACACACACACACACACACACACACACACACACACGACTGATACAGACCTGCCTCGGCTGATCGCAACCAGCTACTTGCTGTGTGTTGAGCGCCACTGATCTGAGATCGGCACCATGTCTTCTGTGCCATTATAAGTACGCTCTGGACACGCAGATACACACACACACCCACCGACATCCAGCTGATCTGCGGAGACGCCCACGCGCGTGCAGTGTGTGAGCATGAGGAGGCAGGACAGTGAGGTGAGCGTCTCCTCTCCGCGGGTCTCTTTCTAAACCAGGCACCGCGGTATTAGGAGTCTCTCACACTCACACACACACACACACACACACACACACACACACACACACCGACTGACGCGGTGTCAGCGCACGTCTGTCAACTCCACCTGTGGTCCGGCACACTGTATTCCGCACCGCACACACGAGGCGGGCTCCAATGGGCAGCACTGCCACGGACCCCCAGCGGAGGGGTGTGAGGATGAGGAGTTCAAAGAGAAGGAGGACATTGCATCTCAGCATGCCGGTAAGGGAGGGCGTGGGTGGGTGTGTGTGTGTGTGTGTGTGTAGTAGAAGCAAAATAAAAACGGGCTAAATATAACGAACCCCTCTGTGTGTTTAAAGTGAATCACTCTCCTTCCTCTGTTTCACTTCTGCACTGATTTACTGTGTATAGTCCTCAGTATATGTTTCACACAGTGTTTACGCTGTATTTCTCTGCCTTTGTCCAACTCTGTTTCCCTGTGTGACATTCAGTGTGTACACTGTTGAATTCCGTGCTACACTTTGTGTTTACATTGCTTACATTGTCTGCTTTACTCTGTTTTACCCCCACCCCACCCCTAGTCAGACACCAATGACATGGCTTTTTTTTTTTTTTTTTTTTTTTTTTTTTTTTTTTTTTTTT
>UFQX01000006.1:1183977-1230670 GCA_900497675.1 Arapaima gigas | reverse complement strand
TTTTTTTTTTTTTTTTTTTTTTTTTTTTTTTTTTTTTTTTTTTTTTTTTTTAAACGTACAGCACCAAAGACATGTTTGCAGCAATCAGGTGTGTGTGATGAGTCTGTGATGCTGGATGTCTGTGTGTGTGTGTGTGTGTGTGTGTGTGCGTGTGTGTGAGGGAGAGAGAATGTACAAAGGATCACTCGTTTTATGCTTGGAGCAGATACACACTCTTATGGTGGAGCTGTGTGTCTCTTTGTCCAGTGTTTTCCTGCACCTCCTGTACCATGTTTCAGACCCTCCATTGGTAAATATCAGCAAGCTGTAACAAAGGCCATGCACTTGAACACCCCCCCCCCCTTGTCTGTATCTGTAGTTTCTTCTGTTGGAACCCCATACCTTGGCAGTTCTTCAACATCTTTATGAGCACTGCCAGACATTTTAGAGCAGAGTTTGTGACTTTGCAGTTATAAAATGCCCAAATATTCAAAGATATTTCAGGAGTTTTTGCAAACATCCATTGCTTGAGTAGAGAACAGATATTAATAATAATGTCTTTGTTACTGCTTTTTTAAAATATGTTTTTGTTACTAAAAAACAGACCGTAAATGCCACTAATGGGACTGTAGGTGGTGGAGCGGTCAAGGTATTTGCCGTATAATAAGCAGGGTGGCCCTCACTACATGATATTAAGTAAATATCTGCCTGCGCATGTGGGTAAAAGGTGAAAGCATTAGGTGTTTTACAGCCCTGGTATGCAGTCCAACAAGTACTGTGTAATAATGTGTATGTTGTGATTTCATCTTAAATGATTAAACTATCCATTTAAATTCCATAAATATGCATGTTCTTTTATACGCAATATGTTATATTCTATAAAGTATAGTTCTACAGAAAATTACTACATGTTTCTGTTTTGTTTGATGCTGAGAAGATCATTCAAGTGCTTCTTTGAGGTGACTTAGTAAACAACCAGCCGTGTAAGTGCGATGTTTTAAGGTTTGTAAAGTATGCAAATTGCTGTACTAAGTGAGTAACTCTAAACATAGATGGAAAGATGGTAGTCACTTCTATCGATTCCATTCAGCATCTTCCTACGCTGCTGGTCCTGCCAGTGTGGATGCTGGAGACACTGGTTGTACCTATAAAATCATCTAGACCTCCTCCTTCACCTCCCATATTCTTGCTGTCAGGGCATGGAGTGGATATTAATAAGTCTTATCTTAATATAATATGTTTGGTATTTTATGTTGTAATAAGTGTTCAGGGTGTGGTATGTTTTATTTTGCCTTTTTTAACATAATCATCAAATTAAATCTCGAACCCATAATTTTCTTAACTTTTCTCCTTTCATCAGGATTACAGCAGTGAGGTGGGGGTGGGGTTCCTGAGACTGTATCGGATGCATTATGTGAGCTTTCCCATCCTTTGCTCTTTGAGTTTCACCTTTTAATTTATCAAGTGGCTCTTTGGGATATAGTTTCAAAAAATGCTGAACTTGTCTATGACTGTAAATCTCTAGAAGTTGCACATGTATCCTAGGTATTCTGTGTCTGTGGTTATAGATTCTGGGATCACAGAACATGACCTCACGAAAGCTGCATCTGTGGCATCATTCATTGCTGTTGTCTGTGAAGAGAGATAAAGGTGTACCTTTTAAAAATGTTTGCACAAACTCACAGTTGGTAGTGTTGGTGCCTCACAGCTTCTAGGCCGTTCACGTCTAACGTGGTCTGTTTGTTTTCCAATTCTCTGTATTGTCTGTTGTGTCTAGAGCCCTTTAAGCATCACATATATTAGTCCCACCAGAGAGTTCTGTTCTTTCTCTACCCTTATTTTTGAAAGCTGTGTGTCCACTATCACTCTGTCCATCTGGTTGCTGCTTCCCCTCTTTTTTTCAATCAGTTTTTTTTTCTTTCTTTCTACAGTATTAAGGCTTCCCATAACATGTCCAAAGTATTATAATATGTCTCCTTTATGCTCCCAATCAGAGTTCTACTTTGGTTTGATCCAACATCCATCTCATTCCCTGGCTGTCAATGGTATCCGTAGGTCTCCTTTGGAACCATGAGCCCACGTTTTTCCCCATCCTCCTCATTCAGTGTTCACCTTCTGCATCCTTATAGTGTTATTGAGATGGCACTGATGGAACAACATTCATCTTCATTGACCTCAAGCTGTCAGCACTTTTGAGGACATTTTCCAGAATTTTCATTGCATCTGAGCTAACAACAACCAAGGTAGATAGTATGGATTACCGCATTTTCTGGAACACAGCTGCACAGAAGAACACAGCTTTGAAGAAGCGGTGTCTAAGATATTGCTAAAATACTTTCCTTCTGTATGCTGTGAGTAAAATGTAAGCAGTGGTGCATGTGTGGGTTTTTTGTATGATTGTATTTGCAGTAGTCTTGTTTGGTTATGGAAGAGTTATTTGTAAGACACTGCTGTTGTGGAGTTTGTCAGTTAAACTTGCTCTAAAGGGAACCATTGTGTTAGAAGTGATGTGGTTGTTGGTTCCATATTTATAGTGGAGTTTCTCTCCTGTGGTTATACTTCATTTGGCACAAAGTGTAGAAAAGTAGCTTCTTTCATATGTGTGTTCCAAAGAGGAACGCATGATTCGTCCAACAGGTGGCACAGTGGTCTGAATGATTCTGGATTCAAACCCCTGCTCCCGCATTTATACCTTTTATTGACGTATTTACCCTGAAATGACACAGCAAAATTACCAACGGTATAAATGGGTAAATCAGTACCTTAACTAGTTTAGCATACAAAGTTAATATTGTAAGGGATCTTTCTTCAAGATGTCCGATAAATGAATAAACATCAATGATTCCATCCACACTCCCAGTTTCCGTTTCTTAATGTTGCCATGCTGCTGGTTTTAGTTTAATAATGGGGTGCTGCAGTTTGCTTGGTGCAAGGTGTTTGCATGCTGTATATTCCTTTGGAAAGATGGACTGACTACGCATCATTGTGTTGCTGTATTAATGCTGCAACAGGTGACCCTGTCCTTTTTTTCCCCCCATATTGATTTCATAAAAGCAATACTATCAACAAAGAAGTTACCCTCAAAGTGATTTGTCACATGATTGATATTTGAAAGAGAGCAATGCCCCTTCATAGTAGAATATGCCCGGGACCTTTATATACCTGCATGTGTATACTTGTTTATTTGACTTAGAAGGTGAGTATGTTTGGCTGTTTAAAAGACTGGGAGTTGTACTGTAGTGATTCAGTACCTGAAGGTTCATCAGTGCGGTCAAACTAGATCTGGAAGCTTTAGATTAGGGCTGTCCAACATGCAGCATATCAGCTGTATGTGTAAAACTGTAAAATTAATACCTACTGTAAATGATATCAAATCGCACAACAATACATAGACATGCACTTGAACACATCCTGCACCTAAACAAATAATTCAGAATTATTGCACTTAAGTGACAACAGCCTGCTCCTCCAGAGTGAGGGGTCCAAAGTCAAGTTTTCACTTTGAGTGCCAGTATGGTGGAAAGAAACTCTGTGTCTCTGCTGAATTTTTCCTGTCATTATAAAAGGCTCTCAAACCCATCTCTTTGAGAGTCATTTCTCCCCTGGTCTCTTGACAGCTGCATAAATGAGCTCACCATTGTCTGTTATGATTATTTATGTATTTCCTGTTTGAGTGTCACTTCTATAGCAACATGGTGGTATCAAAAAACTGGGTTTTGATACTCCTGTGCGTGAAGCTTTTTGTTGCTGATACATTTTTGTTCACTCAGAGTTGTGTTTTACTTTGGAGAAAAGCATCTGATAAATTAATGTGTAAATGTACTGGTAATCCAAGCAATGCATCTGAATGTGGTTCTCCTACTTGCCCCACCACCATCCCACTTGGCCTGTTTGTTGCTTTTGCTCTTTATCTGTTCAGTTGCAACTGTGCAACAAATCTGCACACCACACAAAGCTGGCAGCCTGTGATCTCCAGGTGTTTAGCAAGAAGCAACATGTCTATCTGAGAGTGAGTTTGGGAATGCAGTCATGTGGGCACTGTTGGTGCTTTAAACCAGAGAAACCTGCTACATGTCAGTGGTTTTGGCACTGATACTCAGGTTGAGCATATCTGGTGCACTGTGCTATGTTTTTAAAAAGAAAATAAGTCTCCTTTATCAAGCACAACCTATTGTTGACCTGAAGAACTTGAGTGATGCTTCAAAGAGGTAACTACTCACCACCTTGGAGGGCAACAAAGCACCAGTGCCACTCTCCTACCTTTCTGTGGGTAAGTGTGAGAACAGAAAGAGACTCACAGAATCCAGGATTCTCCTTAGACCAGAGAGTCTTTCTGAGAGCACAAATTCACAAAGAAAGAGTTCCCAGAACCAAAGAATGTTTGTTGGGCTTGAGGGCAACAAGGTACGTGGACATCAATGGGTTGTTAAAGATGGCCTGGACATCAGAAAAGAAGATCCAGCAAAAAGGCAATTTAGAAGGTTGTATTGATATGGGGATCTGGGAAAAATATGGACTTTCAGAAGGTGTCCTTTGGCATTAGGGTAAAATGACCCCCCCCCCTTGCCTTGTTGCACAAGTCACATTTCTGCATAACACTTTAGCAGGATAACCCAACCCCAGGTAGTACCCAGTGTCCTGCAGAGTTGGTTGCACTTTGCTCCTGCAACAAAGCTTATCTTTCTCAATTCCCTGTTGTGAGAGATCCAAAATCAAGTGTGTAGATTCCTAGTTTTGCCTCCAGTGTGGTGGAATGAGCTCCCTCTGTCCCTCAGAACTGAATCCCTTTGAACATTTAAGAATGATCTCAAAGCACATCTTTTAGACCCACTCGATCCTCTTCCATAAAGTTGCATCACACCATCCATTGGCCTCTTTTGTATGCCCTGTAAATGTTACATGCAGCCGCTTGTGTGATGTGCTGCAGCAAAACGGTGATATTGGGTAAACTTGCTGTGCTTTGATGATCGTGTCTATCTAAAGCTGTTTGGGAAATGTATGTGGCACTAGGTGTGAGATTTTTAGGAAAAAAAAATAAAACAAATGGTGAGAGACACACTAAGAACATGGACTGTCCTTTGACAGTCCATTTAAATAGTAGCAAAGCATCTGACCATTATTAATCCAGTGTGGCTGAGTAATTCCAGAGGTGGGTGTGACTGTGCTCCTATGTGCCGCTGTGCATTTTTACTCTGAGATGAATGTCACATTTATCTATCTTTCTCCACAGTGTCATACCTTTTGAGTAAAGTATTTAACCCAAATTGATATATAAAAAATTAACCTGCTGCACAAATGGGTTCATCAGTGTAAACAAGACTCTTGCACAAATGTCAAACTATATTTTGCTTTGCTAGAAAAGTGCCACATAAATACTAGTTCATCTAAAAAACCTCTGACTGAACTACATTCACCACGTTTGCCATAACCTGAACCCAAATGTTTATTTTTACTGTACTAAGATAGGCTTAGTATCTTAAAGTGTACTGCAGCAGGAGATAGGGCTTTATCGTGGTTTTATTCCAGTACAAGGCAGCAGTTCTAAATACTATTCCACCTG
The DNA here is from genome assembly GCA_900497675.1 of Arapaima gigas. Lineage (NCBI taxonomy): Eukaryota > Metazoa > Chordata > Actinopteri > Osteoglossiformes > Osteoglossidae > Arapaima > Arapaima gigas. The sequence goes on along the minus strand of UFQX01000006.1, from coordinate 1,225,131 downwards.
CTGCCACTGCAACGGCTTTAAATTTTTGTATTACTTTCTGCAATGTACTGACTCCTGCACACCAGCTTTTTTTGTCAGGTTTAAACCCACAATGGACCCAAAATTTCACTACCCATTATTAAGGGTGATGGTGTCAGATATGTGACACTCTTAAATAATCTGTAAACTCTAGTGAAATGCAGAGGAGACATCACTGCAGAGGGTTGTGTACTTTGCAGCAGTAGAAATCTTTAGTCCTTCCCAGGCCTCTCTTTTGTATAATAACTATGTATGTGGTGTTTATTTTGGATAATGTAGCATCTAAATACTTGAATACTTTTATAGATGCCAAGAGTTTTTCTGTGAGCAGGTAGTCTGTAATTTAAAAAAAAAAAAAAGTGTGTGTGTGTGTGTGTGTGCGCGCGCGCTGTGTATGTAATCTTTATATGTTTTTTTGGTATCCATGCCTCCACTTCTCCACAATGAGGTCAAAATTACTTCATATTTACACTTATTCATTAGCAGATACTTTTGTCTCCAAAGTGACATACAATGGTTAAGTACTTAGCTAACACCTAGCTAGCTATAGTAGCTACTATTCAGCAGACACCTTTGTCCATGCTTCTCTACAAGGTTAGATACACTACACTGAACTCCCTACAGTGTTACACCCATTTATACAGCAGTGCAGTGCAAAACACTCTCTCTCTCTCTCTCTCTCTCTCTCTCTCTCTCTCTCTCTCTCTCACACACAGAGGTCACCAATTCATCTGAAATGCATGTCTTTGGACAGTGGAAGGAAACTATTTCCTTATTCCCTGTTGATACTGGAGAGACAGATGGCTGTTTAGCTTTAGATGATGTCAGCAGGATACATGAACAACCATGCTTGTTAAACCTGTGCTTTCGAAGGACCAGCATGTGTGGTGGATTGTGCAGGGTGCTGCCTCTTTGCATAGGAACGGCTGCAAAATCTGAGCGAGAGAATCAAAATAATTCAGTGGCAGATGGTGCAGATGGCTCTTCAAGATTCTATCATCTAATAGAGGAATGAACAGTTTGCATGTGAAAATTTAATTTTGCAGCAAAGGGGATACACAAATGATGGCAGCAGAATGCAAAGTTCCACGTTGTTTCTGTAAATGTTTCCTCTAAACTGGTTTGCCTTTTAGAAAATCGTAGTTCAAGATTGTTTTGGAAGTGAACAGTAACTCGCGTGACGACTCGGTCACTGGCAGCAGACAGAAGGCGCCTGGTTGCAAGCTGTACAATTGATACGTGTGATAGTTGCTAGGTTACTTTGCGTTGGTGAGCGTGTATCTGTGGAGCAATTAACCTTTGTGTTCCTAGATATGAGGTGTGCTGGAACAATGAGTAAATGTTGGGTTCCCAGGGTTTCTGAGGAACAGCTAGTTAGAGAACATGATGGATGGTGACCCTCACTTTTCCCCTGAGGTCCTACTCTTTCCACATGGTTTAAAAGTAGAATGAGTTGTGAATATTTTGAATTTTAGGATGCTGTTGCTAAGCTGTTAGGGTTACTCTGTTCAAAGCAAGCTTGTCAGGTGGAGAAAGGTGGCTCTGACACCCACCTGAGACTCAAGACATTGACTATGTTTTGGATCATAACATGGGAACACAGATGGAGTTCAGAATTTGGGCTGGTTCTTAGATCAATACTGAGCCAATGGGCTGATCCTTTGGAATGATAGACCATGCTTTAGGCTGCGGCCTATTTGTTAGGTGATACTTATTGTCAGACTGTTCTATCTTGGGTTTGAGTATAATTCACGCATTTTAATTTCTTATATGGAAGCAACAGTTGGACTTCTGTTGACTTGGCTTTTTCATAGAATACACTCAGGGTGGATCTGTCATGTTGCCAATATATTGAGTGCCTGGCCAAGTTTTATCCAAATTGCTGAAACCTTTAAGAAAACCTTTTTGTCCAGAATGAGGAAACATCTAAAATTTTTCATAAATTCTTCAAAAAACCCTAACCATGATCTAATAATGCCCAGGGTGTGTGTGTGTGTGTGTGTGTGTGTGTGTGTGTGCATGTGTGCGTGTGGTAAAAAACATCCAAATTACTGAACATGTGTATACCAGTCCTTCAAAATGTTGTTAGCATAACTTTCATGTCTCCTCCAGACTTTCCCCTGCTGTGATCTCTGGGACAGGTCAGGTAATGTGTACCACAATATAGGGGCTCAAGTAATTCTAATGTTGTTGAAGGCAGGATCAAGGTATGGACAATATTATTCCATCACAGTGATATAACAAGGTCCAGGGGATGGAAGTGCAGAAGCTGTTATAGGAGGAGGTGCCTGCAGCCATGGAGGAAAAAACAGATGGTTGGGATGAAATGTCATGAAAGATGGTGTAGATGGGAACATGCATTTAACTGTAAGATCTCATGGGCAGCACTTAGGAGAGCAGAGCTCCATTGTATTAAGTTCTTGATCCTGGTAGTCCATGAAGTATTGCTTAATCAGCCAACCTGTATAGCTGGAAAAGAGTTGATTCTCCATCATTCTCATTGTGGTCAAAGAGGACATCATTGGAGGATGTTTTCAGAAATGACACTATTGCTGGAAAATTTGATTTCTGGATGTAAAAACATTCTTGGGTGCCTTTGCTGTCTGCAAAACTCTCTGAAAGCAAGTGGTGTAATGGAGCTATCAGCTCTTGGCCCAAAGGATTTTGGGTTAAATCCCACCTCCTGCTGAATTGCTCCAATAAAAATTGCCCAGTGGTATAAATTGGTATATTAGTGTAAGTAGGTTGCTTTGGGGAAAAGTCGGATAAATGGGGAGAAAATGTAATGGGGAAATGACCACAAACACCAGGTGGTGTCTTCTGTCTATCTGGTTACTGTAATGAATAATCAGTGTTTTGAGGATGCAGTTGAAACTAACAGACCTGGTGGTGCTTGAGGACTATGATTTCCTGCAGCCCTGCAGGTTAGTTGGTGAGCTCAGACACTGATGTGGTTGCATACAGGAAAGACTCTGCTGGAAGGATGACCAGGACTTGAATTGGCTCCAGAGGGCCCTTGCAGGGATGTGATAGATCCTGCAGTGTGGGACCATATGTTCACACTGGTATTGTTTGTCTGTAACCGAGAGAGCGTGCTGTCCTCACCCTACTCTCCATGTGATAGTAATCCAGTCCAAGCCAAGGCTACAGTCCTGACTTTCCCTTTTTGTGTCCATCACTACCTGTCTGTGTGACTGTCTTTTGGTCCCTAAGATTGACCCCCATCAAAATGTGAGAATGACAAAGGCATCATGTATAGTGGGGGGTAGCATGGCGAGTAGGACTGGTGCTTCACAGCTTCTGTGCTCTGGGTTTAACTGTGGTTCAGTTTTTGTAGAAGTGGCATGTTCTCCCTGTGTTTACATGGATTTTCTATGTTTTCTTCCCACAGCCCAAAAGTATATTTAAAAGTATCACTGTTAATAGTACTTAACAATTGCTATACATCATGTTGTTAAAAAATGTCTGCTAAATGAGTAAATGCCAGTGCAGTTTATGAGCCTGAAATCTGTGATCAAGCTGTGCAAGATTAACAACCAATGAGAGCTATAAACAACTGCATTTTGAATACTGCCTCTTATTGTCTTTACTACTGGAGATGTTTTTTGACATGTCAGAATTGATTTACTTTCCTGTTTTCTTTTTAGTGACTGATCACATGTTCAGGGACATTCTAAAACTGTTACATAAGAAATAATTTAGTTCCCATATAAAGTAAAGTATTTTTTATCTTTATCAGAGATTTTTGCAGACATTATCTGTAGATAAGTCAAGGAATGTCTGTCCTGTTAAGATTTTAACTTTGAGATGGTGACTTTGAAAATGCAAACAAACCAACACACAACATGCTTCCTAGTTCATTTGGGTTTATAAGTTAGTGCAGTTCTTTACAATGTCTTTACTCATACTTGGAGAGTCTTGCCTAACAAAGGATCTGAGTTGGCTGTGAAGTTGTTGCCATTCAGTTGCTCAGGGGAACCGAGGGAAAAGTTAGACTTGTGTTGCAGTTGCTAAGCAATGCAATCTTCTGGGATACAGGGATGCTTTTGAGCAGCAGTGCTCTGTGTATGTTCGTTTTATTTATTTAAACAAATATTTATTTATTTTTATTTATTACTTACTTACTTACTTACTTTTGCTGACACAGGGATGGCTCAGATCACTGCTTGTCTAACTTTTTTTTTTTTTTTTAAAATATGTGAGCTGTCTTGGGTGTGTTGATTTACTGCAAAAGCATTCATAGTTTTTATACCTCATAAATATGAGCTGCCTGGAAGACCTTAAGGTCAATACTTTTTATACATGCACCACGTGGTATCGTGTGTGTTAGAGTACTTGAAGGACCTGGGTTCAAATCCCACCTTCAGCTGTAGCACTTTAATTTTTAGGGTAATTACCCTGAAATGATGCAGTAAACATTATACAGGTGTATAAATGGGTAAATCAGTGTATGTAACTTTACACTGTATGCTACTTTGAAAACATAAATGTGAATATCTGGAGATTTCTTGTGGTTTTGTTCTTTGGGTACAAGAAAGAGGAAGCAGAGTGACTCATCACCCATTACTTCCACTTGCTGTGCAAAAACTCAAGAGATAATGGCAGAGCTGCAAAGTGAAGGCCCTGCATTCACCTCTGCAAGGTGTTTGCATGTTTTTTTTTTTTTTTTCCATCAGATTAGTGCCTTCTGCAACTCTTTGGTTTAAGTGGAAGCAAGAAGGTGTCTGGTTGTTGTATGTATTTATAAACACCATTGGTCCAAATGTGATGGCCTGTTTCTGTTACATAAACTTACACTTCTGGGGCAGCAGGTACTGTAACTGTTTCAACCATTGACCTACAGTTGAAGGTCCTGGGTTCAAATTGCACTCCTGCTATAGTACTCCAGATGAAGCGTTGAACTGATACAGTAAAATTTAGTGTGTGTGTATAGGTAAATTATTGTAAGTAGCTTAGTACACAAGTTTAACATTGAGCACCTTTTGAGAAGAGTCAAATTAATAAACACTTTACATGTACTACAATTACTCGTTGACCACATGTTTGGCTCACAGTGTGTGGCCCAGTGATGACTTGCATCCAGCAATGCAGTCTCTCTCTCTCTCTCTCTCTCTCTCTCTCTCTCACGATGTGACAAATTTACATGCTTTCATACCTGTGGTTGTCTTTATTTGTAATTGTGTTTTAAACATTTTTTTTCTCCCCCCTCTCATTTTCATCAACCAGCAGCTCTTCCACCTTCATGTAATAATAGCATTAGGATTTGTCATGACTGAAATTCTGCCCACAGTTTGAATGCAATTGATGCTTAACCTCAGCATCCTACAGACTGAGGTCAGTCCAGCAGAGGCTTGGTTCATCATCCTGTCCCACTCTTATTTGGTTAGCTTTGTACCCAGCAATGTGACAATGGTTAAGGTTCAACAGCTGATTATGAAGTCTATTAGTAGTGTGATTTTGGAGATGTGCTGGACTGCATGGAGATGCTGTGTAAACAAACCTGTTAGATTGAGACTCACTCTGTTCTTTCTCTTTCCTCTAGGGGGAGGGCAGCTGCCAGTCATCCAGCCCAACAAAAGGCACCTTGCCCAAGGAGCACCCTAGTCCCGTGTCAGCTCCTGCTGGATCTCCCCGCACCATCTTCCCCTTCACACCATTCCAGGATTCTCCTCCCAAATCACCAAGGCGTTTCAGCTTCAGTGGGATCTTCCGCTCCTCATCCAGGGAGGGTGGCAGCTCCTCTAGTGCCTCTCCATCTTCGTCTCCATCCCCATCTCCCGTCAGCATCAAGTTTTTCTCCCGGGCCAAGAAAGGTAAGGAGACAGGGACAGGGAGTGAGGGCAAGGAAATTCTTTAAGATCCACTTCATTGATGCTCCAAGGAGTGCTGGTAACTTTGCAGTTAAAGGCAATATAACTAGAAGAAGCCAAAGAAACTTTTTGTGTGTTTTCAGTTTTTAAAATGTGAAAGTAGGATGTGTGTGGCCCGCATGACACAGCATTCAATGGTGAGGAAAATGAATATAGCCATTCTAGCTGTTACCTGGTGCAGGTCAGGAAAAAAATGTTAACGCATATCACCAAACAGGCGGACACCACAGACAGTGACACGGCAGTTATGGTTCAGCAGAAAGAGTAACTAATAAAAATATATATTGCCAAACGTTATTGCTCTTACATTACTAATGTATATAATTTCTTACCCCTTCGTATTGCCAGTTCACACCCTTCCCTCTAGAGCCCCCTCTGTCACCCTTCCCGTGTGTGTGTGTGTGTGTGTGTGTGTGTGTGTGTGTGTGTGTGGTGGTTTGTTTACTTCATGTTGGCAGATTAGCCGGGAATTGCCCAGACTCACATCTCACTAATGTGTGTAATGCTGTGTATATTCGACAGCACACAAACCTCACTCAGAGTGAGAAGTACCTGTGGGCCAAATGTGAAGTTTATGGGTTGAAAAACAAAGCTGGGCATGAAGAACAAACGGAGAGAGATTGAGCTTAATCAATACGAATATGGTGAAAACTGGAGCCTTAAGGCTAGTCTGTAGTCAGTGCCATGTATGCTGTGGCTTTCAGGAAGACCCTGTCCCTGCATGCCTCCCCCCCTTCTCTTTTTTCATAACATGACCCCATTTCATGCAAATAGAAATTTTTTTTTTTACACATCATCACATACTGTTCCGAACCTGAAAACATAACTACCACAAAAAATAAACATTTAAAATTAAATAGGTTGGTAAATAAACAAATAAAAGCACTCAAAACAGAGGTAGATTCCAGGTTCTAGTGATGAGAAACATGTATCTAAGCATCTCCAGGGTAAAGCTGTGTTTTCGGTACATGAGAACAAATGTGGTCAAATACTAAAAAAGTGCACACAGGAGCCCCTCAATGTGTGTTCAGTCTTGTACAATTAAAAAAAATGCATTAAATCTCTGATCCAATGCACTGATACTTACTCTTACACTAGGATGGTTTTGTTGCACCCTCTAATTCTTTATTTTTTTTTTGGAAGGTCTAACTACTTTATTGGGTTTTTTTGAGGAAATGTCAAACAAAACAAGTGTAGGTTTAATATTCAGGTCACAAGGTTGTGGTCTTTTTGATCTTTCTCTGAAGACATGATGGTGCTGCTGGTGCTGCTGCTGCTGTGGGATATTATTTGCACGAAGCTACACTGTGAAATTTGAATACATAATTTTTTGTGAGCCTGCTTCTGTATTGAACCAGAATGGACAATTTACAGTCAGTTAGTCTTCAACTGAGGTGCCATTCTGATGTCCTTTGCCATGACCCCAGGACTGGACCCCTGTCCATCACAGGGATATTCAGCACACTGTTCAAGTGCAGGCCACTTATACATCTTTCTGTTGAACAAAAGGGCAAATTGGGCTGTAGACAGATTAGTTTCCTTTTCTCACTTTGACAATAAAGATGAAAGTCTGTATGCCTTTGACTCTGAATTCTTGTGGCTGAAGTAATATTATATTACAGTAGCAGACATTATTATAGCAGATGATGTTGCCTCTCTTACAGCACTTCCTAATTTTAAAATTTAAAAGTTTATACAGGTTATCCTCACGTGACCAGCCTAATGAGCAGAGGAGGAGGGATAAGGATTGTATAGTAATAAGGATTGTAATCGTATAAGGACTGACCACTCATTCTAATGTATCATATATGTGACTTTTGCTATCATTCTTGCATAATGAGAAAATGCAGCATAATACAACATAAGACAAAAAAAGATGTACTTTGCTGGAAAATGGTACAGGGTGACATGATTTTTTTTTTAATTCTTTTTTTATTGATTGAAGGTTTAGTTAGTTAAAGCTATATTTTTTTGTTAGTTTGTAGATTGCAGAAGCTCTTAATTTTCAATGTCCTGCCACTGGGTTTGTGGCAGCCTGGGAGAAGGGGGCTTGATGGACTCTGGGTTATTTTCATTGCTCTTCTAGACTTTTATCTAAAGTGTGGTTGCAAAGCACAAGGGGAGACAGTGCAACATTCAGAGGCCTTGAATACCTAACTTCTTCCATTGGAACAGCTTCCTTACAGCAATACAGCTGTTTGTCTCTAGTCAAGATTTTGGTTTTTTAAAATATTATTTTAAGATATTTATGCTGCTGTCCAATTCTGCTACAAATCTCATTTTTCCTTTGTTGGTGAGGACCCTTATACAGAAACAGTGTGATATCGAAGGGAGCTGCTGTTAAAGCAGAAATGGGGCCATCATTTGACTCTTTTCTTTAATCCAGTTTTGGCCTTTTGTATGCAGAAGTTGCAGTACTCGGGGACAGCTTGCTGTGTAAATTTTATGGCTGTTCCTAAGGCTCAGCCTTTAAGACTTGGCACCTCATGGAAGCATATATAGTACGTCACAGAGGTATGACTCGGGCCTTTAAATGTCAGAGCTGCAAGTGATATTTGCAAGGTTCCTCTCTTGGTGGCATTGCACAGGACAGCGTTCATCAAAGATGTCGGACTAGTTCTTAGATAATGAATAATAAATTGAATATTTTAGGTTTGTCTTTGTCTGAGACAACTTGTCAGATAAGCTAAATACAATTTCCCTCTTGGATTTCATTCATTTATTCACTATTTCTACATTTCATACAGCAGGCAAATTTTTACTGACTCAATTTGGAGAGAGTGCCTAAATTATGGGTATACCTGGATTTGAACTCCTGCTATAGAAACCACAAAGTGTCCTGTCCACATTGCTCCTGGACAGTGATGTCCATTCATATACCAGGCATTTAATCTTTCTGTTTGTTTGCTTTTCTGCAAAAGCAATTGGATGTGGATGAACATACCTGGCCGTCCTGCAGTGCAGACCAACTTTAATGGGGTAATATTTCTGGTAATAATGCAGTGATGAAACAGATCTGCTTTGATCAGCTGGACTCCTTAACTGTTTTCTGATGGTTCACCAGCCGCAGGTTGGCAGCGTTTGGGTTCAGTCTGTGGACATACTGCCATCTGCTGGCCTCCAGAGCTGCATGCTGCTGCATCATTCAAGGGACACTGCTCCCTGCGCATAGGTTTTGATCTTACTGTGGCACGCTGGCTTGAAGATGCTGTTGGCATGTCTTATTTAACTTGTGTTTTGGCCAGATACGGCCTCTTGAATTTGATTAATTCCAACATGCACTGGGTTATATAAATGTATACAGTACATGTTAATATAAAACGTATAGACTTCCTAATTTGCTCTGGATGTAGGTTTTGTACTTTCAGGTTGTGACAGGAGTTGGATGGAGTGAGCAGTTGCAGTTTGGTTTTATTTTGCTTGTAGGCTAGAGGTGAGAATATTTGTTTCTGGCCAGTGTCACTCTGGGGGGGTCCATCCCATGGTCTTCAAGGTTTCAGGGCAACCAGACAGGCTTTCACTTGTGTCCAGGTGTTGGGTGAAGAAATCATAGATTTCATCTCCAGCCTGTATTTGTTTCCACGTCACATCATAGGATACTGGTCATCTGATTCCTATAAGGAGAGGTTAAATTGTTGGGTAAATGAGATGCTGGTTTCTAGCAGTCTGAGAGAGAGAGACTGTTTGTTTGCTAAAGGAGGGTGGTTAGCTGAGCTCTGGCCTTGTGGATGTCTGCTTACAATGTAAGCCTTTCCACCTTGTGATTGACAGCTTGGGAGGCTTTACAACTGAAGGGCAATGCCGTCGAATTGCAGCATTGTGGGGCACAGTTGTGATGCAATCATTCTGGTCAAAAGTTGCAGTAAGACTTATGCACTAGTCATGTGGAGACATGATCTTCCATATGTGTACTTGCCAGCAACTGGAACAAAGGGTGGGATTATGGGTGATGTTCGCTGAGTGGAAGTCTAGAATCAGATGGGCATGGAAGTGTTTTGATCATGTGGCCCTGCATGCAATACCCTGAAGATGGCATGTTGCTGCTTTGGTGTCACACCTTCAAAGGGTTGAGAGAGAGAGAGAGAGATTTAGCATACCCTCTGCACTTAAACTTTGTTTTGTGAGTGCTAAAAACTGATGTGATTTGGTCGTGGGTAGCTCCATCACCTACCAGAAATACCTGAGTTTTCCAGTTTTGACAGAATTAAAAAAAAATACTCATTTGTAGCTGCTTATTGGTAAAGCAATTTGCTAAAGATACGACATACAATGTTTAGGCATAAAAGAAACATATAAACGAAGTATGATCAGTGCACGAGTGAAGGTTCACATCTGTGTTTTCAAATAACACCCAGTAGTAGCATATAAAGCAAAAACACTAAGGGCCCCAGCATGCCATTGCTCCAGGTGTAGGTTTTGTACACACGTGAAAGGACCCTAAGGCACAAAGCCATTTTTATTTTATTTTATTTACTCAGTGCCTATCTCTAAGCACACAAGGTTTATACACTAAGCTAAGATTATACAGCTTGGTAATTTTTACTCTATCCATTTTGGGTAAGTAAGGGTAAGGTCAAAGGTGCTTCAGCAGGCCACAAGCATATGTAGCTCTGTGTTGTGAGGATGGAGCCCAGTGGAACCAAGTGAAGGTGTGTGTGTTTGTGTAGTTTTTGATAAAGTTTGTTGTCATTGTCAAACAACATCCAGGTCATACTTGCTTCATTTGCATTTTACATACTTATTTAGGTGGAACATTTCTCCAAAGTGGCTTGTATTCAATTACCCATTTCCATGGCAGGATAACTATTGTATCTATTGAAGATAAGTACCTTGGTGAATGATACTCAAACAAGTGGTAGGATTCAATTACAAGGTTACTGTTCCAACCATGGTGTCATCTGGTAAACTGACAATTCTTCTTAGCTGTCTTGATTTTGTTTTGGATTTGCTTGAACTATTGTTTGATGAACTGCTCACTTAGTCAATGTTAGTTGCAGGTCCATGTAGCACCGAGGAGAGCAATTAAGATGTAGTGTCACACATGGTTTCATGAATCGATAAGGAACCATTTATCAGCCATGCAGCAAAGCTCTGAGGAGCAGACCTGGCCACTTCAATCTCCAGCTTCTCGATATGTGCCCTCAGCACTAGTGTGTGTTTTCCACAGTGTACCATCTTGAACTAACTAGGATGTAGACATCAGAAGAGTGATCATGAAAGACCCAGAAGTGTTCTAGGGAGTAGTACATGGTGCACGTGCGCACACAAGCACAGCAATGGACACTTTACTAACATAAGGGTAATGAAATTTGACACATTTTTATTACTTTTTTTTTTTTTTTCCTGTCCCACCTTGACTACAACTGGCATGCATCACTCTGTGATGCTGGATATTTGACAGCACTAACAATATTGGTGTACTAAATGCACCCACATTTAGTGTAAAACAGTAATATTATTACTTTATACCTTTCTACTTTGACAAGCAGTGCCAGGTAACTTGGTTGGTAGCACAATATAACAAGAAAGCTTATTAATTGGTGTATAGTACTATGTGACTGTCTGCTTCTGCTTGCTCAGTTCACACTTGCACACAGTTCAGTGTAATTCAATTCAGGTTATTTGTCCTTGAACATGCACACGAGCAAGTCATTGCATTTGCCAGGTTTTATTTGCCTTGAAGATGCTCGTTGTCTGCTTCTGTTTTTTTTTTTTACCAGTTTAGCTTCCCTTTGTTTCTTATCGCATCTTCTCCACATTGATGGAGCCGCAGCTCTGTTGAGGGGCCCCCAGGCAATCCGATGTGGTAACTCCTCTTCAGTGAGCTGACGGGGGTAATTGGATTTGGGGGCTCTTTGCTGATGTTACTTGACATCTGTGAGCTGATATGTCTTTGGGTTTGCTGCTGGTTGACTGGGCCTGTGATGATAAGCAATAATCTCATTGTAGGCTGATGCAATCAAGGTTCTGTTACCCTAAACTGTGCTCAGTAAAAACTGGTCATATTTTGATGTCTTTTACCTCCAATTTTACTGCAGGGATGTATATGAAAGAAATAGGCTAGCTGCCCTTTTTTTTTAATTTTTTTAATTTTTTTTTTTTGCTGCTTTTGTGTATAAAACTTGATCAGGTCTTTTTGTCAGCTTTAGTATTATGTAAATAGAGTATTTTAGAGGAAATGAGAAACCAGTATTGTTTTTGTGATTTCCATGATGTGGGAAATAATGTAATGTCATTGGTGTGGAAAAAGTAATTTCCCCTTCGGTGAATAACTGGTTATACCACCTTCACCATGGATGGTTGCTATTAAATGCTTCCTGTAGGTGTTGATGTGCACTGTAAAAGAAAGGCACACAGTCGCTGGAAGCAAGTTTCAAGTCTGAGCATTTGTGAATCCCTCCCCTGGCAAATTGTTTGGTTTCTGCTGACTTAAGTATGATGCAGCACAAGGGAGATACCACTAAGGTGCATAATCTTGGCTTCATAATGACTGTCTTCCACAGATGACAGTTATCTGAAGTATGGTGTTTACTCTGGAGACCCTGGGTGGATTGATTGATTATTTATTTAAGTTTTCATTTATTTATTTAATTTTGCTGTTCATCTAGACATTTTGACATGTTTCATCATAGTGTGTTCATGATGCTTCAGAGCTTGGAGGGAACAAACACAAACTTCACAAGTCACCAGGGCTGCGAACTTTATGTCCTGACCTCAAACTTCAATGTTCATTTCCACGACTGCAGGACTTACCTCCCCTCCCTTAACCCCAATGCAAGCACCCAGGCTGCCCTCCATGGAGGACCAAAAGAGTGAACCCAAGGAGCTGGTGCAAAGTGAACAACTATCAGAAACAAACATGGGCCAGCTGACCACCTCACCCCCTGCCAGGTCAACCCACCCCAACCTTACCTCTACCTGCTGCCCTGTGAGTACTGCTTATCTGCCTGCCCTAGAGGGGTAACAGACACTGTGTCCTGAGGTATTCTGTGTCATCACCCACCAGCAGGCAGTGTGTATGGCATGTTGAGGACTGTTAAATGTTTTGCACTATATGTTCATTTTTTTTATTTGACCCCATTAACTTGCAGTGCTGGATCATAGTTGAATACCTCATGGTGTGCTTGCTATACCAATTCCCTCCAAGTACATTAATTTAGCATTATTATATCAGAAAGGAGATTTGAATTGAGAACTTTTAGATTCCAAGGTAACATTCCTAACCACTATACAACCTGCTGATTTCCTTTGTTTTGACTGGGGGACAGTGATGTGATATGCTGTCTGTTAGCAAAGGGTTCTTCCATCTCTTGCTTTTCTGCTTTGACATCTAGCCTTTTTCTAAAGTTCCTAGGAATGTGGGTCCAAGCTCCTGGTTGGTGAAAAAACGTTTTTGGTTTCCACTGAATGCTCTCATGATCAGCCTTGTAGCCATCTGTGTGTCATAGCAGTGTCACTCCGTTTACCCTTCTACAGAGGCTGCAGGCACAGAGAGCTGGTTAAAGCCCAGCTTGATCCCAGGGCTATTACTGCAGCACTTTGCCACCTCTCATGCATCCCCAGAGTAGAATGTAATGACTGCATCCTTAATCCCCGCTTATTGCCAATGTGAAACATTTATATTACATTTGTATTTATTGGTTTAGCTGACACTTTTTTTCTTCAAAGTGAGTTACAGTGTTAAGCTATTTGCAATGATTTACGTATTCTTACAGCAAGGTAATTTTTTGCTGTATTAGCTCAGTGCGGTACCTTGATCAAGAGTACTATAGCAAAAGCTTTGATTTCAATCTGGTTCTTCAAGTGCAACGAAGCAGGTCTAACCACTATGCTACTTGTTGCACTGGTACTGATCTGGAATAGAACTCAGAACCCTGTATGTGCCCCATTCTGGTTGGCAGTGTTCTAGAACACTTCCCATTATAGTTCTGGGAAATTTGATTAATGCCTGGTGTTGGGAGGATTGATGGGTAGGAGTTGTGGTGCACTGGCACAGTCCAGTCGTACAATTAGTTATTGCTTCACCCAGCCGAGGTAGTGACAGTCCCCTAGGACTCAGCTGAATGAACTGGGAGTCTTGCGGTATTCATGAAGTGAATTGCTGTTCTGTTTGCAAGTATTAACATTACTTATCTGACTCCTTTGTGCAAAGACTAATGTTGTTCTTTCTGTATTCATAAAGATCAATCTCTGTATTGTTTGTTTGTTTGTTTGTTCCTTATGTGTAGCTTTGTTTTTCAAGCCACAGACTTGAAATCTGACACACAGGTACTTCTCCCCCTAAGTGAGTTTTTTTGGTAAAATTCATTGAACTACAAAAAGCCAACTTATTCTTTTGGAAAATATTAAAATTTGGTTTCTTATCAGGCTTAGCAAAATAGTAATGTCACATACAGCTCCGTGTCACGGAGAGCGTACGTACATGACACTGGATTTTTTTTTTCTCACTAGATACGCCACGGTGAGTGCCACAAATGCGCTACACACGCAAACACCTTTTGTCATGCGGGAATACAACTGCTTCATGTGCTCTACAAATACATGCTGACATACCTACACAAATTGGAAGACAATTTTTGGGATATATAATTTTACTGTCTGCATAGCAGTCTACAAACAAATGTACTAAATTCAAGTTTAAAGACAATGTTCTGTGATGTGTACCTTGTGCATGCATTTCGCTATGGCTGGCGCATGAGTTTTCATTGGTGCCATTCATGCGTTTACTCAAAGCAGCCTAATTATATGTGAGCAAAAGAAAATGAAAATATTAAATCATACATGATGCACACATGCTGCTGCAACCATTTGCAATGCAACAGTAATAAAATTCTGTGACATATCACACACGTCACTGTGGCATTTTACCTGTCTGGCATTGTTATCAATACTTTTATACTAAATGCAACCACTTTAATGGTAATAGAGTTTGGTGATTATATAATGTGTTATCCCTTTTTACTTTTCCAATGCTAGACATTTTTGATTCAGGTAGCACTGTGTGACTTGGCTATTATTATATAATTCTGCAATGACTTGCCTATTTATGTAGCAGGGGGAATTTTTACTGCATCAATTCTCAAGGGTACAAAAAGAGTGAGATTCAAACCAGGAACATTTATACTGTAAGGCAGCAGTTCTAACCACTATGACCACTGCACTCTTTTTAACTTGCCACTTTAACAGAGGGCCTGCAGGGTATACAGTTTACAATTATCAGTCTGTTTCATTTTTATAAACATAACTTGCACGATAGCATACTTGAAATGATGGTTCTTGTAAGGAATGGGATTATGAACATGATCCAGTTTTAGATGTAATTTATTGGCATTTCAACAGTGAATTCCATATTCATATTTGTATAGCATCTCTTTTAAACAGGCCAGATGTACTGTGCGTCTGTACGTACCACTATTTTGTGTGTGAAAAGTGCACAATAAAAGCCAGATCGATCGATCCACGCACGAAATTAGTGTTATTACCCCAAGTGATTTTTAAGGGGCTTCCCTTAATGGACATTAACATCGTTGTTATACGGCCCGGTGTGGTGTGGTGGCGGTGTTTAGACTTGCGGTAATTATGCAACAGTTATGTTGACGCCGCGGGACCTGCAGTTGACTCGCGAGCCTTACGCTCCGCTCGGGAATTCCTGCGCTTCTCGTCGCTAAGCAACGGCGCCAAGCAACGCCACGCAAGGGGATTCCTAATATGGTAAAGGACTCCGGAACGTCATACGTCACGGTTCGATGATTCAGGAAGAAGTTATTGTGGATGACTATAACAGCGATAAAATATTACTTTGCATTCAGGTGAGTTAGTTTGAACTTTGAGTTTAATCTCGAGTTATGATGAATCCTGCTAAACGGATTCTGCCTTTCCCACCTCCCTCTACTAGGTTTGTTTTTCATTGCCGGCCAGGGGTGATTTAGAAGGACTGCTTCCCTTCACCTATGTGTCAGACTGGTTCTGTTTAGTGGGGTGGAGACTGTGGTGGAGGTGGACTGTTCCACTGTCACCATCCTGGCAAGGGGGGTATCATTCGGCTTGTGCGGTACGGTCTAAATCTAGACTGTTCCCGTGTCTCGGTCGACCTGTCCGTTGTTAATCTAATTTGTTCAAACTTGTGTTTTATGTATCGAACTGCTCTGTAATTAAGATTTTTTTTCTTAAATCTGTGGTTGATACAACGTACCCCACTGCCCCCCCCGCCATAGTTGCATTGTTTCCGCCGGGAAACTGGCGCGCGCCCTCTGCTCCTCTTCGATGACATCCGTGTCCGACCGTCTGTCTGCCCAGGGAGGGAAACGATCCAGACACGAGAGCATCGATTCCCCCCACACTTACAACTTCCTCCTCCCGCCTATCGTCTCCAGGTGCTCGATCCCGCCAGAGATATGCTAGAGAAGCTGGAACTCGACGAAGCAGGTGAGTGGCCGCTCCGTACGAGGGCTGCGGGTCTTTTGCACGCAAAAGCCGGCTTCGGGTGTGGGGGGGATCGGAGACTGCAACGGTCCTGATCCGCAGTGGTTCTGCACCGCTCAGGATGTGATTTTGGAACCTGGGCTCGGTTATCCCCAGGGGGTCTATTCTTATGTTTCTGTCAATTAGGGTAAATACGTTTCAGGGATATTACAGCAAAACTTGGGATTGAAACATGGGTCCCCTCAAGTGGAAGGTGACAGTTCTAACCACTTCGCCCCCTGCTGCCCAGATTTATACCTGCTGACATGAGATACAGTGATAAGATGTTTAAAATTAATTTGCTGGTATCATTTTCAGGTGCTTTCCGTGCAGTCTTTTTTGCATTCTGTGCAGAACCTCTGCATGTTCATTAGCTGTCACTTTTTTTCAAAGTGACTTAATTCTTCCACCTGGTTATTCCTTCTGGAGTTTTTCAGTGTAAAAGCCATGATTTAAGGATACTGCAGCAGTACCAGGTAGTGGGGCTTGAACAAGCAAACCCCAGGTTTCAAGTACAGCAGTATGTTACACATTTTTGTTGAACTGGACTCTGGACTACAGGAAGAATGGTCTGGATTTTTTCTCATTTATCCTGCTGGCATTTACTCATTCATTGTGTTTTCACAGGGTCTTTAACCTAACCCCAACACTACCTGATGCTTTGTCATGGGGATGGGGCCCCAAGGGGAACAAGTGCAGAGGTTATTATTCATAGACAGGGCTGTGATATAAACATATTACTCACAATAGCCAAGTATACAGATAGTTGGATTCAGTCTCAAACGGTTTGCATGGTATATTGAGGAGATCAACACACAGGTTTTGGGTTGAATCATTCACTTTTCCTGATAACAGCACATGCTCTCTGCAGGGAAATGCTGGCTGACATTGATGCTAGTGTCATGAACCACCTTACAATGTGTACAAAATATAGCTGCTCACAAGATGCGTTATGGTACTTAGTGTGGACCACCATGCAAAAAAAAATGTCTTCAAGACACTTTGAGGTGTAGCACACCAGACTGGGGAGGAAAAACAAAAGGGATGCTTTAGTCCAAAGATGAATACAACTTGGATGCAGATTGCAAAATATTTGAGGAACTAACAGTTTCTTCTATTTGTAGCTGCAGATGAATTACAGAGCGATATTTATACAAAGTTCATGAAGTCTCACAAGTGCTATGACATCATTCCTACCAGCTCGAAGCTCGTCGTTTTCGACACCACGTTGCAGGTAAAGAGTGATACTTACTGGAAATATTTAGTGAAAATGCAGGCTCCTGTGGAGTAAGTGCATTGTAATGGATTGCAAATTTTAAAAAGGACTTTGGCTGCAGCCAAAACGTGTGGTTTTTTTTTTTTTCCCCCCCTTCCTCTCTCTGCTCGGCCTGCTGGGTGTGTGTCAATTTGTGCAGTTGATCTCGGTGTTACTTGTGCTTTGTTAAAATCTGAAAAATGCAATCCTGAAAAGTTGTACTGGGTCTCTGCTTCCATGCACATAAATGATGCACCATCTTCCACAATCCTCAGCCCCTGAGCAGCTGCAGGAGGTAAAGATAAGAAAAAGAACAAGTACACTCTTTTTCACCATGATGCTTATGAGGTGTATAAGTTGGCAGAAACAATGGGTGAATTGAGCATAGAAATTTTTGAAGCTAATGGTGTTGACTTGAATGAGAGAGTTTATAATAGATACTATTCATCCCTTTGGACTCTTTCACATTCTATCCTGTTACAGTGTGAAAACATGATATTTAATTGAGAAGTTTTGTCATTCATCAATACAAAATATACCAATGTCAAACTGGAGGAAAATGCAGATATTTTTCTCAGTTTAAAAAAAAAAAGTCACATAATGCACCCCCTAACGTTGGTTACTCCTGGGATATTTTAGTTGAGTCAAGGCAGTTACACTTTTTTTTTTTGCCATCATAAGTAATAGCAGCTGACATTAGAAAGATGCTTTTCTTTCCCCTCCCCACCACTCACACCATTGCTTGGATACTTGTACAAAATTTTGACACACTAGTTCACTCATCTAGGGCAGTGCACACAGGTGTTGAAAGCACTGCACTATATGAGATGTGGAAGTAGCAAGATCATGACAGACAGACTGACAACAGTAACAACTTAGCAGGCAAATGCTCAACTGTTTGCCGGCATCGCGTGCGTTTTTATGTAATTTTGCGGGATTTGCTAATATTGATAATTTAATATTTGCTAATATTCTTGTTTTATTACTTGGAAATCACATTTTTTGATTATGCGTAGTTAGCTGTATTATAGGTTTGATAAATATTCCTCGACATGGATGTTATGCTTTATCATATGCAATCTAAACATGCAAATATGAATGTATGAGGTGAAGCTCACTGATCTCATTCTTCTGTATCACTGTATATTGAAAATCTGCAGCGTGTCTCCCTTCAGGGTGTAGGGCCTTGTAATTAACATTTTACCTGAACATGACGTTTTAATTAAAACAATTGACTCCTTGTGACAGTATCATGGTCAGGCTGATGATAACAGAGCTATGCCAGCTGTAGTCTTTACAGCTTTCTCTGACAGGTACTTTAACATTTTTAGCTTCTGGCTTATTATTTGTGGTGGTATTTATTATTATTATTATTATTATTATTATTATTAATAATAATAATAATAATAATAATAATAATAATAATAATAATAATAAATAAAAATATTATTATTTTTTTTGTGACTGACCCACTTCAGTTTGTGTAAACCAGCAGGCTCAAGGTTAAAATGATAACATTCCTACCCTTGGCGTTTTGAATCCATACAACTTTGGTCCTAAATAACCACCCTGCTGTGTACAAAACTGTAGCTCAGTCCAGGTTCTCGGTTTCTCTTACATCTGAAGCTTAGTGGTGTTTGGTCCTTGCGTTGTTGATGCTTCAAGAATGTTATTGGTTGTTTTCTACCTTTTTACGTGTGTCTTTATCTCAAGCACTGTTCACCCAAGAAAAGACTCAGTATATGTTTAAGAAGTGGCGTATGTAGGATTCTCGGATTTAGTCTGTTGATTCAGTTTGTTTGCTAGGGCCACATGCTTCTGATTCATCCCCTTATTAAACATATTTCACTGTTTAAAACACCTGTTGAAATTGCCTGTTTAAAATCCTACAGTTTATTGTCCTCTGTATGTAAGATGCTAGGGGGTCATATATAGTTTGCTGTTGTAAAGTAATCATGTTTCTCCCATTTCTGTAAAATACCTCAGTTTTCTTGCTTTGCTATCCCTTTTTCTTAGAACAAAATTTGCAGTTGAGCTGGAGACGGGCAATGCAAAGAAATGTATCTGAAACCTATGTGGAACTATGTTTGTTGAGGATGTATCCAGTTACTTCTGTGCAAACATGTTGCCTTTAGAAAATTCATTTATTCATTTGCTCTTAGGTGAAGAAAGCTTTCTTTGCCCTGGTGGCTAATGGAGTTCGAGCAGCACCACTGTGGGAGACCAAAAAGCAGAGCTTTGTAGGTAGGTAGGATGGTTTCTTTCCTTTTTTCTTATCAAAGTGCTATGTTGTTGAATGGAACATTTTGGAAGTAGTGTTAAAATGAAAGGGAAATTTGTCTGTGTAGGATTCCTTCTAAATGAATAATGTAGATTAAATCCTAAAGGGTAATATATAACTTTAGTTAGTCTAAAAAATGCTGCTTGTAAGAAATTTGTACAAAGTAGTGTTTAAATTGTAGCTCAGCTGTATTGCATCTTCTGCATTTGTGTTTCATCAGTATTTGCTAGTTGGTGGTGCTGCAGCAGGAAGTGGTCAGCCTTAATCGTAGAATACTTTTCTTGCCTTTGTGGACACCATTTATACCAAATGGAAAGATGGTTAAACAGCCCATGCATGTCTGTGCTTGTAAAACACAGTTGTGCTGAAAATCTCCTTTTGTCATAGAATCTGAGCTCACTCAGTTATATCTTCTCTCTGAAAGGGTGAGTTTGAACAGAGAAGTACAGGCTACTTTAAGCAATGATAAGACATCTGTGTGGAAAATCACACTATGGGTACAATCTTACCCTAAACTGAAGGGGGGGGGGCTAAGGACCCAGCACATGTCTCAAGATGGCAACCGTGGTCATTTTCCAGATGGTAAATAATTTAAGCTGCTTGATCTGTTGATAATGTCAACCCTCACAGGCACCAAGCATCTCTGTTCTCATGGAAGAGCACAAAGGAGCCCAAAATAGCTGAGTAAAGAGACCCTGCGTCACACACCAATATAAACTTTAACAATAATCTGAAATGTGAATAGATAAAACGCCTGGTGTGAGACAGCTGGGGTTTGGGAAGGATTCTTTCTAATGCATGTTGAGATGAGCTGGGCTGTTTTTTTTTTTTTTGCTGAGTGCTTGTCTGCTGGTTAATGTTTTCATGCCTCTGGTTGTGAAGAACATCTCAGAAGACACATCAGCGAGGAAACAATATTTTGGGTCTGTTTTGGAAAAGATAAGAAAGCTTAATGGGATGCAGTTTGAGTTGAGATGTCAGGGCCCCTTGTGATGTTTCTGCTTGGACCACTGTTTGGTTTGAGAAAATAATGAATTTTCCAGAACTCATGGGTCTCGTGAAAGGGTGTCAATACTGAAGTCAATTAGATAAAAACACTTAATCCAGCTCTCACTGCAGGAGAAAATGTGTCAGAATATTTGTTGAAATGGTGCAAAGACAGGAGGCTGAAGGCATTGCTTGCTCACTCCATATGGCACGAATCTAGCCTTCATAGGCCTAAATAAAATTTTTTTTTGTGTGTAGCCTTCACTTCCACCTCCTTTACCCCCCCCATACAGACTGAGTGGGGGTAGCGATTCTTGAGTAAAGGGTGAACTTTTTAAAATTCCCACATGTTAACATTGATTTCAACATGGTAGGCCTTTCACTATTTACTAATGTTTGTTGTCAAACTTGATTCTACACAGACGCACAATAACTTGCATGTCAAATGACCAACTCAAATTTTGCATGTGAAACATGCAACCGTTTTTCCTAGTTTGTACTTGTATGTGCCTTTTTTCAATACTTTATTAACCATCCAAATTATATAATACATCAAATTGTAAAAACCTTATTACATCAAAAACATATCAACACTCCATGGTAACAGACCAAGTACAATAACACTGAAATTTACCAGACAACACACTTAAAATGATCACAAAGGGCTAAAAATGTGTGTAATAAATAATTCAAAATAAACACCAGCAGTTTTTAATCAGCATTTAGAGGTCTGTCAAACCATTTAAATGAGATTTAAAAAATGAAAAAATAAAATTTGAAATAAAATGAAATTTAAAAACGGTTCAATGTACAAATTTTCAACCATAAAACTCAATAAAATATAAAAACCCATTAAAATGCAATGAAATACAATAAAATCAATCAAGACTTTCCTCTAAACAAGTCCCCTCCCCCACAGTCCCCTGGTGGTCCTCTACATTATACTCCAAAGAGCTACAACTTTCCTGAGAAGACCCCACCTGAGACACATCAAACAGTAACATACCAGAGTCTTCTGGTAAAATGATGGAGAAGGGGTCCGCCTCTCGCCCCTTTCGTTGGGGATTTCAGCAACAAGCGGCTCCCCCGGTGCAGTATCAGAAAAGATCCCAGCCTCCCTCCTGCGTCTTGTCTTCCTCCTGGTCACCAAAGAAATGTCCTGTTTGTTGTCCACGGGACCACGAGATTTGGGCTCCTCTTTGGCCAGGGACCCAGCAGAAGTGCCTGCTGAAGGTGTCTCGTCCATCCTGGCCACAGGCAAACCGTCTGTTACCTCAGCCCTCACCGCTGTCCCCAGCTGCTCACGGACACTCTAAGGCGATTCATCTCTGTGTCCCCCACCAGCACCCCCCTGCCCCGGTGTAGGTCAGCCTCTTCAGCCCCAAAAGAGGTGGTCTTCTCCTCCGCTCCGGGTACAGCGACAAGGGCCCGTGCAGTCCCTAGCCATGTGGCCCTTCTTGAGGCACTGCTGGCACTTCATGTCCTTGCAGATTCTGCTGGTGTGTCTTTGGCCAAAACACAAAAAACGAGGGAGGCTGACCATAATAAAATAGGTGGCCTTTAGCCTTACCCAAAATTAAATATGCAGAAGTGTGGCAAAGCCCCTCGAATCCTGCAGGGTCTGGACGCAGATGGACAAGCATCCGTTCCAGATGCCCAGAAGGTCTCTCTGCTCTTCACAGCCAAACACTTCAGGAGGACAACCATGTCATCGCCAACATGAAGGGGTTGAAGACATGCACAGTCCCCACATGCTTATCTGTTCTCCATAGTGGCTCAATTGAATAGGGTAGCAGCTCAGAATGAAGTACACTCACCCTGCATGCCTCCAGCACCCTCCAGTGGATGTTGTCTGTTGTCAGCATGACATTGAAGAAGGACAATGGGCTGTTCCGCTGTCCCAGGAGTCTGAGGATGATATGCAGAGTAAGGAACCTGCTCAGGAAATCCATCCACGTCATCCCGGTTCCTCCAGCAGAAATGAATGGTGTTCTTCAGCATCTGGATTCCAGGAATCGTCATCCTCACCGTGGTTGCCTTCCTTCCCAGGGAGCTGCCGACATTGGGAGAGACCCTAATCTGGAATACCTGGTCAGGAAAAAAATCTTCTGCATCGCCCTGTGGGAATGGCATACAAGCCACCCGAAACCATGCATGTTTGGTTAGGCAGGCTACCCAAATAAAAACAAAACCTTCTAAGAGCCAGCTTCCCCCCACAAACATGCAGCAGTGAAGCCATTCACAAGTCCACGTTAGGTTCAGCTCAGCACCCAGCTAAAACCTCCGGTACTGCATTTGCTCTTATCCAAAAGGCCGACAAGCAATGTGCTTTTGTACGTGCCTTTTTGTTCATTTACCAGTGCAGTGCAGGCACAAACCCTTAGTTGTCCCCTAAATAAACACATGGAGGACACCAAATGCAATCTAAGGCACACTGGGGTTAAAGCAACCAAATATTAACTGTTAGTTACTAAACCATAATTAATAGACTTGGCACAATACACCAAAACACTTAAACATTTATTAAACAAAATAAAATACCATATGCAGCAAAGGACGTTTGAAAGGGTTCATCATTCTGGGTGGCGCTGTGGCTCTCTCATCATGCCTTGCTCCTGTATATGTGTATGAATAGTTGTTTAACTGTGGTGGGGAGGTACAAGAGAGTGTGTTTGAGAGTTTTGGGGATAGGTATGTTGTGGTACTGAGTGGGCACTGCTGTGTCAGACATGTAGAAAATTTATAAATGTAGAAAGTTATTGTTCCCATGGTCTCACTTCCTGAGTCTTGTCTTAGTAACAAAGTCAGAACCTTTAAACATGATTCCCATTAGAACTAATGTGATTTATGTTCTTTGTTTTTAAGCATTTTTTCAGCCATACATGTTCATAAAACAAGGGATTACTGTACATTTCAGGTCTATGTGAACTTTCTATCGTTTATTGATCTACCATCTGTAATTATCTTTTTACCTACTTAATTTTATTATCTGTCTCCCTCAGTTTATCTTTTTGTGTTTGCCTATTCAGTATGTATAGTGCACCATGGTCCAGAAGAGACTACATTTTCTTCTCCTTGAACATCTGTACAAGTGATGTTGATTTGGTTGTTTGTAATACTGACTCAGCATTTCTTTCCTGTCCTCAGGAATGTTGACTATCACAGACTTCATAATCATACTGCAGCGTTATTACAAGTCACCACTGGTATGTGTTCTTTCTCTTTCACAGCTGAAGTTCTTCAAAGCTATTTCTTTCTCAGGATGACACTGTCAGTTGTGGAGATTTTTGGGAAGCGTGAGTGAGAAGTTGCCTGCAGGTTTATAAGCATATTGTTTTTTAAGCTATTTTTTTCCACTCATTTTTCTGCAGGGCACTGGGTGAAAATAGAATTAGTTAGTAACTAAAAGGAGATCTAATGGGTGGTGGCAGATCTCGTCCTGCAGTTTTAATTTTTTTTTTTTTATCGTTAACATTTATTCATTTGTGTTCATTTCTTTTCTCCAAAGAGATATATAAGCAATGCCTTTCCCATCCCTCTTTTAGATCTCCCTGTTAAATTGACCATTTTTAGTTCTTCAGACATGATCAACTTTTATTGCTCAAAAGGCCCAGTCACTCTGCAGGCTGGTTTTTACCATTTATACAACCGTGAACCTGTGTGATCTAATAAAACGTAGTGCTAATATACAGTTTGCCTACCTTGGAAATCATGGTACCGGCGTGTAATTTTTACCCTCTTGCTTTTTCCAGGTACAAATATATGAACTAGAAGAACATAAGATTGAGACGTGGAGGGGTATGTGACTATAATCCATGAATTCCTCATGAAGCTGTTCAAGGTGACACTTCCATGTTTCAGTGAATCACGTGAAAATGTTGTGCTCTGCAGAACTGTATCTCCAAGAAACCTTTAAGCCTTTAGTCAACATATCACCCGATGCAAGGTAATTTATGTATTTGTTAAAATCCATGAAAAATGTTTTATAAAACTTTGGCATTCATATTATCAGTTTCCCACTTACTTTATCTAGATTAGTCTTATTTTATTTTTTGTTTATTTATCTATCCATCTGTCTATTTATTTATTTATTTATTTAAAAGAACCCCCCACTGGGTGTTTATGAGTAACTGGAGTTTGACTGTCTGGTCCATGTCATTTATGCAGCGAGCTGACTTTGGTTCTTTTCTCCGGCAGCTTGTTTGAGGCGGTCCATTCGTTAATCAAAAACAAAATTCATCGGCTTCCCATCATCAACCCAGTCACTGGAAACGCACTTTACATTCTTACCCACAAGAGGATCCTCAAGTTCCTCCAGTTGTTTGTAAGTTTGGGGGGGTGACATGTCCTGATTGCTAAGGAACTAGAGGTTGAAGAGAGGTGTTCTCTTGAAATGGGCATTGGACATGATTTACTGGCCTTTTGTGTTCTGAATGGCTCTTACAAAATTGTGAAGCTATAATTTCTAGTTTATTAATTGGCTCTTGAGTTCTTTCTTTTTTCTACCAATAAAACATGTCCGGGGCTTATACCATTAGCCAAATGATGGCAGTAAAGAGCACCCAAAGAGTATTAGTATGTGATATTTATTACTCTTTCAGCTAAAAATTTTACAGTGCTTAACCTATAAAATGGAGGGACAGCAGTATTATCTAGGTTTTACTGATTGTGTCTTGATGCAAAGTCAATGATTAACAAACAAAGTTGCAAACAGGCATAATTGTCTTTAAGTTGAGGATTAAGTGTAAACAACTCAAGCTGTAAAGACATAAAATAACTTTCAAAGATTTTTTTTCCATAACTGAAAACAATTGGTTTCTCTGAACTACTTTAGGGGATGTGGAAGGTCTTTGCCCATTTGAGCTTCTCTGAATCTCTGCTAAGATATACATCTCTTCACACACTTGTTCCCCACACTCCCCTGCTCTTCTTCATACACCGCAACACGTTCAAGCTACCTGATTTAGTGTTCATTTTCACCTTTAAGCTTCCCCAAGTGTTCACTTTCCCCACTGCATCTGCGTCTGCTTCTCCTCTTCCCGGCCCCCGGGTTCCCATGGCAACTCTCCTGTTTCCAGCTCTCTGACATGCCGAAGCCAGCCTTCATGAAACAGACCCTGGAGGAGCTGGGGATCGGCACCTACAGGAACATCGCTTTTATCCACCCCGACACACCCATCATCAAGGCACTCAACACATTTGTGGAGAGGAGGGTGTCAGCGCTGCCTGTGGTCGATGATTCTGGTATTTACCTGCTCCTGTGACCCAAAATGGGCCTTAAGCGAGATGTGGGTCAGCGTTTCTCACCCACAGAACTCGGGTGCCTAAATTTGCTTTTATCTATCACTTCTTTCAGGGAAGGTCGTTGATATTTATTCCAAATTCGATGTCATTGTAAGTGATTCTTTTTTTTTTCCTCCCTAAAACAATTAATTTTAGTTATTGTTGGCTTAGTGGAGGGGTCTGGAAGCTGTTTGCAATGGCCATGTCATGCTAACTGTGGATGAACCTGTCCATCAGAACTTGGCTGCTGAGAAGACGTACAACAACCTGGACCTGAGTGTAACGCAGGCACTGCAGCACCGCTCACAATACTTTGAAGGTGTTGTGAAATGCAACCGTACAGAGACACTGCAGACCATTGTGGACCGAATTGTCCAGGCTGAGGTCAGTATAGACCTGTAACACTGGTAAGAGTGGCTCCATCTTCATTTATCCACTTAGCAGACATTCTTTTCCAAAACAACATGCAGTGGTTATTAACTAGTATTTAGCTGACCCCTATACCCAAGGTGGTTTTAAATTGCTCTCTCTCACACTCACACTCACACACACACACACACACACACACACACACACACACACACACACACACAAAGTGCAATTAAGAGTCACCAGATCACCTGAAGCCCACAAAAACATGGGGAGAACATCCAAACTCCACCCAGACTGAGCTGGACTCGAAGTGAGGCAACAGTGCTACCTGCTGTGGTCATTGATGCAGCTGTACTCTGCCTCTGCAGGTCCATCGGCTGGTGATAGTGGACCAGAACGAAAGCATCATGGGTATCGTGTCACTGTCAGATATCCTGCAGGCACTTGTACTGAGCCCCCCAGGTAGGGTCCTGTCATGTTGTTCCCCTGCATTGCATCTCCTCATTGTGGATCACTCCCAGGTGTTTCCTCGTTCATCAGACAGAACCTTGGTGCTCCAATGTTCTGCTTTCTTTTTAAACATTGTGTATTTGCCCCACCTGAAAAGGAGGCTGTAGGCACTGCCTTTTATTTAAAATGTCACTCCTTTTTAATTGACTCGCATCAAAACCTTACTGTAGTTTTTAATTTTAATACACTTATAGTGTTGATATAAGTTTAATACATTTTTAATGACAAGTGTAAGTTGGGAATCCCTGTCAGATAAATGTAGCAGTAACTTGTTTACTCTTGTAACCAACCTCCTATTGGCATAGCCTGTTAACATGCATGTTCCCACTCTCAGGTACAGGCCGGAAGGAAGCAGAGGCTGAGTGAGAGGCGCTGTGGGTTGGAGTTGAGGCTGGCAGCGAATCATGCTTAGTCTACATTGCGCTACACTCTGGTCCTGAAGCAAGGACCTCGAGGTTCCTATGGCAGATGGTGGGAGCAGTAGCCCTCGTTGGGATGCCAGCCAGGACCAACATCCCCAGTGTTGGGGGCTCATTCACACCGGTGGGCTGGTTGGAGGGTTTCCTACTACTGGAACTTTTAGCAGTTTATACAAGCAATGAAAGGTGGGAGATGGGCTTACAGTTCACACAGGGCATTTTGAGGGAACGACAATGCAGTCTGTATGAGAGAGGGTTTCCCACAATCCTTTTCACTTCATTTGCGTTCATGGTCACTTGGAGCATCATTCATGACTGTGGGTATCTTTAGGGCTAAAGTCATAATGTTAAACATTTCTAAATCTCTGAGAGCAGGATGGTTGTGTTTTAATATTGTGAAGAAAGGTTAAGCTGTAAAAGTATTCTTGAGTTTATGACCATGTTCTATACTACACTTCCAACAGTTAAAACAGGTTTGTACACGGGGAACATAATTCACAAACGGTATGTGTGTGTGTTTCATAGTGCATATTCCATACAATGTATTGACATAAAACTTTAAAATTTTATTTTGAGAATATTACTGGGCCATTCAGCACTGCATACTTTTTAATACAGGATTTATTGGTTAAAGGTCAGGCTGACATGCATTACACACTCCTAACACCTCGTTCCCCATGACATTTGTATGCATGATAACCTTTGTAATTTGTGTACGTGAGAATGTAAAATGTTGAAAATAAATGGGGAATTTAAATGTTTGCAGTCATTAAAAAGTAGTGCTCCATGTCGCAACTTTGTGGGAGCTAGTCAAGCCTGAATGTGGCAAGTTAGTGTATACTGCCACCTAGGGGACCTCCTCCATACTACAGCATTGTGACACTATAGAACTCTATCTTCAGTTCACTGACCTTGACACCTTTGTCCGAAGCGATTCTACATGCTTGATATACAACTTTAGGCTCATTTATACAGCTAAATATTCTTAATGTGTCAAAGCAGGGTAAGTAACTCAAGGGCACTGCAGGAAGAGGTGTGGATTCAAACTGGTAACCTTCTGTTTGCAAGGCAACAGCTCTAACCAAATAAGCCTGAATATATCCATATATTGTATTATACACAGTATACCAGTATGTGTCTATATATAAAGTATACTGTTGTGGGGTTTTTATCTTGAATTTGAAGTTGCACAGTTCAGAACCAGTTTTTTGCTTGTAGTACACTTGGTCCAGGTATATAATAATGAATTGTTGCAATAAAAATAACTGTGCTGTATAACTGGGTAAAGCTTACTATATAAACTTGCTGTAAAAACAAGTAACTGTAGAGAAATGTCAGCTAAATGGTTAAGCTTTGGTTTCATTTTGAGCCCTTTGGATTTTTTTTTTAATACTAATTTGAATGCTAACAAAAGTCATTACGTTTTCCAGATGGTTCTTTAAAAGGACAAAAAATAATTTAATGCGTGGCTTTTTTTTTTGGACTTTGAGATTGGGGCATTATCACACTGGCATCAGTCTGAAAAGCCAGCACAGATCTGTATAAAATCTAGCTTGTGTGATAACTAGCACTGTTCAGCAAATAATTTTGTTTTTATGGGAGATGCAAAACTCTTTGTGGGAATTTCCCATGCATGCCAGCACCTGAGCTGCAGGAACTGATGCAGATCTGTGTGAGCAGGTTTAATCAGAAATGGCCTAATGGAACACAGCCTGGCTGAACTAAACCTGTGTCGATGCTCCCATACGTTTTCCAGAACGACGCTGGTCTGTCTCACGCTGTACAGCAGAGTGCAAAGCTAAGACTGATGGAATACCAGTAATCCTATGTGCTTCATGTTCATTACAGGTAGTGCTGGTGTCTGACTATTGCTCAGTTGGTGCCTTTGCACAGAGCTTGTATGTTCGTGCCATGTTCATTCAGTCCAGTTCAAAGACAGGTGGATTGGTTTTTTGTGTGTGTCCATGCGCATGTAGGGTACCCTGCCTCACACTATGGATTCTGGGCCACCCTAACCCTGCATTGTACAAATGGTTATTAATGGATGGAAGTTTTTTTTTTTTTTTAAACCCCCCCCATCTCCAATTGCCAGCCAGCTTACTTCATAGGTTTCCTTCTCCTTCCTTGTCTCAAAGTTTTGTCTAGTGCTGTGTGTCACTGTGAGATGTGCATTACATGTGTACAATGGCATTCTGTTGTTCAAATAGAGACCAAGTAAAGTGAAAATCTAAAAAAGGAATGAAGGTTAAAGCTTATAAATTGGTCTGAAATATGAAAATAAACACTCCATCAGTACCATTTGGGGACAGTGCCTGAAAAAGATGCTGGGCTAGGGCACAACTAATTGTGAGCAGGCTTTTCTGAATATTAGGTGACACAGCAAGTATTAGAATCAATCTTCAGCCCCATTCTTCTCCATTGAAAAAAATATTAATAAGCATAAGTGTTTTGCAGGAACACAGCTTGTAGCAGTACTTTTTCCACATTCTCTTCCACATACCTGACTGTACTGCAATAACCACAGTGGTCACCCCACCAGGTCTGCAGCAGACAACCTCCTTGAGCTCACTCCCACTTCCAGACATTACACCTTCTGGTCACAAACCCAGTTCCTTTAATGTTGCTCACAGTCCAGGGCAGCTGTGCCATAGAAACCACACAGATGTCTTTCACAGGCCTTCAACCCATTTAATATTCCCCTTATTCCACAAGCTGCCTATGTTTTATACATGGGGATGCAGGACCAGGGCAACCTGGGCTGTACACACACGCTACCCCACATCTGCTGAAGTGTTTTTTTTTTTTTTTCTGGAGACTGCTTTGTGTCAAGGCAAAGGGTCAGAAGGCTTTGGTCCATGTCTTCCTGGCAGCAGTGGATACCTGGAGTCTCAAAGCTGATTTGGACCAGACTGGACAAATGACACACTCGCTACATTTAATTCCTGCATAGCTAAACAGCATGGCACAGGTGAGGGAGCTTCACTTAATGGTGTGTACCTCAAGTCAGGGATTGACATTACCATCATTACATCTTATATGTATGCAGTACGCTTGAACAAATTGCATCAACAGCTCTAAGGAGAACGTCATAACTACATTTCAACTTCAGATTAAAGAACTCAGAGTTAAGATTTGCATTCTGTACCTTACAGCTACTGACCTTAGGAAAATGAATACATTAAGCCACTCCATTGTTGCTCCAGCAGTGGTCACTGTCCAGTTCATAGAACAAACTTTGTCCCACAGCTTACACGTTCAGGGAGAGGAGAGCAGCTTTTCCTCTGGGATCTGTCTATTGTGCAGTATTTATCTTCATTTCAATCCTGACCAGACTGCCAGTCTCTGCTACAGAAAAGCACCACCACATCATGATGCTGCCACCACCATTATACATTTTATAGTGTGGATGGTATTAACTAGATGTTGTCCAGTGCTAGATTTACACTACACATGCTGCTTAGTGTTCAAGCCAAAGTTCCGCTTTAATCTCAAGTCACAACTTTCTGCCACATCTTTTCAGCATCATCCAAGTGACATTTTGCAAATTTTTTTTTATGGGCAGGGACAAAACTGTGCAGTTTTTTCAGCAAGTATTTCTTTCCTAAAGACCCTTTTTTGCCACTAAGAGACAAGTGCATTTTGTGAGCAAGTTTTGTAATCTTTGACCTTTAACAGAAATAATTTTCCACAAAGTAACCATTACCCTTGCAATAAGGAGACTCTCCATTTTAGATAATTTAATTTTTTGACCCCACCTTTTAATTTCAAGGCAGGTTTTATGGCAGTTTACCATTAATCTACTTATTGTTTACCAATTTTGGCAGTAGGGTTATTTTTGCTGTAAAGTCAAGATAAGCAGCTTGATCAAAGGTTCTACAGTAGGAAGTGAGATTTGATCCTTTGCCCAAGGCAACAGCTGTAACCACTATGCCACCTGCAGCTGCCAGAATAAATGTTTCCTCCAACCATTTCCATTAGTGTCTCTGCCCCTTTAAGAGACAGGACTTCTAGCTTACATCTTTAAAATCACTGCCAACATCCCCACTTAACCTATTACTTGGATCATCTGTAATTCATGATCTTTTGCTGCTGTACACAGATTTCACTTCTGCAAACTGCTTCTGAATGTTGAGAACTTTATACACAAAGATGGAAGTAACTGCCTATATATGGACCTCCAGTTGATGGCCTCATACCCTTCAAGATAAAGCGTGAAGAGGTCATCAGGTCACATGGCTCCCACATGACCAACATAGAGCCACAGTTTCTCTGAACTACACCGCTTAACCACACTCCTTTTTAATCCCCTAACCTCAATTTTTTTTATTGCAACAGTAACACTGCATCACAAACAGTGTCAAGGCATTGACAACTTAGGGAAATAAGTTACAAAAATTGCCAGGCACTGAAAAATTATCAAGCAGGAAGGTTATAGACTACAAGAGTAAAGAAATTTTCCTCTGAGTTAAAACTTACATTAAAAGAATACTAAGTCCTTATAAAACTTTAGAATGATATCAAAGGCTGACTATCAAGTTAGATGTGTTTAAATATAATATTGTACTAAAATGAAAGTCCTCCAAATATTATAATGGCATTTCAAAAGATAAAGGGGAAACATTTACTGAAAAAAATCACCTTTATCATACACTGTCACTAGATCACATAACCCAGTGCTTTATGAGGGTGAGTGATACACCTTCAATACTGCGCCCCTAGGAAGCCAACCACTAACTATATTTAGGAGTGATGGGTAGGGACACCTAACCACCTCAACTCCTAACTAGAGACATCCCTGTAAACACCTCCCCCTGCCCAAGACTCAAAGGTTAAAACAGAGGAGGAGGAGGGGGGCTCAAATCAGGTGAAAGATTGTTTCCTGCAGAACACACAAACCATATAACATATATAATACATCACAAAAGGACCAAAAGTTTAGCACTTATGGTATATGAATGGACCATTCAGGCAGCCCTTCTGATGAACCAGGAAAGCAGTGGCAGATAGTGCACTCTTTTCATGCAGACATCTCAGTTGGGCTGGAAGAGGTCTAACCCAGTACATTTAGTTTAGTTTTTTTGTACTTCAGTAGTGCAGCAACAGAGTCATTAAGCAAAAATCAATCACAATAGGAGCAGACAGGCAACATCTGACCCAGGAGTACAGTTCACTCAGCAGAAATTGAGAAAGATCACCTTTACCATCTCAGGCACACCCACAAAATTCTATATTGCAGGGTGCTTTAAAATCCATGTTGTCCAGTTTGGCAAGTTGCATCTCTTCCGTTTGCTCTAGAGCAGCGTCATTTTTAGAATCCAATGAGTTTGAAAAAAAATTGAGATCCTGCCTTCTGCCTCAATGGAATGAGTAGTTTATCCACTTGATCAGTTGACTTGGAACATTTGATTAAGAGGCAAAATTTATTGCATGATATCTGAATGGAAAGCATTAGAACAAAGTTAACACCTGAAATGGAAAGGTGGGCCTGCAGGATAAACAGGTAACATTTACATCAAATTGTGTCATCCATTAAAATGTGTGCCATTTGCAACAATTTCAGACTTGTTTTACATTGGAACTCAGAAACCAACCACTGATTTGACAAGTCTTTATTGTACACTTTAATATCATAAATGGTCAGGAGCTGATTACATAAAAGCTATACATGTTGAAAAAGTGAATATAAAACTGGTGGAATGAAACAGTCATTAAACTCCTGGCAAATATAAAAATGCTTAAAATGTATCCATCTTGAACACCCTTGGTTGCAGCTTCACACAATATTTACACTATTCAAAGCATACACATCATAGGAGGAACATTACAAGCATGGAGTAACAGAGGGGGAATGGTGATAGAGAATAAGTTTCCCAGAGGCTGTAGCTCAGCACCACATTGTTTAAAAAAAAAGTTACACTTTCAAATTTGGTACACATGCTGATAAGAACTGAATAAATAACATTTTTGGTCCAACAAAATGTCAGATATCTTTAAAAATAAGCCTTTGAAAAACAAGGTAGACACGTGATTCCAGAAATGGACATGTCTGGCACCACGGGACCCTCTCCATTTGTCTCGAAAAGATCATGATGAGTTCCAGAAAAGCCACTACAGTGGCACAGGGAAACTTCTGGAGATATGGCAATGAAGGGACACAGCAGTCTGAAGCAGATCAATGGAAACACCTGGCAGCACTCAAAAACTCCTCCCTCCATACAGCCACACTCCATGTTGAGAGAGTGAGGATGGGAACAGCTTGGCCAGGTGGGGGGGCTGGTGCAGTGTGGATCAGATGCCCCTTCTCCATGTGGCCTTTGGGCACCTGCAGACACCCTCCCCTTTGTGAAGGGGGAAGACAGGTTCAAAGGGGAACAGCAATTCCAGGTGTACTATATGCAGTCTGTTTGCTCCTCTGATGATTTGAGGCCAGAGCCAGGTCTGAAAGAGCCTCTTTGTGAGAACTCTAGCAAAGAGGCCTCAAATTTTCCATCTGAGTCACTCCCCCTTGGTACCTTGGTCACCTTATTTGAAAGACATCAGCCATGACAGACATAACTCCTATACAAAGTTGTCAATATTCAAACTTCAACAAATCAAACCATGTACAACAAGGTTTATGCTGGTTAGCAGTCCAGATAAGCTTGTTTCATTTTCATTAAACCTGTAGAAAAGCACACAAACCAAAATGTAAGAAGTAGTGCCATATTTGGGCAAGAGGAAGCATGGCCCCATTATAAAGTTATGGCACAGGTTAGGCCTACTCCTCACAAACTTCTACATTAGCTGACAGCTGTAGTCTGAGCAGCAGAGTGTACTGCATAAGGGCAGGATAAGGAAGAGGAAATGAAGAATTAGGGGAACATTGAGCGATGCCCTTTGTACCTGATCAGGGTGGGAGGGCCTTGCAACCAAGTGAATTAGAGGACATATGCTTAAACCAATTAAACAGCTGTTGATGGGGGTGGGGGCAGCAGTGCACAGTGCAAAACTCCCACCTGTCACCAGAACAAAGAGCAGTAAGCTGTGTAGACACTTCACAGTTTTACATTGAAGCCCATTTTCTGGAGTCCACTTGGAAGCTGTGGGATTGAGGTGCATCTGCAAGAGACAGCAAGGTGGACAAGGAGACTGATGCTGGTGTTAGGTTGCTGATGTTGCTTGAGGTCATTTTTGGGCAAAATAGGCACCAACTGTGACACCAATGGCTCCCAGGGCAGCCAGACCTGCCAGACCAAAGACAGTCTTCAGGTTTGGGCAGGACCCATTGGACACAGAGTCAGTCTGTCCATCATACAGCTCCACAAAGGCTTCCTAAAAGGGAGGAAAAATAGAAGTGGGTTAGTCTTTGTACAGCTGAAGTGAGTGTCGACCCCTTCAAGTAGGAAGGAGAAAAATGCAACTAGAAGGTTGGGTTCTTGAAAAGCCACCCCACTTGTTTTTTGGAGAACAGCACCACTGACCCTGAGTGACAGCTGGAGTTGTTGCCTTCACCACAAACGTGGGAGTGGTGCTGGAGACCTGTTCTTCCCACTTGCATCTAGTGTGGACAGATCTTCCCTGCCTCACAAGAGCCAGTGGACTTCAGCTCCTGGGGCTCCTCTCCATGGGCCCCCCCAGGAACAGGACCACTTCCAAATAAGTAAAATACCAATTACCAGCTTTGAGTTGGAAAAGAAAACATTTGAATGTACTTTGGGGGAATTTCAACAGCACTAGCAAATAAAATTTTAAAACTTGAGGTTCAGATTTGACATCTACAGTATATTTAATATTTAGCTTACCTATTGAGTTTCTTGTAGTTCAAAAAAGTTTAATAAACCAGGTCTAGATTTTTGTAATCAACAAGATATTTGCAGCTATTCATAGCAGCACCTGTCAGTGTTAAACTGAATCTCTTTTCTGAACTGTTTTGGATGTCTGTGGCATTTAAAGTACATGTCAAGGACCAGGTGGAAGCAGCACAGATTTCAGCTCAGACAACTCTTGCATGCTGTCTGATCTTTCCACTACTGAAACGGTCTCCACATAAGTAGAGGACATCTGCTGTAAAGTGAGGATTCAGACAGCACAGAGGTGACAAAGCTAGGAAACCCAGTCTTGCAGTAATATTATTATTATAGTAATTGCTCTTACTATAGCTGGGTGTTTTTTTTTTTTTTAAACAACTACTCTGAATTCAGGCCAAGTACCACCATCAAGGGCACTACAGCAGGAGCAGGGATTATACCCTGGGTTCTTGGAGACTAAAGCAACAGCTCTAACCATTGTCACCTGCTGCCTTCCTCAAAAGTTTTTCCACCACTTTCTGCACTGGCTGCAACCTTCCTGCTCTCAGCCCTCCTCAGCAAACCACCCTTCATTATGTACATTGCCAGGCTGCACAGCAGTTACCCTTTCATCTGGGGCGACCCATATTCTACAAGCTTCACACAGGATCATGTGAGCTCACGAGTTCACTCCCATCCACAGCAAACATGTGGGACCTGGGGGCCTGACACCCAACAGCTGTTTACACCACTTTACCTGCTGATCATCATTCTCTGTGCATGCATGACCATCAAACCATGTGAGCAAGGGCCCCACTCCTAGGTTGGTCTCTTCTAAAGGAAATGCTGTTCTAAACCATTTACCTGGAGGTAGCCATTCATGAAAGCTGTCATCCTTGCAAACATCCTGACACGAGTAATTCAAACATAGCACTGTTTACTCATGTTGCCAGGTGGCAGAAACATGCAGGGGAGATGGAAATGTGAGCTTTGCTCTCAAAGGGACCAAAGCAGCAGAGGTTGGGCTCTTTGGTATGCGGAACCTGCCTAAACTTTAAGCTATTAAGCAAATAATTACAAATAATTACAAAAACAGCCCAAACTCTGGAATATCCTGGATATGAGAGAAGTTGAGGTTCACTGACAGACAGGTTTGAGACTTTGATATTTAGCTTGCACAACTGAAAGGTGCAGAAGTGCAGCAGAAACACAAAGATCTTTTCCCTAAAACTAAGACATGTCTGCATTGTCCCATAGTCACTAACACAAGGCTATTATCCTGTTCTAGATAAGTCAGCAGTTGGCTTTGAAGAGGACAAGTAAAAACACACACACACACCTCACCATTGAACTTTTGCTTTCATTTGCCTGATATTTTATTCCAAAAGTAGTTAGTTATAATTGCACTTAATACAGAGGACAATTGAAAACATGACTGAAAGACTTTAGCAGCAAAAGTGACCCTGCCAGAGGGCATTGGCCTATATCCAACAGGTAAACTGGAGAAAGTTCAGTACAATTCAAGGCAAGTATTTTGATCGAGACTACTGCAGCAGAAATGGCATTTGAACAAGTCCTTTGATTGTAAGGCAATTGTTCAATACACTCCTTACAGTCCAAAAGTGGGCATTTCAGGTGAATTAATTAAAAGGCAATTGCCTTTTGTCCATTTCTCCTATAATGGACTGGCATCCCATCCATAGTGTACCTTACCTTGTGCAGAACCCAAGCTTGAATTACTCCCACTACTTCTGACCTTGTGGCAAAAACAAATCCTCTGTACAAATGGTAAAGTAGTTTAAAATGTGTATTGCTAAAAGGAAAATTCCACCTCAAAGTGGAGACTGATTGATGGATGGCAGCAGACAGCTTCTCTGGGGAAAATGGATCATAAACAAAGTGTGCATATCACCTGGGCTCAACTGCATGAACCCATGGATGGTTTAAAGCAGATTAGTGTCACTTGGTAAAGCCTCCATAACCCCTCTAAGAACTTTCAACCAATTGACAGTTCAACACAAACGTCAAAGTGACTGGGAGGATCGGAACAGCAGCCTGAGGGCCATGGAAAGGAAACTGATGCAAAATGAAACTGAACAAGTTTACTGCTGTAAGAACCCACATGACAACCCAGGCAAACTTCTGTTAGATGCATACTGGTGTGACTCAAAAACCAGAGAAATTTGGTAGAATTTTATTTTAAAAAAATTTTCAATTCAAAGTTCAGTTACGGAGATGCATTTTTTGACTACCTGTTACAATAGTTTATTGCAGTTTAGTGCGCCATCCTGAAGACTTGTCTTTCCAAGAAGCAGAGAGGACACAAAGGCATAACTTTTCAGGCACTGGATTGAAGAGCACCTGTGACATGCAGTTACAGCATGTAGGCCCAGTGCATATCATGGGACCTGCCTGTTGCATCACCACTTCTCTTCATTTCTCTGGGCTTCTCAACCATGTGACTGAGATGTAACTTTTCCCCACTCCATTTTATAATAAACACTGTATAAAATCCATTTCTTAACATGCAAATTATTTGAATAATTGAAAAGTTTGACTCAAACATGTCAAAGCAGATGTCAGCTCCTCATCTATTAAATATGCAGCTGCTTTTGTTAATGTGCACCAGGAAAAGTGTTATTGGCTATAGTGTCTTGTACTGCAAGAACTGCCTGTGTATCCATCCCTGGCTGGTAGTGTAATGCACAGTTTACCCCAAGTTGTATGTTGCTTTGGAGAAAAACAAACATCTACATAATGTATTCCTTTTTTAGAAGTCATCAACCTGGAAGATAGAAACAGTGCAGAAGTGCTCTGCACCACCTTGTAGACATATTTTGGTTTCCCAAGTGTTCCAACAGAAACATTTATGAAGAACTATAGAAAAAGTTCGTTAAACCAGAATATCTGTGCATACCTGTGGCTTTTATCCCACACATGAAGTGAAATCCACTAGCTCCCAAAACAAGCATAATAAGGAATAAAAAGCATATTTTTTGTGCTGTATGCTACTTGTTCTGAAGTGAAGAAAACAGCATCAGCCAAAGGTTTTACCACAGAGGTGAAGGGAGACCAAGGCAGCACTTCACTGACAGCTCTTTTGGAAGGGGGGGGCTAAGAGAAACTTGCTGTTTGTGATCAGTCAGGCATCAGGGTGATGCTTTAGCACACAAAATTGATTGGAAAAATAAATACTTCAGAAGTTTTGGCAATAAGTAATGGACTTATTAGTAATGGACAGTGTCATACTGATCAGAGTAAACAAAAGTGCATCAGGATGAACAGCTTTAGACAGACAAGTTCATCAAAATATTCATCATCTGATACTACAGTGTTGCTGGTTCACATCCCTCCAGCAGCTACCTATAGTGACATTCAAACAAAGTACATAAATAATCATAGCAGATGGGGCTGGACTCATGTATGTAGCTGTCAGGAGATTAGGCTCTGATCAAGATGGGCTTGAGACCCTTTAATGTTTGATTACATGACCTTATTCCAGTCACAGCTGGAGAGGCAAGGCTGACTGAAGGCCACCTATAGCACCATTTAAAAAGACACCTTGAGCTCCAGCACCTTCAGATGCCAAACCCCAAGATTCATTTTCCCTTCAAGACCTCAGCTTCCCTGAGAACAGCTTGCCACCCTGACAAACCACCACCCCCCAAGCCATTAAACATGCCCATCTAATCACACTTTGCAGAATAAAGAGGAGTTTCTAACAGTGAGGCTCCGGCAATTGCCTCCAATGGAGTCAGGCTACCCAAGGGTAATTGCTTGGGCTCCCAATGACTGACCAAAACCAGCAAGTTTCTCACAAAACATTCCCACTTGTTGCTTTTTGCCACACAGGCTCAAACTTCAGCTGTTAAGAGTCTCCTTATATACCCCACAATGACTGTAAAAAAAAAAAATAAATAAAAAACCATTTAGAAAGCATTAAAGAAACTTGCAAAACAACTTACAAGATTAAGCTACTTAAACTGATTTACCAGTTTATACAGCTGGGTAATTTTTACTTTTTCAATTCAGACCTTGTACCTTGATCATGGATACTTCAGCAGGAAGTGGGACCTTTCATTACTGTATTAATTTTTTGTGTAAGGGTGGTTGGAAATGTTAATTTATTCTTATGTGAATTTCTCCTCTAATCCGGCTTAGTGTTAAGCTCCTTACACCAGTTTACCCATCTCCATAGCAGGGTCATTCTTACTGGAACAAATCAGGATGTGTTCCTGAAAGGTACTACAACAGGAGGTGGTATTTGAACCCAGACCTCATTTCCAGGCATTTCATTTATGAGAACGTTGCCAATCTTTCTGTAGTCATTTGTTTTGCGAAAACAACCCTGTGTAAATCTTGGCTCAAGCTGGTTCATTAAATGAGCAGAAAACCTGGTGCTTGTATCAAAAACTAAAGACAGGAGGAAGGAGCTGATAAGACAGCAGCAGGCCAATTTGAGCAGCTACTGTGCCACCGATTTTTCCCCTCCCTTATCAAGACACAGACATTTGGGATTAGATACATTTAATTGAGTCCATGGGAATTCTCAGAGCACCAAAACGTGGGTGGAGATTAGACCCTATCAAACCCTGATCAGGAGGGCTGCCAGATAAACCCCCAAATCCACAGATGGTTTGTCTGTCAAAGAAACCTCAAGGAAGAGATGAGATGCTTTTATTTAACTGATGCAGGAAGAGCAAGAACAAATTCAGCCCAGCAGGCATGAAACAAGAGTCTAATCCCATTTATCAACAGCATGGCCTTTTACTGGTAGCACCAGGTG
The DNA here is from genome assembly GCA_900497675.1 of Arapaima gigas. Taxonomy (NCBI): domain Eukaryota; kingdom Metazoa; phylum Chordata; class Actinopteri; order Osteoglossiformes; family Osteoglossidae; genus Arapaima; species Arapaima gigas. The sequence goes on along the minus strand of UFQX01000006.1, from coordinate 1,185,123 downwards.
GGACAGTGGTTAGAGCCACATACTTGCACTTCTCTGAAATGATACTGTGGAAGTCACTGCTCTATAAATTGGTAAGTTAGGGTAAGCAGCTCAACAATGGAAACTGCATTGGAAGAGTGTGTCATCTTAAATCTTCCACTTTAATCACCGTGGAAGTTGTTACCAGAGAGATTAAAGCAGAAGGGAGGTCTTGCAGTAGAGACCCCTTGAATCCTCCACATCCTGAAGGCCATCTTGCATTTTAAGATGCATATCCAGGCAGACTGACACTAAACCTGGCGTGACTGTGGCAGATCCAATCATTTCCAGATATCACATGACAGAACTCACACGGACCCCTTTATGCAAAAGAAAATTCCTAACAAGGAATCTTAAGCATAGTCACAGTTGAGCAACCAAAGGGTTGAGAATCGATCAACTTGCCCTGAGATATTGTTTACCATGGCATCCAAGTGTTATCCAGGAGCAGGGACAACAGCAGAGACAAATGATGCAAGCCAGATCACCAATATCATTAACCGTGACTTGTCTAATCCTGGAGACATGGAGTGTTAAGAAACAGGCTGGACAGTTTAGAGACATAAATTTATTCAAAATAACGGAATATGGGAGAAAACTAGAGCCCTGCAAGAAGCTGAAACTCCAGACAGATTGAACTTGTATCTTATACAGCCCAGGACCTGAGGCAGCCCTATAGTAAATGTGATATTCAAGCTCTCATCAGCATTTCAGTTTGCTTCAGGCATTTAACCAGTAAGCACTTTGTATATGCAATATGGATCTTCTAGGGGTATCTAGGTTGTAAGTAGCAATCCATACTGTTGTTTCTGCAAGAAATTCCACAACATTGTTACACATTAACATTTCTGTATCTCTCCTAATCCTTGTAGTCCATGTAACTAGGGAACAAAAAACAAACAAAAAATTTAAAAAAACAACACTTGAGTTGCTTTAATTCTGGGAAATATTCAGCATAATACCCAATGAATCAGATGCTACCATTTGACCACAGTGATTCAGGGCTTAAGAACTCAGTGAAACAGAAGCAACAATCATTCTTCAATATTTTTGCAGACTCTGCTCTTTTTGGCTGAAGGATGGTACTTCATGAAATAGGAGCTGTGGGGGGGGGGGGGGGTTTTATAT
>UFQX01000006.1:1131690-1183944 GCA_900497675.1 Arapaima gigas | reverse complement strand
GGGGGGGGTGTGGGGGGGGGGGGGTATTATATCAAAAGTTCCTGTGAAACAATAGCTATTCAAGCAAGCTGCAGTCATGATTGACTAAAGAATAAACTATTGCAATATAGTACTTTGTGTGTTGAATTTGTGAACATCCATTACAGTAAATGGCAACAAAAGGCTTAACGTTATGCCAGTGGCTGAGCAAGATTTCCTTATTTGGTCCAGACATGGCTTGACATTAACCATTTTCCAATTGTCTGGGACAGGTAATAAGCTTTCTTCTGGTCAAACGACACAGACAACTATAACTATAAATAAAGAAAAACAGCTTCAACATTTCTCATGTAGGACCATTTCTGTAAGCACATTTCCTTTCACCTAATGCACTGATCCCTGCTTTGATTACAGCTTACAAGGATATTTTAATTAGCATACTTATTTTTCATCTTTCCTATATAATCCAAAATTTGATGGGCAAGGTAAACCGTAAAATATACCTGTCCACTGGACAAGCAAATAAATGGACCAAATGCTGACACCTCTTGCAGCTTCCTAATGGAGTTGGGCTCCAAGCCTACCCTAGCCATTACTGGGATAAATAATTGAGCACAGCGAGGCCTGTTTAAAAACACATGCTTCCTGGTATGAAATATTCATTCAACAGGGATTTGGTAGCATGCCGCCTGTAAAAAAAAAAAAAAAAAAAAAAATCAAGCATGTCAAAGCTAACCAGATGGTTTAGCCTTTTCTACTCAGTGACATGTACATATAATGAATAATTGACAAGACCTCGGAAGCTGTGCCTTTTTGAAATATTACATCAAAAATGGACCGAATTTATAACCATAGGGAAGATTACTAGTTGCCCTCAAATTCTCTGATGGGTAACCCACAGGAAGAGACACATTTAGCTAGTACAGCAAGACAATGAGGCGTGCAACAGGACAGTCGGACATCCCACAGGAGGCACAGGAAGTTGCCATTGTCCATTAATAAATGTGGGCAGCACTCAATGAGTGATTTGAATCCAGAGGAGCACCCACTAAAGGCACAGATGTGCTCAGTGGCAGGTGGTACAGTATTCCCATGCTCCACAGAACAAGCAAATTTACAGGCAACAGCCTGCTGTGGAGTGGATCCCTGAGGTGCTGAGGAAACAGATCAGTCAGCTGAGTGTTGGAGCTCATGGTTAGCTACACACCCAGTGTGACAATATTCCTGTGGTTCCTCACATATTGAAATTCCACATTTTAACAGTTAGCATACTGCAGCATTTGAGGACCTACAGCAGGAGACACAGGATTAGCAAGCTCAAGGAATGTGAACTTGTAAGTAGGATGTTGCCAAGTATGGAGTCACAACCCTACAGAGCTCTGGGATGGTCTATAAACAAAGTTCTGAACCGTGGGAAAAAGCTTGTTCCCATGGGACTCACAGCAACAGTGCAAACTAATCACTCCAGCTGAAGAGACAGACCCAATATAGATTGTCAGTTTAACTATGGCGAGAATTAAAACTCACTTCTCAAACTGCAGGATTTAAGGCTCGAGTTACTCTGCCAGAACATTGACAGGGCTTGCTTTTGCTGCTTTAGTGATTGCAGCAAGAAATTCTGAACACACAGCTCAGTTTCCCACTCAAAAAGTAAAAATCAACAAAATGGTGAAAGGTATTGAAGCCAAAACACATTTGTGTAGTGGGCTGTGAATTGATCGTGCCAGAATTGAGATCCTACATGTATTTCATTCATTTTATATAGTTGGGCAATTTTTATTTTTCCAATTAAGACTACCACCTTAAAGATGCTACAGCAGAAGAAGAACTTAAACCTGTAATGTCCAAGTCCAGGGGCAGTGCATCTAACCACTATGCCCCTCAAGTCCCTACAATTTAACAATTGTATTGTTAAATTTAAAATTTACAATTTTAAGGGGCCAGAGGATTGGATATTGAAGGCACTGGCTCAGCACCAGCATAACAGTATGAATGAACAACATCCCAAAAAAATGTTTTATAACCAAGGTATACTGGGGCTTGACCATCTGGAAAGGTGAACCTAATTATTCCAGTTGTACCTTATATTCTGACACGACAGTGGTCTTGATACATAAAATGTTAACTTTCTATAAATTCAATAAAATATTTGCATGATGGGTATTTTGTAGATAAAGGTTTCGTTTCATCCAATACCCTAGTATGAGGAAGAAATTACTAGTTATCTTGAGAGGGGGAGTTCAAGTGCAAAGAACACCTTCCAACCCTGCAATCCCCCCCCCAAAATGTTACACAAAATTAAGTGGTTAATCATAAGATGGATGGAAAGTTGTCTGCCTGAAAATCACTAAGTGACTAACCACTTTCCTGATTTTCAAAAACTGAAGCAATGGACTGTCACTAATACCCAGCCAGCCAAGGACTTGTTGTGCAGATATGAACTGCAGATTAACCATTGAAATCTTCAGCAAAACTTCCCTAAAGGCTTAATATCCAGAGAGATGGGTCACAGCATGAAAATAAAATATCCTAGTTGGACTGAACAATTTGGACCACAAAACTGAGTTTACTGTTCAGCAATAGCAGGAAATTCTAAACTTATTTGGCATGAGCCTTGTATTCAAGGGGTGTGAGGTTAAACATTTTATAACAAGTGTTGATTCTTTTAAAACTGACTGAACATGTTTAATCAGTTGTTAGGGAACACAGCAGCCATACTAGTCTTCCTCAAACAATCTAATATAGATAGACTAAACAGCTTAATTTTAGGAATAAATGAAGGTTGATAATGCCCATTTTAACTTGAACTGGAATACAATACTGAGGAACAATAGTATAAGCTCAGGTTGTGTGAGACTCTTGCACTCTTTGAAGGAAATGCGCCAGAGTGTATACCACGTGTCTACAGATGGTTCTCATGCAGACTGGGCTTTGCTCCATAGTCATTGATAAACACAGGCTTGCTTAGCCTCTTGCTCAGGCATAATTTTAGGCCATTTTAAAATGGCTTTAATCCACAAAGTGTTGGTTAGTACATGAAAAACCTGATTAAATGTCAAATCCAAGTTAAACAAAACAAATCTGATGTAACCCTTCATTTTTTAGCAATAGACCCAATTTAAGTGACTCAGTCTTAGTCTGGCATTAAGAACTGCTACAAGCAGTTAAGTCCAAGTTGAAGGACCCTTGACAACTCTCAGTTCAATGTCACAGCACATTCTCTGGCAGTATCCAAGAATCCAGTAGAGTTAAATCAGATGGCAAAGAACTAAACTAACATGAGTAAAACATTACTATAGAACTAAGACTAATCCTTTGGAAGAGTCAGTATAATACAATTCCTTGTCATCCTTGATGACACCAGCCTGATCAGCAGACCAAAGGGTTGAATTGGAACACACACCAACCAAGAAGACTGCAAACACTCAATACCACCAGCCTGATACTTGTGTGGTAGGTAGGATAGATAATGGGGTTGCTGATGCCACATCTGATTCAGCCCCTTCTCCATGTGACATTCAATATAGGCAAACCATAGAGGAATCCCACCACTGACCACTCAGCCAGAGTCCACACAGAAGATAGATGTTGGAAAAGCACCAGAATGAAGATGCTACAGTGAAAGAAATGCAGTTACAAAAAGGATCTTGTTCCAATCTTACCAGGATCCTCTTGCAATAAACAGAGGTTTAGTGCATTTAAGACTTGACATCAAGTTTCTAGTTCAAAACCAAGTAGAACTGAGCCACAAGGCTCTTTCAAAGTAGTTGAACCACTGTGCAATAAGTACAGGGATTTTAATAAGGATGGCCAACAGATCATCTAATCAGGTCTTCATATTGTCAAAGGCAGCTTACCCCTCACCGTGAGTTCCATCTTCCATTTTATGGAAAACAGGACCAATGATGTAGCAACACAAAAGCAGCTCTCATTTTCTATATATTTGTTACATTGTAGCACATGTGCTCAGCTTGAGGTTGGATGACAGATCTCTATCAAAAAGTCATCAGGAGACAGTGGAGCTCAGGAGATTGCTGCATGAAACAGATCTTCTTGGAAACCGAGTAGAGGGAGTCAGTAAGGATTCTGCCAAAATGACTAAAGATTAAGTCATGTTTAGAGCCTCAGAAGCCTTGTAAGTCAGAAAAATACTGCCTTTTTCTGCACTCAGTTCTTGCTTGTATATATATACACAACCTAAAATCACTCTTGGCCATCAGCTTGTTGCTTGGAGTTGCAATATATACAAAACATCTTACAAAGCTGGTCTAGAACATCAAAGCTTCAATTATTATACCTCTTGCACCTTCAAATCATTTCTTTCCAAATTACAGGCCCACAATAAAGTTGCCCTGACAGCAGCCTTTTGTGGCTCAACTTTATTAGCTTTTTTATTCTTTGCCATGGTTCAGCAGCACATCACTTAATGGAGCAGATGAATGGTGACCAATAAACAACAAGCAGATAGGACATTGAAACTACCCTTTTTTCACGTGACTTCAACAACTGAGGCAAAATGGGGCTTCTGCATCAATTTGTGAGTACTGCAACATCAAGTTTAGCTGCAAGGGCACTAGGTGGGCCAAGACAAGTTTTACACCTCAACTCTTGAAAGCCATTCAGCAGATGTAGCACAGAGTTGAACAAGACTTAGGGCTTTACCTTTTTACAGAATGCAGCTGGTTGGCAAGTGCACTAGGAACAATGTCAGGCATATGAAAAGCAAATGCTGACTCATTTATGAGATTTACTTTACTGGCTGTATATTTTAAATTTATTTGCAGTTACTTTTGGCTTGACTGAGCCTACAGTTAGTCTGAGTACTTGATGCATGCTGCAGAGTAACCAAATGATTCATAAACTCAATCTTGCACAGTACAGTAACTTTGCACAGCAGAGAAAGTTAAATGGTTTTGTTAAGTTACAGCCATAATGAGGTTAAATGTCAGAATGGAACTGATCCCCTTGGCCACTGCCAAGGCTGCCCCCATTTTAGCATCAGAGATCCATCACAAGTCTGTAAAGTGGTCTTGCTTGAGAACTTTCCCAAATGTAAACTGAAAGTCAGCACCATGCTGCAAACCATCAAGGTAGATCCATTCCTGAAGGATAACAAAACAAACATGGGATGCCTGTGCTGTATGACCTTGTGAGGCTGAGTGAAGTCAGATCAGCAGAACAGATGGAACCCCACAAAACTTGTTTGCGCAAAACCTGCCTGCACGGAAACAAACACCACCATGATCAGTGGAGAACAGGGGCATGTCAGTTGCCCTTGCGAGCTTTTCCAAAACAGACTATTACTCCATGATACTTGTGCCCCACCCTGTGAATTACCCTACACTACTGAAGCCAGAGTCAGAAGGCCCACACATTGCTGGCAGTCACGCGTCATCAGCCACCATAGTGCCTCTTATGTGGTCTGGCTCACATGCAGCCCACCACAAACAGCTGCTGTGGATGTCCCAGTACGTCCGGGAACCCATCAAATGACTAATTCGTGCTTTGCAGTGTGACACTTGCTAAGGGCTTTACAAATGTAGGTCCATTGTTAGGAAGCGATAATGGTAGGATTGTGGGCAGGCAGGTCTACAGCCCCATAAGAGCCAGGATCAGCCAGGCATGAACCTCCAGTTGATGGATTTGCAGGAGGTAATACATTAGACAGCTTCACCTGGTGGAATAAACAGACAGAGTAGCTCAAGTTTCCAAGACAAAACCACCCACTTGAATGAAACAAAAAGAACCCAGGATCCATAATTCCTAGAAGGGCAAATCCTGCTGCCCATCTGAAAGATTAAACAAGATGCCAAAGCAATTAGGTTTTTAAGCCAAGGAGGCATCAATCACAGTATAATCCTGCTAACAAATCTCATTTTTATTTAAAATAATTATGCAATTTCTTGTAAGGCAGCATGCTTAGACAGGTGCTTAATGTTTTTGCTATACAAAAACATAAGGGGGTACAACATGTTACATTGCATCTTCTCCCTTAAGTTATATGGCAGCATGATGCAAATTCAGGTGTGAGCAATAGAAGAGGACCTAAACAAGAACCTCTCCGGCCTGAAACAGAGCACTCAGCAGCTTGCTGACAAATCACATCCTCTCACCTGGTTACCAGGCAACAGAATAGCTTGTTTAACTCCTGGCATACAGACAGGGGAAACCCAAAAGAGGGCCGAGATGAGCAGATTAAGGGACCTAAAATGCATGCTGGTACCGTAGTGTGCATAGCCAGACTGGTCTTTGTAGATTACCTATCTCAATTGCACATGTGTTCAGAAGGTGAATAAGCTCTTCACTTCACTATGGAAGAAATTAACAGCAATTCCAAGTAACACAAAAGCAAAGCACAAGTCAAGGACACAGCAGTCACATGTTCTTGCATATTTCAGGGGTCAGCCATCTGATTATGCAAGCTTCCCAGGTGACTAGCATGCGGCTAAGGGGTTGACTGAAAAGAGGAAAGGACAACTTGAGGGAAGTCCTCAGTTTGATCCTTATTCCTTGAAAAAGGACCCTTTATCCAGAAACAGTTCCTTCAGTTTACAGTTCCACATTTCCTTCCATCTGAACAGCCATAAGCTTTCAGCACTTCAGTCAGGGATTACAGCAGAACCCCAAAATTAAGCACAAAGGGATAGGGGGCATACGTTTTCATCCAAAGAAACTTGTGAAAAATTCAACCCAGAATACAATTTATACACATTATGAAAATCAGGTTTCTCCAGGGCATAAGAAAAGGATTTTTCATCATATATTGCAGATTTATTGAAGCCATTTAAAAAAAAAAACCTCATCTGAGCAATGCCCTGTCTGAGATGTCAAGGTAAAGGAACTGTGCCAGATTAACCATGCAGATGTGAAACAGGGAGGTGTGGACTAAAATTCCCCAGACAAACATTCAGTACATCACTTGTAACTCTAAATAACATTTAGATTTAGACATTCACACATTTAGCCCACTCTCAGAAATGAAGCAAGCAGGATATAAGTGTTTCCTCCAAGTACTTTATTAGGTGACAAAATTAGCAATCTTTCCTAAGAAGTATTTTACAAGGGTACAGTATTCCCCCATCTTCTTCAACTCAAATACCAAATATTAAATCTATTCATTTTGCAGATACTTCACTTAAACCAATTACCATTCAGTTTTTTATTATTTCTTTAACTTGATAAAGTAACTTGAGATGCTAAACAGCACAGTACACCCATGTATGAACACGAGAACAATGTACAGACACTGACCAATTTAGCATTCAACTCTCCTGAGGGACATATATTAGGATTGTGGGAGGAAACCAGTGCACCTGGAAAAGGCACAGCAAACATAGAAACACCACACAGACTCAGCTGAGATTGAAACCAAATCTAGTCATACAGCACAACCTGCCATGCCAGTGAGCCCCACAATATTTTTTCATTCTGCATTTGTTCTAGCTGATGCTTTTCTCCAAAGGAAATTACACTACTGCCCATGCAGTGCATTTATCCATTTATATAGCTGGGTAATTTTTACTGGCACAATTTGTGGCCAATTCCTTGCTCAAGGGTAGTAAATGAGGGGCTGAATTTTTAACCAGAAACCTTCAAGTCTAAACACTACCTACTGTTCAAAGGAACCCAGTTTGGACTGGGGATGCCAACTGCTGAGAACAGACAAAGACAGGTCATTCAGGAACACTACACCCAGATCTGCCCCATTTAGCCCACTGCATGACCCAAAACTGCTTGGATGCCAGCAAATGGCTCAGACACAAGTGGTCACTTGGGGAACGGCTGAATAGCAGGAAGGGCCCACCACCAAGGGCTTGCAATCTGTACAGCACTTTTAAATCATTTTTCAGTGAATTGTTGCTCCCTATTGCACATTTTCCGCCATGAAACTCTACATAATTGACTTGACTTAACATCCAGCTAACTGCAGCATTCTGGACATTCCTGAGGGGGTGGAGTAGAAGTGTGGTTAGTCACATAAAATTAAATTTATACTGATGAGAAATCAAGATAAAAATAGATCTCAGCTGATAGAGTTTTAACAATGTTTGGAATAGTATTGCTTTTGCAATTTCTTTAAATATGTACAATTATGTAATACAAGTGGCACAACAGGTACTTGTGCTGAAATTGTTGGGCTGTCCAACTGCACATAGGTTGACTATTTAGTGAGTGGAGTTTGCTGGGTTTCTGTGTTCATACAGGTTTCTTCCAGTTGCACCAATTTCCTCCAACTATCTAAAGACTTCTCTGCTGCATTGGCTAACAGTTGCAAATAAGGCTCTGGACCACCATAACCCTCTGCTGGAAAAGTGGTAATGGGCCATGAATGAATAGCATTAATATTGCGTGCACATAGAAGTCTGTAAAAGCTCTCCGGCCAAACCTGAAAATGAAAAATTGACAGCTTAGATGCTTCTTGATTAGTCACTATCAAATAAGGTACAGCAAAGATTATTCTCCTGCAACATAACTGGAATAAAAGGCAGAATTAAGCTTATTCATGTCCCAACAGCTAGAAACTCCCACAATCATGAACAGACTCATGATGAAGCTCAGTCATAAGCAGATTGTGTAAAAAGATCTTGAGGCTGTCTGGCTACCGTGTATGCAAGTTCCACAAGACTCGCAAGACTTATCCTTGCCTACTGTATAACTGTTACACAACTCACTGCTCCCACTAGCATCATTTCTACATCCTTCTTAAACTACAGAAGTAGTCCAAGCTGTAAAAATTTCCCCACAACAAAATGAACCACACTTGTGTACAAAAAGGCACAAATGAGCAACAAACATGGCAATAGGGGCACAGGTGTGGATTTCAGTTTGGCTCCATGTTCATTTCCTTATCAAGGTCCACTGATGTCCACTCCACTGCCTAATCTGCTCACACTTCCTGACACTCCAAAAAAATATTTATATAGGAAAAATTTTAAAAACATTTGAAGGAAAAGGCCTGATTGTTTCAGGCAGCCCAAATTTGTCTTTATATATTGGGGGGGGGGGGTCTATTTTGATTAACAATTCCTGATTGTCACAGCATTTTTTGGGACTGAAGAAAAAGTCCTTCAAACCACTTTAACCTGAAGGCCCCAGTTGTCCTGAACTTCTGGACTAGCTCCTTTGAACAAAGCAAAAACATGATAGTAAATGAGCAACATTAGCCACATGACCTGCAGCCCCACCTTCAACCCAGAAACCATGTCAAGGGCGTGAATAAAATTTACTATGCAATAAGATTACCATGCTACCCTGGAACTTTTGAGTGGAAAAAACAGCCTAACTGCTATACAATGGAGGTGCTGTGGAGCTATACAACATGCTATTGTGCAGGGCAAGAGCTATGTTGTATAAGGTGGTGCTGAATGCCCTACAAAGCATTTTACTGATGTCGGGGAAAGTTTGCATGAGGTTTTTGGATGGGCTGGGAACTCATTTTTTCCTATTAAAAATGCAAAGCATCTCAGTTTATGCAATTTTGATATGCACAGCATTTTTGGGAATGAATTACCTGTAAATTGCTATTTACCTGTAAAATAAAATAAGCTGTTCCACAAACAAGTGGGAAACATCATCCCTGTGCTGGTGTCGCCTACACAGCCCCCACTGGTACCCAATTATCTTGTCAAGTGAACGCAGCAGCACTAAAATGGGGCCCTTCCGTTTCTCTCCAAAAAAGTGGTACATTGGGAAGAAAACGTGCAGTTTCAGAAGGGGTGCTATGGAACGTTAAGACAACATAATGAGGACCTGCATAATGGGACAGAATTAGCCATTATAGTCTTACGTCCTTGGACAAAAAGAAAAAAGATGACAATGAACCCCCCACCCCTCATCTACCATTTGGATTTGACTCAGTGGCTTTTATCACCACCTCCTCACCATGAGATGAGCATCCCTTTGATTCCAGCAAACAGTTGCTTATACTTGTTTTGAAATTCAACAGAAAGTATATAGAAAAATGCAAAAATCATAATCCTCATCCTGAGTGTTACTTTTTGAATCAGAGAAACTGAGGGGGAAGGGTTGTGGGAGCTGTCACCATTAAGCTAAACAGCTGCCTACTTGGTTCTAACTTTAGTGAGTATAAAGCTACAGCAGAGTTACACCAGTTCTGAGTGTGAACACACCCTTACCCATGTCCACTATGACCTCTGGGTCTCATTCTACCAGAAACTCATTGCAGTTTTGTGTGTTACAAGTTACTGTGACAAACAGCCATAGTACAACTTAAACCTCAAGTTGCTGGAAGGAAGAAAACCCTTGCCTGCTAACCCATATTAATGATTTACTACTATGCATGATTTTGATATGATGAAAACAGTAAGGCTACCAACAGTTTTTTTTGTAACTCACTGGACCAGACAACAATACTGCCCACAAACAACTTCCCATTTTGTCTATAGTCTCATCACTGGACTACCCTTCTGTTGCTCAAAAGCTAGCACTTCAGTGTAGAGACATCAACTTGACACCAACATGTACGCCAGTTTGAAATGCAGAAGTGTGCCAAGACTGACATGTCTTGTACAGTGTGAGTGTTTTGGCTGAAGCTGAAGAAATCAATGCAGGAGATACAATCCTCAGAAACTGTAGTTCTTGTTATACCTTAAGGAACCATAGTCATTTAAAATCAAAGCAGAACAAAGTCTATGGTGAACAAGACAGCCTTTGAAATAAAATCACATGATTGTGTAATTGTGACAAGTCCCTTGATAATGGTGTTCAAGGAACTCCCCTAAGGGCCTCGTTTCTCTCCAATACATCAGAAGTTCAATGGATCTACAGGCCCCTTGAATCCAAGGGACAGTTCCGGTATGTTATGTTATGTTTTCACCAAGTCTCTAGACTTGCAGAAATAGAAAACTGCATCGTTAACCAAGATGTATGGTAAAAAGAGCTGTTCAGAAGGTCAACACGGGAGATTCCAGACAGAATCTGACCTTGCAGCTGTCCAGCTTTAACAATGTCTACAGCCACTGCACAGGGAGCCCCCTTACTGTTCAGTCATCCTTTCAAGAAGTTACTTTCATTCTCAAACTTTCACCTTCAAAAGCTGCCAATGTCATGTTGTCCTGGCTTTGATATCAATACACAAACATTGAGAGAAGTTATAACTAAGGGAAGCTTCAATAAATGTCAACATGATCAGCTCAAACTCATCTGCACATGCATCAGCATACTTTTATATTAGAGGTGGCACAGAGCTGCTGCTTTTGTAGTCAAAAGATCTAGGTTCAAATGATCCTTCTGTTGCAGTACGCTTTAAAATACTTATCCTAAATTACTACAGTAAAAGTTGTTCAGCTATGCAAATGTGAATACTATTGCAAGCCACTTCACAGAAAACAGTGAGGTAAATGAATAAATGTGCTCTGACATGCATGTATGTAACAAATACATTTGTTATGTATAACAAGTTATTAGCACAGGCCCCACTGCAGTGTTTCAAAGTTCAGACAAGGGGACAAAGTCTGCTTAGATGTACAGACAAGTTCTAAGAACTACAGTACTTCAAAAGCTGGCCATCAATGATGCCAGTAGTATAACATACAGATTAAATTAACAGTTCACACAAGTTCAGCTTCAAGTTTTGAACATCTTTGCACAATATCCATTCCCCTTGGACTTCCACAATCTACAAGATATGAAACCAACTCTTGATGTCCTGCTTCTGAGCAAAGCCAGTAGGTCAATGTGCAACAAAACAGGTTTACAGAAAAACAAACAGCACACTGTTGTTAAAGGATGTGAACTGGGATTTCCCCATGTATTCAAATCAAAACGGGGAAAACCTGCATCCAGCATAAAGCACAAGTCAAGGTTCTTGGTAGTTATGAAAACAGGAGGCAGAAAATGTTTGATATTGAGTGCACCTCTTCCACAAAGCAATTCAAGCCCACAAAGTTTATTTGTGCTGTAGTGCAGATTAGAAATGTGTGACAAATGTAAACAAAGACAGTCTCAACACATATGTAACACATACTGGAGCTTTCATCATATAGTTTCTGGCAATGATAAGGGCCTTGATTTCTTGGCAAAAACACTGACTACAGACTTATCAGAAACATACCAGAAGGGGGGGTCTGATGCCGTCTTTTCATCATCTTACACTGCCAGATTAAAAGGAGGCATTCACCCTAAATGAACGAAGGCGTGGGCGACAAAGGGATTATTAGTTCCAGTTGCCCTCCATCTCAGACAACCAAATCCCATTTGAAAGTGGATGTGATCCAGGACAGTGAGAATAAAGCTGCCTCATCAGGACTATACAACCCTTGGGGGGAAAAAAAAAAAAAAAAACAGTCTGACATAAACACTGTCAATAGCAGGCCTATAAGACAACAGTGTAGATGAGACCATTATACAGAACAGCAGAGACAAGGATTGTTACCTGGGGCATTTTTCTGCCAAATTATGTGCTATCTTCACTGGCAGGTCCTTCAATTCAAATGTTCTTATGTTTGCTCATGAGAAATTGGCTACAATACGGAAATCATTATCACCTGCAGACAGCGAGGTAAAGACTTCAGTAATGCAGAGGCTTGTTAAATTGCAACTAAATGGCTCTGGATGCATTTATATGGAAGGCAAGTCAAAATCAAGCCAATAAAACTGGCAAAATATGAGGGGTACACAACTGTGGACTTTGGAGTTCTGCAGAACACATGGAAAATACCTGTTGACCATTTAAAGCACCAGCACCATAACTCAGAACCTGATAATCACCTTATGTAAATTAAGAGCTAGGGTTTCTTCTTTGAACCAGGAGAGGAGACAAAGCAGCCTAGATTTACCTTTGTTTGTTCAGTCCATGTTTTTCTCCAGAGCAACTGAAAATGAAAAAGTGTGATATTCTTACAGTTTACCCATTTATACAACTGAGTAATTTTAAAGTATCTTCACCAAGGACACTACATCAGAAGTTGGGATTTGAATTCAGGCCCTTCAAACAAGGTAGCAGCTCTATGACACCTGCTGCCCTATCTTCAAAAGCCCAGAATGGAGACAACGGGAGACTGTTTGCATTCATTTCATTAAGACAAAAACATCAGAATGAGTTCCAGTACAACCAGCCCTTAAACTCACCGACATTCATCCTCACAACAGAACATGTTCTAGCGTCTGGCAAAACAAGCTGCTTTCATTGAAAGATTATTCCATACCAAACAAATTTTGATGGTGCAACACTAAACAACGTAGCACAGCCACGTTCATAGATATTAACACTGGAAATCCATAGGAACCTTGGTGTCCTGGAACACCATCTCCAGTGCTCCCCCGGACAGATCTGCCATAACTGACACCACACAACGGTCACTGAGCTGGAGGCTGTGGCAGCCTGACACCAAACAGCAGCAATCCTGGGTGGGTCTGGAAGTGGTTGGTGTCTTTTCCAGTCTTTAGCTCTACTGTGATAGACTGGTCCTATCAATAAACACCACCTTTAGAGAATGACCAAGAGAGGTAGGCAGCTGGAAATCCCCAGAAGTTTATCCTTCTCCTTTGCCTTTTGATTGAGGGTTTTTTTTTTTTTTTTTAATTTTCCTTTACTTCCCATTTTCCTCTATTACATCTATGTAGTATAGTCCTTATAGCAATTAAATCTATAGCTCAAGGTTTATCTGTAGGCTTACTTTATCTGTTACACCTGTTTGTGCAATGTCTTGATCTTTGATTCAGCACTGTCAATGTAAGAGCAGCTATAAAAATAAACTGAATTGAACCAGTTGTGTCATTCACTTCCTGTTCATCCCTTCATTTGTTCAGCGCTCATTGTTTCCATGTTGAGCACTGTATAAAAACAGACCAAGCTGAACTGAAAGCAACAAAACTCTTAATGGCGTTAGCACATTACTCAACTCATTATAACACTGCAAACAGTGGCTTTCCAATACTGTATTATCCTGATGGCACTTCCACCACAGTCTAAGGTATGAAACCTATGCAAGACAAACTATCAAGTGTAGGTACTTTAGCCACATAGATAATATCAACTCATAAGTGGGTGGCTGTAACAGTCATCCTGAGATCAAAAGGTCACAGACATGAAGCCACTTAATCCAGGTTGATTCTCAATCAGATAGATTATATACACACACACATATACACACACACACACACTATCTCTCTCGCTCTATATATATATATATATATATATATATATATATATAAAAACATTTATGTAAATTCACCCATTACTAAACCTTTTACCCCATTATTTTCTTTACTACAAAGTGACTTAGTGTTAAGGTACTTGTACTAATTTACCAGTTTACCCAACTGGACATTTTTACTGTATCAGTTCAAAAGGTACCACTAGCAAGTGGTGGGATTTGAACCCAAATCTCTCGGTTGCAGAGCAGCTGCCATAACTTCAATGCCACCTGCTGCTGACGAAATACAATTAGCATCACATTTTACACCAGGTCGAGAAGCTGTCGAGATTCTGTCACCCGCAACTAACCAGCGTATGTACTGTGGTGATGAGACTGGACATTTATGACTGATGAAAAAAGTACTGTGATGACGGGGACAGAAAACTTTCTCCCAGTTGGACTGGCAACTGGGGGCAAGAGCCCCAACCCCTCTGAAGGAAGAAGATCTGGCAGAGACCTACCCATCCGCCGTTCTCCTGTATCCAGGTCTGCAGGGGGCCGTTCAAATAGTCCGTCATCCAGCTCGCGATGTGCTCCACTTGCTGCGGCATGTCCCTGTTCACGCACTCCACGCACAGCCCACCGCCGAACTCGAGAAACGCTACGATGCGTCCCCAGTTGACTGCGTCCCTGAAGAGCTCCTCAATGACGGCGGAGAACATGCCGCGCGCCCCTGGCGGACTCAGGTTCACCTGCGCCGTCAGGTGCGCAAAGTCACGCAGGTAGCGGCGCTCCATTAGGTCGCCGGCTTCGCGCAGCACTCTCCGCAGCGCCGCGCACGCCTCCTGGGCTTCAGGGGTCCCGGGTGGGAGGCCGTTGCGGGTGGGCGTAGCCCCGCCGGCCAGGTGTGGGTGGAGTCCGTGCGCCACGCCCCTTCGGCACAGCTTTTCCCAGATATAGTTGTCCACGATGAGACGGCTGCTGTAGGGGGTCCCAGTAGCCATGGCGGCGGCTGTTGCTGCTGGAGAAGCCAAAATAAAGTAAAAACGTATGCGCCAGTACCTGTTTGTTTATAAGAAATGCATCGTGATACCACGCCAGGTGAAAGCAGTATAATCCAGGGTTCGAGAGGGTCCGCGAGCAACGATAACGAAGAGAGGAACACGAAAAAAAAAAAAACCCTGGAGAAAATCTGGAAAACGTTTTACTTTTTTCTTTCCTTCTCGCCTACCTGGAATAAAAGGTAACAAACGGCCACGTTCTCGCTCCAGCTCACACCGCGCATTAACGCTGCACTCTGCTCGGGAGGAGGCGCGTGGGCGCCGCAGGACCTTTAAAACCACGTGTGGGACACGCCCCTTCCGGGCCATTGGTCGTTGGCGAGCGCGCGCTCAATCGAACCCCGGGGGTCTTGCGTCCATCGGCTGTTTATGCACGGGGGGAGGAACCATGGGGTTGTAAAGGGAGAGATATGAGACATAAGACATGTTCACACAGAAAATGGTGTAAAGGGGACAGAAACAAAACCTCGGGGGGAAAAAAATGAGCGAATGGTTGGAGAGACGATCGATTCCGGGAGAACCGAACAGCTGGACCTCAACTGATGGGAATGAAGAGGCCGTAGAGACCGAACTCACCAGTTTTTGATCACTCATCACTCCTCCCGTCACCATTACTGCACTCCATCTCGTCCATCAATGTTGTTCGTTCATCACTCCACCCGTGTATCAGTCGTTCTTCGTCGTCACACCTTCGCTTCTCTCTGAAATCCTTCCTCTCACCCATCTCCATTCCCGCTTGAGTTTCGCTTATCACACTTCACACAATGAAACCTTTTGTGCAGCCAAATGTCACTCATGTTATTGCATTTATTTTATCTTTCATTTACCACTATTATTTTCCAAGTGGATTTATGGATCTAAATGTATGTATTAAATAGAAGTATTTGATTTGAACTATTTGTCAAACAAAATAAAATCAGTAAAAACATCTCATCTGATATTAAAATCAGGTGTAACTAAGGAAGAACTTGGAACAAAATTGATGTATTAAAATTATACATGTAAAAGATATGTTTTTAGAACCCCACACGACCCCAAAAAAGCAATTCTAAAAATGAAATGTGTTGAATTACAAATTTTGGATTGTTTTTACATTTATTTCAAAACCTTCTATAACCTAAAATTCATAAAAATGTTCGACTGAAAAATAGAAATTTTACCCTTGTACTTCAGCTATTTCAAAAATTTATGTAATGCATTATTGCCAAAAGCAATGACTTAAGACAATTTTGAAATATTGATGTTTTTAGTTTTCAGTCCAAATATTTTTTGACTTAATTTGTAGAAAATTTAAGTAAAATGTTTTAAAAACGAAAATATATAACACAAAAATTTTAGTTCAACACTTCCCATTTTATGGCAGTCTGGTATCTGACTGACCCCACTATGGTCTCCATCAAGGTGGTCTCCATCTGAGCTCCTTCAAGGGTAAATTTGATTGTAAAATAAATAAATTGTGGACAACGTTTTTCTACTAGGAGAGCTTAGTTTTCAGTACAGTTAATACCACTGCCTAGAAATAGCTCCACTGCTTTAAAATCGTTTTCTCCATAGCTTTAGTATCGCCCCCTAATGGTGATGAGGACAAGGACCGCGATCCTGATTTTGAAAAATGCCAGTGAACCATATAAACTCTTTTCTGCAGAGCCAAACATAGAAAAAAACAAAACGTGAAAATTTTCAAAAGTAATTTATTTTTATGTAACAAAATAAGACAAAGCAACAGTGTTCCACTCTTCATTTTTTTCTTTAAAAGGGCACACAAGGTGATATTCTTAAAAGTTTGGCATAAACAATGGTAAGAAATAGGTGAACATATCCTTGTCATTTTCACAATTTTTAACAATCTATATTTTTACCTCATACTATATAAGTTTAAATCACCACAACAAAAACTGGAAACTGGCTTAGCATGAGTAAAAAGTATACAGCTATTATTCTAACAAGACATCTCAAAGGAACATAGATGTAACTTGCATAGCTTTAAATTGTTAAACAAAAATTGCTTGTAAATAAGCTACATCAAACTGCTATGAACTACATGTTCACTGCTGATTATTAAGAAGAGTGAAATGGCTTCAGAACGTGAAAGGTTTGCAAGACGCGAATGCCGCCTGCGGTTGGCGCATGTTGTGCTCAAGACTGTGCCTCACGTGGGCTTCAAGCAAGAGCATCATTGCCTCAAGTCACATGCTCTCACTGTCATACCTCCAGTCAACGTGAGACCTCTTTGTACAAAACCTTAGAACACAAAATGACAATTGTCCTCTGTGGAGACAAGGTGGAGCGAGAGAGAGCCATGGTTGTGAGGAGAAGTGCATCATTCTTGCAGAGTTACCTGCGAATCTCTGACTCTTAAGGCTAAGAATGAGTTCCAATTTAGTGCTTGGCTCTAAGAACAAAGCAGTGCATTTCAAACTCACAGGCATTGCAGTGACTTGATTTTAGGTTTTATTTTAGCATTCAGACCTTATATTGACCTCCCTTGCATACCGATCCAGCTGCCAGGTACAAGAGTACAGTTTCTCCACAGAGAAGACCCAGACCAGTGGGGACCAGCCACAGTTGTCTGCTGGGTTTGGTTCAGGGGCGGTGGAGTAGTTAGAAACTTTGGGACGGGGCAGTGAGACTTTGGCTCCCTCTGGCTGCACCCACTAGCGAGGCCTCTTCTTGAACCAGCAAGTGTTGACCTCATTGCTCCATTCCTACTAACAAATTTCATTGATCTCTTATCATCTCTAGCAACATGCTCACTCGCTCGCTCAGACACACACACACACACACACACACACACACACACACACACACACAGTCTACTATTGGAAGTGTGTCCACACTTGTGCTTCTGAACTTCCCTTGCTATCTAACTGACCCCAAATACAGAGTGTTGCCTTGTGAGTTGGTTGTAAAGCAGTCATACACTCACTTATGCTCTCTGGACTTGTAACTATTTCCCAATACACACTACAAACGGCAAGCAAAGTGTGTGGAGTCCACGGCAGTCAATAAAAGCCCTCCGAGTCAACTGTTTGGCTGCAGGCAATGTTGAATTGTGTATGTTACATGGATTTACTAAACCCCTTGAACACAGTTGACAAAGGTGACCTCTGCATAAAGACAGCTGTAATGTTGGTCAAACACAGAAAGAATGTTCAAACATGATGCACGTTGCCAGGAGGGCAGTAGCGCATGTCAGAAACAATCACTAGGGTAACACAGGAAGAGGAATGTGTGTTAAAATGAAAATCTAAAAAGAAAAACCTAATAAATTCCTTGCCTGCAAACTCTTAAGAGACAAGAGACATAAATTAGAAGACAGTAAAAACAAAAAAATGTCCACCTGAAGTCAGGGCCAGCTGGTGGTGGACTGGTTACAGCTGTCACCTTGCAATTGAAAGACTTGGGTTTACTCCAGTAATAATTACCCAGTTGTACAAAGGGGTACATCAGCATAAGCAGCTTAGGGTACAAACTTCAAATTGTCAATTAGTTTGGAGAAAAGTGTTGAATAAATAATACAAAATAAAATCTGTAGGATAAGCAGATGGCTGTTAGTCCTTCACCAGCTATAGATGTTTCCATTCATTTTAATTCCCAAAAGATGGACAAGTCTGGAATGTGACTAATTTAACACAAGTTCCACATTAATAGTGCCGTTTCATGTGCAACACAAAACAGGTGTGATTTTCACCAAAGCACTTATCACAGTCCTCATAAGCTCATACTTTGGCTACTTAAAAACCCCACACTCATCTTAATTTAGTGTAAGATACAAAATGCACACACAAACAGATTAATTTAAAACAATACTAAAGAGCTGCTTTCATGTACAGCAGCCTATAGTGCCAGTCTGAAAGTAAGTCATGCAAAATCATTACTTATTAATACCATCAATGCATTGTAATTTTATTTAAATTCTATATTTTACTATATATAATGAAAATTTGTGAGTGAAACAAACCAAATTGATGGCTGGTTTGTCATCTGCTAGCGACAAGCTGTTTGGGTGCTAGATTATGGAACGTTAAAAAAAGGCAAGTGTACCAATCAGAAGTGGACATCAGAAAGTAAAAGGAAAGGCTTGAAAATGCAGTGTGTGCTGCTGTTGACAGCAAGTGAGGATCTTACACAAGTGATGCGCCCACCTTTTCGTGGTGCCCCCACCCCCTTACAAAGAGTGACGCGAGAGTGAGGGCGGTGAGGTGAAGCTGCTGGATGGGAAAGATGGTTTGGGGTGGGTGAGCCTGCTATAATGAAGGGTGTCACTCGCTCTTGTCTGCACCCTTGGACTGCTCCCTCTGTATCATGCAGCGGCGCACAATGCTGTCGAAACTCCCCAGGTAGAACAAGGCGATGGTACGGAAGAGACTCATGGTCAAAATCTGTGGGGGGCGGGGGGGCGGAGCCAGATAACACAACAATCAGTGAGTGATCAGCAGGGGGGAACATTTACAGAGCTATTTTACAGTCTGAAAATGATCCATCTTTTCCACTTATTACCATATTCAGATAAAAGTATTTCTGCTCATCAAGGTGAGAGTTAGTGGGAGTGTGTTGGCTTTACACTCCATCTACTAGCCAACCATAACTTTAGGATGGTGAGAGTTCCATCAATCAGGTCTAAGAGTTGAGGATGAGGGCCACACCTGCTGAAGCCCTTCGGTGATTGAGGTGACAGGTGACATTCCACAGGTCAGGGCCGAAAGCATGTACCCATCTGGACCCACAGAGCTGTTGAAATTCCCCTGCTGCAAGCAAAAAAACATGATATACAACACGAGACAACTACGGGTGCTGTAGGCAGTACCTTTTGAGGTTAGCATTACTACAAAATTTTATGCATTTTTACCACAGCATCTTTCACCACAATTTTGGCAACTTGCTCTGGCTGGCATACTCCTGATGTTTCTGAGATCAGTCTAGTCTCCAGGGGCTGTGAGGAAAGAGAGTGAAACCATTATGAACCAAGAAAGCAAGAACTGGAGGGAAGGAATTCATATTGTTTGATTCACAACCATGAGATGTGGTCCCAGAAAAAAAAAAAAATTAAAAACATTGCCAGGTCACACATGGCTGGAGAAAACGTCAACAACATACGTTTTTTTGCTGTCGGACAGGCCTACCTTGCTTCTGTTCTCCTCTGCAAAGCCTGGGGTGTCTGTGTCCGGTGGATAGGCTACAGTTATGTAGATGTTGTATGGTTTCATCTGCAAGGAATCGGGGCGTTTATTTCAGGACACAAGACACATGGCACGAACCATGCCTGTCAAGCCAGATAGGGGCCTGACTCTGGGTGGAGCCCCTGGCACCCACCTCCATCTGCAGCGACTCAGCCAGGCCACGCAGGGCGAATTTGGATGGTGAGTAGGCGGTGTAGCCAAAGAGGCCAATCTGGCCTGCTTGCGAGGACACAAACATAATGCGGCCCACGCGTCTCTCCTTCATAGTGGTGATGACGGCCCGAGTTGGGTACACACTGCCCAGGTAGTTCACCTCCATCAGTCTCTGTGCGTGTGCACACACAAACAAACACACAGATGTCTCACACCTAACTCAACAAACCCCGTCATGAAATTCCCCTGGAGAGTACACCTTAAAGTAATGCAAGAGTACACGCTGCTGTAATTACATTTTTCTCCTATAACAGTTTCAGATGGAAGGAGGCTTGTTAATTCCTCAAGATCAAAAAAGCAGGGGGAAACACAAACGGGACAAACCAAACAAAACATTTGTCACATTTGGAGACGATATCACTTCTGGTGAGATTCACAGACACAATAAACTCATCACAAAAGTGGCTTCTGTCACGGGTCAGAGCCTTGATTCAGTAATAGTCGTGGCAGAGGCCAGAATGAGGAGGAAGCTACAGTCCATCATGGACAATGGTTAACGTCCCCTAAATGAAATGATCGCCACAAGCTCTTATCAAATGGTTTTTTCAACCTCAGAGTACATAGAAGCACTTCTGGGGGTCCTTCTTACCAAGTCATCTGCCTCCATAATGCTACACAAGGGCCTATCAGCAATTAGTTTCTACCTCATTTTTGGTTAAACTTTCTCACCTTTAACCCTTTAACTACTGGAATACATGTCCTATGACAATGGTATGGAACAAATAAGCTGTGCTTTAATAATCATGTATCTGTATCTAAATCTTTATTGTTTAAGAACTTTTTTTTTTACTATGAAATGCACATTACTTTGGAGAAAAGTGTCCACTAAATGTATGAAGGTAAATGTAAATATCACTGAAGGTACTACTAAATGCAGCAGGGTAAGCATCCAGAGGATCAGATTTTATTGCTTCAAAATCTGTGGAGAACTTACTTTGAAGCAATCAACTTCCATCTCCTCAAACTTGCCAGATACAGATGTCCCAGCACAGTTCACTAGCATGTCCACTGGACCCAACTTCTCCTGGGCCTACAAAGATATCCATAACAGTTACTTATACATCACAGACTGAGTGGCTTACTTGTGCTCTCAGATTTTCACTGACAAAGACAAGGAAAGTGAAGAACATACAGTTCTTAGAAAGCAACTTCCATGCACTAAATAATCAGAATTTAAAAAAAAAAAAAAAAACATTTTTTGTACAGTACACTGATTCTTTGTGTTACAAATGGCTGCTTACGAATTGTTGAAGATACAAACATTTCCCATTATTTAACTGCATTTTGCTCACTTATCTACTGTATAAAATGTGTCAAAACAAACACAATGTTTGACAGTCTCCCAAGTCAAAAAATGCAATAAAGTGCACCCAGATATTACAACAGTGTGGGAGCACATTAATTCAACTCAGTTTCACCATGCTTACTGTTTGAGTCTGGTGTTCCTGAATGACGGTGATCAATAATAAAAGGAACATAAATGTTACTTGTGTATGGAATGGATCTATCAACAACTGGCACTGAAAAGCAGTTCAGAGATTATGTATTTTTACTGTCAATCAAATTTAATGTTAACTTACTTAGCTTATAGTGACTATAACAATGTCAAAAACAGTTGGGTGGTCTTTCTTTTCTAAGATGACACTACTGTCTCTTTTTTTCTACAACTGGTACTTGGGCCTCTAGAGGTTTATTTCTCCTTCACCTTTTGGTTGGGAGTGTTTTTTTCCCCCTCCTCTCCTCAGGTACCATTTGGCTTATGCTGTAGCTCTACTAGCTACTACAGTCTTTATAGTTATGAAATGTATACCTAATCTTGTATTTATTCCTTCACTTATCTGTTATGTCTCTTGAGCTTTTATGCTCAGGAATCTTGATTAATAAAAATTTTACTTTTGCTATGTCCAACATTGTGTGCAGCACAATGAAGCAGCAGGTAGGGCTCTTGCCTAACAGCACCTGGGTGGCAAGTAGTTGGGTTTCTTCTCCAAAGAAGTCCAAAAACGTGTTTCAGATTAATGGGGAATATACATTGCCTTTAACGTGTGCAGGGGTGAGAGACTGTGTGTTTCTATGTGTGGGTACCCTAATATAGACTGATGTCCCACCCACAGTGTACCCCCTTCCTAGTCTAGCTTTCAGTAATTCTGAGATTAATTCTGGATCTCTATGGCCCTAACCAGGAAAAGTGATCGCTAAAAATGGATGGACTGATATAGACAACATTTTAGAGACTTAAGCATAAATTGAAGTAACGAGGTATTATTCACCTACCCTATCCCTCGATTTACCCACTCTCAGTCAACATATTTTTGTTAGAATGCAACTTGATTTTTTATATCATTGATCTGCTCAATACAAAGGGCTCAGGCCAAAAATAACTTGTAAAAAAAAGAAAAAATCCCAGCATCAGAATTTCATTCGAGTGTGTTAAAAATGTGGAGAAAAAAAGTGTGTGTACGCTTCAAATTAGAATGCCTGCAATACAACATAAATTTATGACAATGACATTATAACAAGAAGTTTAGAATCCTGGGAAAACAGCATGTGTTATTAATGTACAGGTGGTTTGTGCAGCAATGGTTAAGCTAAAAGAAGGTCCTGATTTTGTGTCTTTAACAAATGTATATGTAAATATGTTGGTCATGATTGGTCAGTGGATGACACCATACTGTGTATACAAAAAAAAAAAAAAAAGTTATTTCCAGTGCTCTCATACATACTTCTGCTGAGCATTATATGTTAAAGTTCTCTTACACAACTAATAATGTTTTGCACTACATAATAAAAGTTTACTTGTTCTGTATTCTTCTGCCACAGGTGTGTGTGTGTGTGTGTGTGTGTGTGTGTGTTGTGCATGCTATGAGGTTTTTTTTGGAGTGTTTTATTGATATTTGGGAAAACTGGTGAGGAGGCTTTTGGATAGCGTGGGAAAGCATTGTTATCTATTCCATAAGAAATAATGGAAATAGCTGTCTTGATTAATGCGTTTTAGATTTACATGGCCTTTTCAGGAACCAATTAAACATCTAAATTAAGTGATGACTGTATTATTGTGACATAGTGAACTTGGAATTACAAACAAAATGAGTCAAGCCCAGATTTCTGCTCGCAGTTGTGTTTGTAAGATGAAGAGCTAGTGAAGTAATTGCTGAAAGAATAAAATCCTTAAACTTTACCTGTTTTATAACACTTTCAACTTGACCATAGTCCTTAGACACATCCACAGATATACAGAGCACAACCTGCACGAAAGCACATTTTTGTCAATGCAAGAGACCAAAATATTGTTACTTAAACTTGTGTAGTAAAATGACTTATATTTGAATTTAACACAGCAATCAGTCCAAGATCTGATTCAGTTTCATGATAAAAGTGATTAGACAAAACACAGAGATTAATGGGGAAACAAGATGATGTTCCCTTAAGTTATGAGACTGCAGTACAGCAAGGAAAAGTTGAAAGACATTATCTCACTTTAAATATGGACAAACTTAATTTCAGATTCTTTTCAACTGTAAATGGTTTAGAGCATATTGCTCACATCCACGTATATACTGTATAAAATTTAACTGAGGTCAAAGGTGTTCAAATCAAACAACTGTCACTCGATGTGACATTACTACTGATCACAAGACTGTACTGCTCATTACAGACACTCAGGAATCAGAAACACTAAAGATATGCTAATGAAATCATTCATCAGCGCATCTTTGTCTTCATTAAATAAAGAAAAGATATTTTCATATATCCACATACCTGCTTGTCATTTATAGCACATTTTTCAACCTCTTTCTTGGCTTGAACCAGTTTGTTCTGAGGCAGAAAAAGTAGAAGAAACTGGGTCACTTTACAATAAAACAGCCAGAAATTCATTCAGTAATCTAATTTTAAAAAATTACAACATTCCAAAGATTGCATGAAAAGTGGAACAGATACAATTACATAACAACAATCGAGGCAGCCAAATGTGTGTATTTGACTCATTTAACAGTCCTCATTCTAGATTGATATATACATACTGGTTTTTTGGGGCAGTAAGTGACATAGACCTGTGTTCAGATCCCACTCCTGGTGCAGTACCCTTGATCAAGACACTAACTCTGAGCTGGTTGAGTAAAAATTACCCTGCTGTATTAATGGGTCAATAATTTTAAGTATCTCAGCTTACAAACACCCCCCTCTAAGTCGCACTGAAGAAAAGAATCAATAATCATGTATAACATGTTACACTGGAACACAAAAAGTAGGATCCAATATTTCATAATTTATTAAACAATGTAGGAAACAACCAAGTAAAGAATTGTTAGGTGCTGAAAGTAAAATTTACAAAACACAAAAAATGCCAGGTTTAAAATTGTCTTTTTTTGTGCAATAAAAATTTCTTCTGTTAAAAAACGATTTTAATAAGCTCCATTTCTAAACCACTGAGGTCTTTATTTTGAACTCATTTAATGTTACAGGAGGAGCTTCAGAAAAGGATCCCCTCAGTGACTTGGTTTTCTTGGCTGGCAAAGTTAAGAATTCAGTTTGAAATGAGACAGCTCTTCATGTCTTGCCTGCATTTCATTATCTTGACCAGCGGGATGGCCAATTCATTAATAAGTCAAAATGCAGCTCATCTACACCACAGCAGGATAACGGAAAACATCTGCACATCTCTACTCCAACACACAGTCCTAATAAGTCCATCACAAAAACTGCAGACAGGTAAGATAACCATCAATCTTCTTTAATTATAACAAAACGCAAAATAGGTGAATGAGTACTGCTATGTTAGGAGCAGAGTAAAGAAAAACCTGTATATGCCCAATTACACTAAATGTTTTTATTGCAATCCGTTAAAATTGTTTGTGCTACACATAATTATAAAAAGTTTTAGCAAATGGGAAACACAATCCAATGAAAGTTAATAATACGTGATTCTATGATGTAACCTGACATTCCAATTTCACTTTTCTGCTTAACAATTTGCAAAAACTTGTCAATTATCCCATAGTCTTTAAAGGGAACTGAGAACACCTGGTTGGAACTCAGGATCCACCTGACTATGCTGTGGGTTGGAATTTGGCCTTACCTCATCCCGTGCCACCAGTGTGATGAAGGCTCCTTGTTTGTAACACTCCATTGCAATGCTTTTTCCAATCCCACTGGAACCTCCAGTGACCTGGTATGAAACATACCATCAAGAGACTTGATTGGTTCAAGCTTCACCAACATGAGATGGTGAATGAAAAGGGATTAAAAAAAAAAAAAATCAAACAGTGGTCCTATCATCTTCAAGACTTAGCACCAACAGTAATAATAATCTAATTAACAGTATATTATGTGAAGAACTTCATTCCTACAAATAGTGACTTTTGTAGTTTTTAGAATTTCATAGAATAAAATTAAACATGATCTTTAAAAATGATTAGAAAATAATAATGCAGTGCAAACCCTTTCCACATTTGTCTGAAAGAGAAAAATAGTGAACAACAGACTGGTCCAGTTATGCTGCGCCAACCAAACTACCTGAGCTCAGTCCTGCCAATGCACATTAGGCTTTATAAGTCCTGTCAGAGTGCTACTGACCTCTTGTGTATGTGGTACTGAACTGTCAGTAACACTTTTTTTATTAGCACACTTTGATACATATTAGTGTGACTTGTTTATTCTAGTGCTACTACTTATGTATGTTGCTGTGGCCTTGTGTGATTGTCTAAATTTTTATCCATATCTGTGTCCAACACTAATACTGAACTTTGGTCCAGGCTGCACAGATCACTGAGATACTTTTGCTATTGCTGTAAAGGGGGCAAAAAAGCCTTTTAGAAAATAAACTTGGTGGAAAAATATAATGGACAAATATGTAAACAACAATTGCATTACAAGACATTCACACAAAAAAAAACACAAGGTGATCATGTTAGAAACTACATATACAATGCAGGTAAGCACGTGTTATCTAGACAAATACTGCTGTATATTGCTTGAAACTGAGTCTGGATAGTAAGAAAGTGTTTCTACAGGTGTTCCCTCTCGATCCCCTTTTGGTCCGACGTCGGTTCCCGCTCCCGCTCCCGCTCCCACTCCCACTTCCACTCACCACAACGTGGGCCCCGTTCAGCTTCAGTGGTTTGGGACTCATCAGGGGCGAGATCATGTACAGGAGCAGCACAAAGGCGACCACGAAGGCGCCCACCACCAACAACATGGCTAGGCCAAGCAGCAGCCACCAAGAATCGGGCAAAAGCCAGTCTAAGAATGCCGAGCCCCAGCCTTCTGCGGTGGACATGGATGGGCCTTCGGGAGTGGGGAGGAGCGAGTGCTGACGGGGCGCTCGAGGAGGAGTTCCCAGACCGTTTGGCAATCGGGACTGTTACGTTGGTCCCTTAGCTCTCCCGCCGCCAGAAGCCCAGCTAAATTATCACCCAGGTGGTTGCGACATGAAGTAGAACAAAACGAACCGTGTCCCCTCTCAACACCAACCCAGGTGCTTCCGGGTGTTTGTAATGGGAGTTGTAGTTTTTTAAAAATCATACTACCGTACAGTACTCATAACATGAACTCCCGAACATCCTGTTAAATGTATGGGATTTGTAGTTTTCTGGCTCAACTGCTCATGGCATTTAACTCCTAGACTGTCGGGTTTTGTATGAGATTTTTTAACCATACCGCCTCGAAACGATATTCTGTGTGCTCGTGTGTATAGGGCAGTTTTTTTGACCCGCCAGAAGTGTTCTTGTAATATAACATGTGACCCTAACCAAATTGAGATCAGTTTCGATGAATTATGAATTTCGGAGCTTTATGTATTTATGGGACACGTGGTTTCTGTCCGTCAGTGTCTTATTGATGATACAAGCACCAGAACAGCCCGGAGCTTCTGGGGCGGCAGCGTTGCTAACAGCCCCATCGTGCAAAACGAAGATTCCCGAACTCCAGCTGACTTACATACAAGGACAAAAGCAAATCTTTATTAACATTGAATCTAGCCCCAATAAGACTGTTATAATTTAAGATTTAAACATTTTAAACCTGTGTTAAGATTTTACATAACAAAACAAAGCTCAATTAAAGTTAATATGGCTTTACAATTCTTGTAAGTTTATGTGGCTGTAGAAGGTTGCATCTTTGGTTCTAAATTTCAAAACAATTCTCTAAAGTCACAATAATTTAAGGAATTATTATTATTATTATTTTACATGGAAGGCAATTAATTTAACAGAAAATTCAAACAGAAAGTTGATTTTCAATAAGTATCTTTATTTACAAATGCAAGAAAAAGAAACCAAAAAGTCTATTTTAACTGGAACCCTACACATATCTGCTCGCTTCCATAAAAGTGAATTAAATGGCTAAGTTTACATTATTTATAAACTGTTCTTATTTGTGATTTATACATTTAACAGGAGAAAACCAGCACCGTAAGTGCAGAGTACAGCTGTATATAATCATTCTAAAGGTACTAAATTAAATTTGCAGAAATTAACCAAATACCAAATCCTACTAATATAATTATAAAATGCACATTGTGAAAAAGGTTTCTGTGGAAAGTATCTTACATTGTAAAACCCAACTAATAAAAACCCAACATTTCAGTTGAAGGCACATTTTGAATGTTGCCACCACAAATTGCAGACATTACAGTAGACACAAAGATGCTATTTGAACACCCCCTCCTCCAAAATATATTCATACTACAATCCACTTCCATTCCATTCTACACTGAATACACAGTTTGTCAGCTTTCTTTGGGTCCTTATGTGTTTAATGCATTTGCAATGAAACTGCATGATGTGTAAAATAGCTATAACAGCTGAAATATTTCCTGAAACAATTAGTGGCCTAACTCAGTGTCTTGGATAACACTTTTGGAACCTGTTTTTGTTCACTCAAGATTAAACCAAAATCTTAAGAATGTCTACAATTTCCAAAAAGGAAAAACTCACACAGGGTCGCTTTGGTTGATCTAAATTACTCATGTCACCTGCATGTTTCCAAAGCCATATTTCTTGAAGAAATGAGCAAAACAGCTATAAAGCACAATGATGACACAGTTAGTCTTATTCTCCCATTGCCAAATATTGTGTTTAAAGCAACTAATAAAAACAGCTTGAATGACTTGTGATGCCCTGAAAACTGTTTTAAATGTGCACTTCTTTATGTGTGCATACATGTAACACACACACGCACACACACACACAAATACATACATACACACATGTATATGTATGTATGTGGCAGGAAAAGGATTACACAGTACAGACAACATACATTATAAAGTTCTTGGGTGATCCTGGCCAGGCTACTGAAGCAGCCCACTAGTTATACCAGGAGGTAACTGGAAAGCACAGTTCAACAAATTAAATCCAGAGAGGAGGTGCAAAGAAAGGAACAGAGAGGAAAACAATTTACAATCAACATCTGTTTGTTTTGGTTTCAGAAGAGCATCTCTTCAGCCTTCCTGTCCAAAGTCCTCTGTGAATTTCTTCAGTTTTTCCAGGTCCTGCTCGTTAACTGTTGGCTTGGTGTTTGCGAGAGACTTCTCCATGTCCCGCTGGAAGTACCAAGAGTGTTAAATATATAAACATGCCTCATCATATGTAAAATAGATGTATCTTAAAATGATATTTTTTACAATATGACTTCAATTCAGTGATGATTAGTTCTTAATTGTTAATTCAGTTAAATGACTTAAAGTGCTTGCTCACTAACGCTCTAACTAACTAACTAACTAACTAGATGCTAGGATTGGAGGTTACACCCCGGACAGGATGTCAGTCCACTACAGGGTGGCCACATGCGAATACAGTCACGCATGCACATACTACAGGAAATTTAGAGTGACCAGTTAAACTCAAATACATGTCTTTGGGATATAAGTGGAAACCTGAATACTCATGCAGACAATGACAGAACATACAAACTCCACACAGAATGAGCCAGATGTGAACCTACACATGAACACCACAGATGCCGTGGGGTGGCAGCAGCTATTTATACACCTTTACGCAATAATCTTTACTTTATCAATCATGGGTAAGTACCTTGACCAAGAATACTACAACAGGAAGAAGGTTTTAAACCCAGATCATTCAAATGCAACCAAGCAGCTCTTATAATAACTACCTACTGCCTGGTTTCTGAACAAAATCCCAGGCAGCAGATGAAATCGTGGTTAAGGCCCTAGCTTTCTGGACACTTTGCACATAAAACTTCCCATATGGGCTTTGTATTGTGGTATGTAAAAATACTGCATTAATACAGTAGTCCCCACTTATCCGCGGGGGATATGTTCCATGACCCCCAGTTGATGCCTGAAACCGGAGAGTACCGAACCCTATACTATGTTTTTTCCTATACATACATACCTATGATAAAGTTTAATTTTAAATTAGGCACAATAAGAGATTAACAACAATATCTAATAGTAAAATAGAACAATTATAACAATATACTGTAACAAAAGTTATGTGAATGTGGTCTCTCTTAGATCAATACCACGACAGCTGATCTGATAACTGAGACGGCTACTAAGTGACTAAGATGCGGGTAGCGTGTACAGCATAGATATGCTAGACAAAGGGATGAGTCACATTTCAGTTGAGATGGAGCAAGATTTCATCACACTACTCAGAACGGCGCACAATTTAGGACTTATGAATAGTTTTTTTCTGGAGTTTTCGATTTAATATTTTCGAACCACGGGTAACTGACACCGCGGATAAGGGGGACCACTGTATATTTAAAAGCTGCTCATTAAGATTGTGTCTCCACCTTACCATAGTGACAACTGGCTCCAAAAGTTTTTCTCCTGGAACCTCCATCCAAGTCATTTCTACGGCATTTGGATCTCCAGGAGAACATGGGGTCAGAAGATCATCTACCAGGACATTCGGGTCCTGCCTTGATGGTCCCCGAACCTGTAAACAAGGGGAAATACATTGAGCAAAACTTGTAATAAGTTAACAGCGTGTGAAGAAGTAATAAAATTGTATTGGCTACGCACCCGTTTGAAGTGAGTGGCTGACTGCACTTTTCGGACTGGCTGCATGAGGGCATCCCTCACCATGATGCTGATGTCAGCCCCTGAGTAGCCCTCTGTACTCTTGCCCAAGGAGGCAAAGTCTGCTTCTGTCAGGCTATTTGGGGTGGAGCCTAGGTTCAACTTGAACATGAAGGTACGGGCATGCTCCTCAGGCAGAGGAATGTAGATACGCTTCTCAAACCTGCAGCACAGACCAGAAAGTGAACTACTTTGCTGTCACCTGATTGGCTGTCATTCTATCTGGTTTCTAATGTTTCCATACCTAATTGTAACAACTCACATTCATGTTTTTACTGTTATCTATCGCCAGTTTAACCAGTTGCATAAATATAATGATACAATTATGAAACATTTCTCTTATGCTAAACCAAGATTTCACAAATTCTACAATCTGTGGTATGAAAATAAAAATGTGTGAAATATTTAAATAAAAAAATTTTGTGTATAGTTTTAATGCAAAATGCTTCATGTCCCTTTTCAATCAGATTAACAATTACAGTATGCTATATGTGGTGAAAAAAAAATAAAGAAAAAATGCATTCACAGGGATAAAAAGCATAACCATAAAAGGAGTGAAGAGCTTACCGTCTTCGGATAGCAGAGTCCAGTGTCCATGGAATGTTTGTGGCACCCAAAAC
The DNA here is from genome assembly GCA_900497675.1 of Arapaima gigas. NCBI lineage: Eukaryota > Metazoa > Chordata > Actinopteri > Osteoglossiformes > Osteoglossidae > Arapaima > Arapaima gigas. Next base: position 1,152,741 of record UFQX01000006.1, on the reverse strand, counting down.
CAGGATTCCATCATTGTCATTCCCAACACCTAGATGCAGGTCAAGTTATAAGTCTAACACTGACACAATTATTACATATCACTCAATGATAAAGCTTTGAACCAGGTGTAGGAATGCAATTAAATACCATTAATAATTACAAATCACTCAAAAAAATGCTCTTATTTCATTCAAAAAGTTGTCTTAGTTGTGTTGAGCTGGACAAAGAACTCCTAAACTTTTACACAATTGTTGCTGGAAGTCTGCTCTGAATTTGTTTCGTTCATTGTTTCTTGGAGGTACTGACTTTGGAATTAATCAACACTGTGCAAGTGAATTCAATCAGTGCTGCCCTAACTCTTATTTGGATGAAAATGCGTACAATGTTAAAAATGTTTATATCTTCAAAAGTGAAAAAATTAAACAATTTATAATGTGAGGAGTTAGTATATAATAACATAATATTCACTACACTCAAATATGCTTTTGTAGTTGCAATTCATCGATTTTAATACTGAAATTAGTGAGGCAATGAAAGAATGAACACCACTTCTCTCTTGCCTTGCATCTGCACCAAGAACTCAGTTTTGATGCGGCGGGCTGCTTCGCTTTCATTCTCGCTACGTGAACCACAGAGGGAGTCAATCTCGTCAATGAAGATTATAGAGGGTTTGTGCTCCCGGGCCATCGTAAAGAGGCTCTTCACCAGCCTGGAAGATGGAAGGAAAGGAAAAAGAAGGTAAAGAACTGTTGGTTTAGGCAGCAAAGCAGCCACTAGGCCAACTAACCTCACAACTCTTAGGTGCCACATTATGTAGGATGACAGCAGACAATATAAATGACTTTTTTTTAATGCAAGAAAGTTATACTTGTACCGCAACTTAAAATAAACAAATAAAAGCTCAATAATTCAGCTTAATCCCTTGAGTTCACAGAAATTTCAGGGAAAACATCAGATTTACTTTGTTTACTATAACAATAACTATTAACACAAAGCAACAATAACTCTAAAAATACGTCATGCCCAAAGACTCAAACTGCTATGTTCTTCAGTGTTGATTTGCTTCTGCATAACAAGTAGTAGAGAACAAAACATAACTTGCCATAGGAAGAGACCAGTGCACATCATATAAACAAGTTTGTTGGCATCTAGTTAATTTAAACTGCCTAATAATAGATAATTCATGTCAATTTGTTGACAAAGGTTTCTGTCAAAATCTTAGAGCAACGACTTAAAAATCATTCTAAATCTTCAAGCTGCTTGCTCCCATTTCTCCTACACCTCCCACCACAGCACAATTTGAATTTCTTAACTAAGGATGAAATGTTTCATTTTATATTGTTACATCTCTGTTTCAGGCACCATAGGAGAAGCATACACTGGAGCAGAGAAAGGAGAGTGAGTGGCCATATAATAGATATATCATATATTAGAAAGCATTTCACCGTAAAGTCCAGACTATGTTACTGACTACAGAAAACAAAGGATTCATCACAAAGACAGATTTGTCAGAATCTGGTCACCCAACCATCAAAAAAGTGTAATAATAGACACTTACTCTATTTTCTGGGTAGTTTTCTTAAATCTCAGATACTGTGTAACAGTAATATGTTAAAAAAATGTTTGAAAAAATTCCTGATGCCAGAAAGTGGAAATGCAAACTATTTCACTACAGCACAGACATTTAAGAACAGAATATTCCTAAAAAGGCAGTTCTAAAAAGGCAATTAAATAGAAGTAAACTTGGAAACATTCATATCTTCAAAAATTCTTGTCACATGTTTATAACACAAGGTACAAGGGTATTCACTTTTAAAAACTGAAATTTGTCATAACCATAGTGACAAGTCAATTCCAAATAAGCAGTAATAAATTAAAAACCAGAGCACTCACTTTTCACTCTCCCCCAACCACTTCGACACGAGGTCCGAGGAAGAGATAGAGAAGAAGGTGGAGTTGTTGGCCTCTGTGGCCACAGCCTTCGCCAGGTAGGATTTTCCTGTCCCTGGAGGCCCAAAGAGCAGGATTCCCCTCCATGGGGTTCGCTTTCCTGGACAACAGCAGCGTTTTTTTAAACACAGCTAATCAACACACTGCTGAAGTGCATTAGAAACCTGGTGTCAATCTAAAAGCACTCAATCCCAAAAGGGGTTGACTTAAGAATCAGGAAGGGCCTTTCTAGAGTATTTTTAATAAATACACACTTTTACGAAGGTATAAAGTAAGTTGCCTCCATAAGTCGCTTTCAGATGACAGGGTTTGTCCTTTACCTGTGAAAAGGTGTGGGAACTTGATGGGTAGGATGACAGCTTCTTTCAGAGCTTCCTTGGCTCCCTCTAGACCTGCCACATCATTCCACTTGATATTGGGCTTTTCCATCACAATGGCACCTGTATGTCGCCCAAAATACATGCAATTTAGCACCAATTTATTATTAAACACAAACTACAGCCATGCCAACCCCAAATTTACTCTGCTGAGAATCTTCTGCAATAAAATATCCATTTGTATAGGTGGGTCAGACTAAATTGCTTAACATAAAAGTTTCAGCTACCACCTAGACAAAACCATTTATGCATAAAAGAGCTGGAAAGCTGTAACTGGCTGACAAGTTTAACTGTCCTGTAACTTTAGTGACAATACCTGAAAGCTGGTTTTGAAATTTCTTCTTCTCGGGGTCATCTCCTTCATCACTCTCATTTCTATGAAATAAAAAGTTTCATAACAAATTAATGGAATGACACAACTCTGCAGATGTGAACCAACAACGGACGATCAGGGAAAAATTCACTCTTCGATGCAGATATATCGCCTGATATATCGCAACTGGTACAAAAGATTCAAAATCAGCCAAACAACTTAACTTTCATTAGCAATGATGCCATTTTGCTGAACAAGCTGTCACTTACGACTATCATGGTTAAAATAATCATTGTTCTTTGGCAGATTTAAGCATTAAACATTTGATCTGGAAAAAAAATGAAATTATGGAAACCATTTTGCTGTTAAATGCATGGTCCCCCTTTCCCAACATCTAGCTCCTTTTAAAATAAGAATCCCTCCTTTAAATTTATTTAATTACAGATTTATTATTTGGAATGTCAAATATTACATTTTGAATTTCAAAAAAGTTTCAGAAGTTTTCTGGGCTTTCTTGAGTAGTGTTAAATGCTGTGGTTAGTTGTATTATATGCCATTTCCCCTGAATTCTAACGTGATTGTTGATAAAAGTTTTCGGACAGAATATCCCCACCCCCTTCACAGCCAAGTGCCATACCCTTTGTCATCTGACTGGGACTCCTTTACTGGCTTGGCAGGTGGAGCTTTCTCCTTCTTCTTCAGGTATTCCTTCAGCTTCTCTGCCCTGTCCAGGTACTCAGCGCACTTTGCCCTGATGCTCTGCTTACTCTTCTCACCCTGGGCTTCATCTGGGGAGAACCAGCAGCATATGTTCTGAGCTTGTACAAACAAAATAAGATCCTAACAGTACATTATAAAATTGCTACTAACACTTTTATCCAAAAGCTGTACCAATTTAGACAGCTCCATTTTATTTTACAGGGATGTAACAGTTGGACTTGTACCCAAGAAATTTTGACAGCTTTCAGGTTACAAGTCTGTTTTGTTAATTACCAATTCTACATTCTGCAAGCAATAGGTTAATCTATCCACAATTACAGAGTCGCCGACCTGGGCAAGCAATAAGTGGGTTTTAGCTGGAAACAACAGTCAAAAGACCAGTTAGACAAGCACAGCCATTTATCACACCACAGCACAGCACAGCAGAACAGGACACCAACATCAAAAACTGCAGTTATTCTTACATTTGACGACATGAAGGAAGTATTGCACAGCATGTTGATATAAACGGAGGGCTTCTTCGTAGTTCTGTGCTTTGTCTTCCTGTGCTGCCTTACTGGCCAGGTCTATAGCTTTCTGGAAAAATAAAATGAAATATAGAATTAATACCCATAAATAACCATAAGAACAACTTTCATATATTGAAGACATTTAAAAAAATCCGGTCAACGCTCCCTGATGGTAAAAACAATCTATATATAAAATTATAACTTTCAAAGAAGGGAGGGTGTTGAACAGACTAATGACTATGCATAAACATTGGGAACTCATAATGGAATGCAAATCACACATTACGTCACGGTGTAAACGTCTTCCGTGCCTTATGACACCACAGCGTTACTTCACTGTACAGAGACGCTGAACCAGGTTGCTACCCATTAGAATACTCAGTGGGGTTTTCACCAAGTGAGACTTAGGCATTGCAGAAAGTCACAGAAAAGACACACACGTCCTTCAGTCTTCCAGATGTTTCTCACTTCCCCAAACGAGATTCCATATAACACATAGTAAAGGTAAAAAAAACGTATGTTTCATCTATGCAAAATGCATCAAATTAAACTATTTCATTAAAATAACTTCCCTGTCTTACTTAACATGAAAAGGATCACTGTGATATATTTCTCATATAAAACTGTCGTAGTTTCTCACCTGTACACTATCCATCACTGTTAAACCGGTCTACAAAACAACCTTTCGAACGAAGCGGCTCCAGCTAACAGGCGGTAACTCATACGGGAGCTAAACCGGTCAAGCTGACAATGCTTCCCAGGGTGGATCTGTCATGATCTACAACACTGGCCCTCGTGACGGAACAGGACTTTAGACAGAACTTGAAAGCGGTGCTGTCTGGGATCCATTACCGGGTCTCAGCGGGCCCGATATACCTCCTTCCCCAAAAGAACAGGTCCCGTCGCCCGTTTGTGTATACAGATAACATATACGAACAGCTTTCACGTCAACCGAACCAGGAAAGATGACTCTCCCACAACACCAAAAAGTTGAAGTACCTAATTCCTCCAACACCAGATACGAATAGTCCGAACACAACAAGAAAGCAAATCGAACGGACCGGTAATACATCACATCGAAAAACAAATAATCAATTAAAAAAGGGAACTCGTCAATAACTTGTCGCGGCTTACCTGCAGATTGTTGTTGGCAGCCATAGGAGCTCGTAAACACAACGACTCAAAAGTCTACCTAACTTTAGCAACGGCGTTGTTTCCACGCTGCACTGTGCGCTATGAGACGTTAAACAGATGTTCCGACAAGTACATTTGACATATATTTAAATACTTTAATTCTGAACCGGGGAGATCGTTTGACAACAATTAGCTGAACAGAGAAGAAAACTTCCGCATCAAGATGTCGAATGTCACTTCCGCCTCTAGAGCCAACACGTGATCACGTGATAGTAGGAATGCTGTCACGTAAGTTACATGGATACACCCGACTCGCCATTTACGTCACAACTTATCGTCGCCCGTTTACACTGTAAAATGTTTACAGTAATAATTTACCGTAACTGTTACCCTCGAAGATAAGCATTTACTCTCCTTAAATTTAAATGGCTACCAAACTTACAGCGTACATTATATTCATTAATATTTGTTTTACGTATCACCTTTGGGACCCAACGTACTGCATTCCACTACCTCTATAGAAAAAGCAGCAAAAGTTAACTACTTCATGTTATTTATGAAACAACAAGACCAGGGATGGCACTGGCAAACATTACATCACACTGTAATCTCAACTACTTTTATGTTTTCCAACATTAACCACAACGAGAAGCAGGTGGCATAGCAGTTTGAGCTACAACCTTTCAGTTCCACGAGTTCTACTAGTCTAAGGTTCTTGCTGTAAAGTGATGCAGTATAATTTACCCAGTTGTATAAATAGGTACTAATATAAATTAGTGCAAATAGTTTGGTGTTTAAAACTATCATTGTAAGTTCTCCCGAACAATGTTCTCAAATAATCTTTCAGCTGTATTAATATAATGGCAATATGGAACCATACCATGACACAGCAGGCAGTGCTTGTGCCTCACAGCTGCTGGACTGTGACTTTGGAGGTGGGGTTAACCCCAGTGTGTGGAGTGTGCATGTGCTCCCCATATTTCTTTCAGGTGACCCAGGTGTCTTTAAATAGCCTTTAGTTTGTGTGTGAGGGAACAAATTACTGTCTGATCATCCTGGGTTGGACTGGTATCCCATCCAGGGTGTACTGTGCCTCATACCTATTGCTTTTGTGATGGGTTCTAGATCACCATAATCCTATATTAGGTTGAGTAGTTGTTAAAAATAAATTAGTTAATGATTAATGGAATTATATAAGATGTATAAAATATGCATAATCAATAATTACACATAAACATTTAACTAATGTATACAGGTAAACCCCGTTTTACACTTAATTTGTTCCTGAAAATGCTGGGTAAATTGAAATTGCGTATACCAGGATGCTATTTTGCATTATTTTAAGTGGGGGAAATGCATTCCCAGCCCACGCAAAAACCCCCAAACCAACTTCCCTAAATGTCACTAAAACAACGTAGATCACCTTGTAGCCTGTGTAGCATCATGCCATACTGCACAGCGCAACACACAGGAGATTGAGTCACTTTATTTACGAGATTGAAAGGGAGACATGCTACAAATGCATAGAAACAAAACTGTAAGGATATCAGCAAAGTATTTCCCTTACAGTCAGGCACACTACACAGTATTATGTCGCTAGGGATTATGGTACAGGAGCAAGCCATTGGTGCATCACGCAAACTGAGAATTTCTTTATTTTCAGCAGAATAATTTCTAGTGCGCCATTATAGCTCTGCATTATAGGAGGGTGTCTACTGTGCAAACCAGGAGCTGTTATTAATCGTTTAGCTGTGTTATAGTAAAATTGCATATAACGGGGTTTACCTGTAATTAATATATTTAAATTTATAAGTTTTTCCTACTTGACACAAGGATATATCTGAAAGATATGATGGAGTTGCTCTTTTTCCCTGTATTTCCATTTTTGATTTGACAATAACCTCTTTCTTTTCCATGTATTCCTTCAGTTCGTCTACTCGGTCTAGGTATTCTTTGCATTTGTTTCTGATTTTCTGATTCCCATCTTTCCCCTGTGGTTCACCTGCAATAAGGAAAGTAAACCATGAGAGTCTGCTGTGCTCTTCAGCTCAGACATGAATGATATTTTAAATATATGACTTACATGAAAATGTGGAGGCCTATTTTGAAATTATTTAATTTTAAAAATATTGCTTTCCTCAGATGTGATGCATTAATGTAATGGAAACAAATAATTTTAGACAAGTGAAAAAATATTATTTTTATCATAAAATAATATTGAACTTACGTTTCAGTATGTGCAGAAAGTACTGAACAGCTTTCTGGTACAAGAGAATTGCTTCTTCATAATTGCCAGCTTGGTCCACTTCAGAAGCCTTACTGGCTACGGCAATAGCTTTCTGAAAGTGTAAGCACAAATGTATTATTATTATTATTATTATTATTATTATTATTATTATCATCATCACCATCATAATATAGTGCTTTTAAAAGGATAGTAGGAAGATAGATAAATAATAAGAATGAATCACAATGAGTCAGCAAAAGAAACACATTAGGAAAAAAATAAACCCTAAACCAATACAAAGAGATCAGGCTGATATCAACATGAAACTTTATATTATCGTATATTACACTGGAGATGAATTCATATGGTGTAATGGGAAAGCACCATAGGCCTATAGAGCAGAGATTTGGGCACTAAACAATAACATTGAATGATGAAGACACTCATTATTATTCTTCTAAAGTAATTAATTAATTATCCTACACAGCCACCCTACAATGGGCTGTCATCCCATCCAGGGGCAGTTTCATAGCCTAGTGGTCTCTGCTTCTGGGATTGACTCCAGACCACGGTGACCTTACTCAGGATTAGCAATTAATGAAGATGAATGGATGGATAGATGTTAGACAGCTGAATCATTAAAAGGTTGAAAAACATCATAACCCTGTATAGTACAATTTACTCAAGTATCTATTCTAAATGGTCCAACAGGTACTGTAGTGGGAAGAGCAGCTGTCTTGTAATCTGTATTATTGTGTTTGAATGCAGCCCATAGTGTCCATGATTAACGTTCTTACAATTAATTGATAAGGTAAATAAAAAATATAACAATAATAATAATAATAATAATAATAATAATGGGTATATCTTTATAAGTAGCTCAATCTAAACCTCTCACCTCACACTGTAAGTCATCTTGAACAATAAAGGCAACTAACATTACTATTATTGCAATGAGTACAAAATGCACTAAATGTTTGGACACCCCTGGTCATGTTGCATATTTTCTACGCTGTATAAAATGTAGCATGTGAAGAAGTTCGGGTATCCTTCCAGCTGCTTCATGAAGTGTTATTTTTGGTAAGATCTCAGAAATAAATTGACTTCTTAGATCTTAATCCCAGTCAGATGACAATAATAATTCCAGAGTTTAACAAATTCTCTGAATTGGACAAAGGAACATGAATTTGAGGTGTCTTTTAGTAATTATGAATGATCAGCTATAGGTGGTGAAGTTTTCTCCCTTTGCACCTTGCTATGCATTCTGAAGCTTGTTCATAGAACATACCTTACACCAAAGCATCTTCCTAGGATGTTTCCAAACACATCAAAGCTGTGTTTCAAATGAAATGTCATCTTGGTCACATTTATTCTAAGAATATGAGAAGATAATAGCTTACTGGAAGGGGGTTCACTGAACCATAACAGAATGTTTGATCGGTCACAATCTATTTTCTTGTGAAACCACAATGAAAATTCTATTTTTTATTAAGTCAGTAGAGTAGGTTGTTTAAACTGACATACTTGGCCAGGAAATGCATTTTATTGCTATGGTCTACACCAAAGTTCTCCGTTTAAATATGTGGGTGTCTGAAGCATTTAATTTACTTCTGCTGGAAAAATTATTTGATCTGCATGTTAATTCAAAGGACTTCTGAAATGAAATATATGGACACCCTTCTGGAATTTACTAATTGACAGTACCACATGATCATCCCTGTGATACTCTGCAACCATGTTAGTCTGACCCTCTGTTCTGTTTAAGTGGAAATGTTTGCAATCTTTCAGTGTACTCTGCTGGTATGTTGCGATGGATTAGTATATCTAATTAAAAAAAATCTCTAACCCTTCAGACCTCTCAGGAAGTTGTGAATACACTCAGCAGCTGTGGGCTCCTCTAAGCAGCTGACTGAGAATCTGAGAATAAACACAACTATTTCTTACAAAGCAAGGGATGTCAAAGCAAGGGATATCAAAATGTTTCCTTGCTTGTAGTTTCCATTATCTGAAATATAACTAAGAAGCAATAGTTAAGAGGAACTGTTGAAGTGAAGACAAGATTTGGAAGGCCAACAGAAGTACTCATCAAGTATGCAAAGCAAACCGGTCACAAAGGACCTGCATGAAGGTTTTGCTATCATGGAATTAGTGGGGCCCACCACGAGCGTTGCTTGCACAAAAATCATCTGCATTGAAGAATCATCTGAAGTTAACCTTACTTGCAGTCTCCTTGCAAAAATCAATGTTTCAAGTGTGCAACGCAACCCATAGGTAAGCCACAGGCATTTCGGAAAAAAACAATGTTCCAGCTGCTAAGAATGGGGTGAATCTGTTATAGTGTATAGGGGAAATGTAGTATTCAAGGGCAAAGAAAATACTGTTCAGGTAGAGGGTTGAATGGATTCTAAAAAAAAATCATCAAACCAAATCTAGTCCACTTTAACCTCCAACTGAAATATTATTCAAGTAGGTTGGCATCCTGTGCCAAAGTCAGTGAAGAAACTGAAACTAAAATGAGGTTTGATATTGTAACAAGACAATGAGCCAAAATATAGCTTAAAATCATCCAAGACCTAATTCAAGAAACAAAAGATCAAGGTTTTGATCTTCACAGTCCTCACATTTGAATGTTATTGACAGTCTGCAGCTAGTTCTCAAACATGCAGCATATGCAAGGAGACCAAGAATATTTCTGAATTAGAAGTTGAAGCATGAGCAGTAAAAAATTCCTAAAGCAAGAACAGAAGGACTGTTAGCTGGCTATAAGAAATGTTTGGAGGCTGTGATTTCTGCCGTAGGAGGTGTTACTAAGAAATAACTGACAGGGTGCCCAAACTTTTGCACATGCCACCTTTTATGTTTTTTCTCCAACCAGTTACATTCTAGAAATAAATAATAGTCATGCATTACAGACAAATATCATGTTTTACTTTGTTCCCTGCAGAGGTTGAGGTATTTTTACTTATATTTTCAAGTAAACGTGATTTGATCAGGGGTGTCCAAATACCTGTAGATTCTTCATCAAGTTTAACACAGAAACGTCATCAAGATAATACATTTCTCCTCTCTTTAGCTCGCTGGCATTCAGATAAACCATACAGTCCATTTACCAGTCCATCTATCAGTTGTCAGTAACCGCTTATTGAAGCAGATTGATGGGGACTGAAGACATAACAGGACAAGACAGCGTACACCGGGGTTGTGAACTCAAATTACTAGTAAGACACTTAAGCAGTGAATATTTGACAGGGCACAGCACCACCAACAACAATAGTCCTTGCCGACATTATCAACATCATTATCATAAATGACATTGACAGTGTTCTCCTGGCTTAACGAAACAAAACAAAACTGACTCGAAGCTGCTGTCAACACACATATTTAATACTTTAAACGTGTTAAGTATGAATAAACAAACGTAAACACACGGGCTTCATTTTTGCATATCTGCCGCGATCGGGCTTTTTCACCGTAATAAATTATTACATGAATAAAAGTCTGCCGGCATTAAACTAACTCCAACCTAAACAGTGAAGTGAAACTCCCCTTTGCAAACTGTTTATGATATATTATGTGGTCTTTACTGTACCTGTAGGTTCGTGGGCTCCATAGGGACAGTTTCGTTTCCGCAACTTCTTCATTCCACTGTCATTTATTTTCTGTTTCCGTCACGTGGAAATGACAGCAATGCGCTGCGGACACGCCTCGTTTGTCACACGTCACGCAGGTGGGATCACACCCTTTATTTACCCCGTTATACTTCCTATTGTCTTCGTTTCTGCTTCCATTTTGATTGGTGTATTGGAACAATCCGCGTCAGCGGTGTTACGGACAGAGAGCGCAGAAGGCAGACTTATAGGAACATGAACTTTATTCTTACGCGGCATAGTTAACAACATTACTTACTTACTTTTACTTACTTACTTACTCACACTCTCACACACACACCAAAACAACCTCACGGTCGTTGCCGAGCCCTGGACTTCCTACCATGGTTAGACGCATTAACTATGCACAAGCAAAGCATGATGGGAGCTAAAATTCCACCCGAAGTTACAGTATTTATGGAAACTGACAGAATAGCACATCAACAAGACAAGTTCAGCAACAATGTTAACGATTCATACGGGTAGCAGATATGGATTTATAACCTAAAGGTTGGCGGTTCGAGTAGAGCGTCTTTCGTACTACGGTTCCGTCTCCTGAAGAAGGTGGGCAGCACAACAGCTTTGGTCTGTATACTGTAACAACGGGTGGAATTGTAGCTCCCAACATGCTTTGTTTTGTGTACACAGTTAATGTGTCCAACCTTGCTAAGTCTAGGGCTGGCGATGACCCTCAGGCTGTGTTCCACGGTCTTGAGATATGTGGGGGGCGTGTCCTGGCGCCGCTGTCAGTCATTCCGCGCATGAATACAGTTCGTATCCCTGCAGCTCTGTATGCGGAGCCCTGTTGACCAGAACTGTACCCCTGGTACACCACCTACTGTGTCAGCAATGATTTGTATCAAGGGAGTTACTGATACCCTTCATGTGTTTGTATAAACTCAGAGATTTTATTCTATCCCAAAGTGTGTGTCTCAGTTCAAAGTAAGTCAGGGGTCCCTCATAGTGTCACTTGGATAAGGGTGGTTGATATTGAAAGACCCCAAACCCTTCAATGACCCCACATTACACCAGTGACATCCAAAAGCATCAAAATCTGTGAAGCTCAATCTCTGTTCGTCTATTTGTTTGTTCCTATTTGAGGCTTTGGCGCCGCCTGCCGGTGATACACAGTATACACAATATTAAAAATTCCATGGTAAGAAGAATGAAGAATGAAAAGTAGAAACGTCATTTGCACAATACTTTGGAGCACAAACTTATTATTCTTTAAACCAACAGACGCCTCCATTCAAAGCAACTTACAGTGCTTAACCCTATTTATAACCTTAGCTAGATGCCAGTGAACAGTTGAAAACCAGGGTATTCTAGCATTAGCGGGAGAAGGACTCGAACCAACAACCAGCAAGGCAAGTCCCTCTTCTAAACAGTTACGGTGGTGTTAATACTTCCAAAAGGTGGGGAACTACAGTGTTCCAGAAGTTGCAGGAGCCCCATCACGGTGTAGACCTGTTCTACAGCATCGGTTTGTGCTGCGGTGTTGCTCTTTGTTACACTGTTTCTCTATAAAGCTTTCCACGTTGGAGAGTCACGTAGGATGAACATTTTCTCAGTGGAAACTCTGAGACAGAACTTCACTTTCCTTTGTGGTCTGTCACTCGTCTCTGATCCCACCTGGCACCACCTGATCGACCGGGGCGACCCTCGTCAGGTGACGGAGCTGCCGCGGGAAGGTCTCCGTCCGGCTGGAGAGCTGTGCTCCCTGACGGGGACTCGACAGCAACACCAGGAGCAGTGACGCCCACATGCGCAGTCTTCATGTGTCAGTGCGATCTGCGGGGCGTGTGGGTGGTGCACTGCACGCGCCTTAAACGCCTAATATGACTCGCGGCTCGTGCGCACAAGCTATAAGGTTCCTTCAGGTGGAAAATGGCGAGCAGGGAGAGGAGATCCCGATCCCACTGCGCTGCGCTCCTGCTGGCGGTGATCGCGTCCCTCGTACGCTCCGCGCGCGCGCCCGTCCCCGCTAACGAGGTGACCGGGTTCAGTCTCAGTCCCCCCTACTTCAATCTGGCTGAGGGAGCGCGGATCTCGGCGAGCGCGACGTGCGGGGAGGATGAGCGTGGTGGCGGGCGGATGGAGCTCTACTGCAAGCTGGTGGGGGGCCCGACCACGGGACCCCCCAGTCAAACCATTCAGGTCAGTCATCACCGCGTGCTTTACTGTGTTTCTTACTGCATTTTGTGTGTGTGTGTGTGTGTGTGTGTGTGTATGACTACGACTACATAATATGTACCTTTCGGCTTACATGACACTGGTAACAAACTAAAGCTAAAGTAAGTAGTAAAGCTGCAACAGAGAAAGAAACTTTTAATCTCAATAAAAACGGGCATCTTGTATTACTTTAACTGTTTCAGTGAAAAATGACCACATCAGGCACTTTGAACAGATTAGTAAAGCACGGCAGTTTGAAAATGAGATATTGTCTTGGAATGATTAGTTACTAAAAAATGACTTGGAAATACTAATTCTCATTATTGCCTATTTTGACAAACAACAGGCTGTGTAATTGTTGCTGGTGGGGGGTGGAGAAGGGCAAGTAAAGCAGTGATCCTAGACCAGGTGGGTCACCTGTTAGACAGACCGGGGGTTTCCATGCACATTGTGCTCAGGAGATGCGACAGACACCTGAGCTTCTGTAAGGACATGAGGTTTATCTGGATCTTTACCAGAACGATTGCATTTGATTTCCTCCTCATGTGGAACAGGTACTAAATTAATTTCAAGGACATTAAGGAAACATAAAAAGTTTGTTGGCTCCCTGTCTTCTGCTTCCAGTTTGTCTGCTTGAACAGGTGGCAGTGTTGTATAAACTGAGCATCAGTTTTTTCCTCTGTTTATTTACCATGTAAATGCCAGGTATTACTGGCAAAGATTGCCATATGTGAAGGAATATACTTTTAGTTCCAATACAGGATGAGAGAAGCCAGTGAATCATCAGTTTGGCACAGTGGCATTTGTTCTACCGTGCTGTGGTGGTCCCGTGCTCCCTGCCTGACTGCGCCACTGCATTTGTCCCACCCCTCCAGGGCCAGTTCTGCGACTACTGTAATTCCAATGACCCCGACAGGGCACACCCAGCAAGCAATGCCATAGATGGAACGGAGCGCTGGTGGCAGAGCCCCCCGCTCTCCAGAGGGCTGAAATACAATGAGGTGAATGTGACCTTGGATCTGGGACAGGTAAGCCACCCCCAACACCCACTCGTTCACACGGTTCGAAAGTGTAGCGTCATTGGCCCTGTTTGACCACTGTGAGGAGTGTATGAAATGTAGCACCATGATGTTGTATGATGAACACTGGGAAGGTTGTTGCCTGTCAGCTACCTGTGTCACTGTATGCTCCTGAAAGGTCCTGTGTGTTCTTATATGATACATGACGATTGATGTGCAAATATATTTTTATTCATTTATTCATTTTGGTGACATTTTCCTTCAAACTGTCTTGCACTGTTAAGCTACATGTTCCTGTTTAGACAGCTGAGTAATTTTTGTGATATTAATTCAGGGTAAGTACCTTGATAAAAGGTACTAAAGCAGGAGATTGCCTTTGTGTGTAAGGCGGTGGCTCCAAATGCTGTGCCACCTGTACTCAAACAGAAATGAGATTGCACTCTAACATAGGAAGCTGAAGACCTAGGTGACCCTCAGTCACAGTATGGCTCTCATCTCACACCTGGGCTCCAAGCACCTTGGACCCAGCCTCCTCCTTGCATGTGGGACATGAGCTTCTGGCACCAAACATCTTCACAGAATATGCTGTTTCACCAGGAGACCGCAAAAGGCATCAGCTAACACTACCACCTGCATGATTTGAATGTCATATTGTAGGGATGGTGGATTTATCTGCTAGACATATGCTTGCTGGTGAAGGAAACTTTGCTCATTACAATCTGGATGGTTGGCATCCAAACCAGGGTGCAGTCTCCTTGTATGGCTAGATGGATGATCTGAATGGGTTTTGTGCCTCACCACAAAAATAATGAACATTCAGGGCAGCAGGTGGTGCAATGACTAGTGTGGGCCTAGGTTCGACTCCCGCCTCTGACAGCACAACCATTGAACAAGTTACTTACCTTGAATTGATACAGTAAAAATACCCCAATATGTACATGCAAAAATCATTTTAAGCTGCTTTTGGAGAAAAGTGTCAGATAGATGTACATGTTGTGGAATCACATCAAGTAAATTAAAATCACAGTGAAGGCGTAGAGTAGAACATGTCAAGACTGAGACTGTTTCCATCAGCTGAATATTGAGGAAAAGGCCTTGGGGGTTGTGTTTGAAGTCTTTAAAAATGATTAACTACCCCCACATTAAATATGTAATTATACCATGTTGGAGTTGCAGCCTATAGAAGCAACCTGCCTGACTACTGTTTTGCAATGACATGCCCCTTATATTATTTGCAAGTGTCTGACAATCTGACTGCACAGCAGACATACTGGAATCTCAGTGAAAATTTTTGAAATTCAGCTAATTTTAGGTATGACTAATGAAACCAGGTTCCAGGGTTATAACTGTTTGTCTTCAACCCAAAGGATTGAGGTTCAAGTCCCAGATCTAACTGTTGTACCTTGGATCAAGGAACTTACCCTAGATACTTACAGTGGAGATTACTCAGCTGTACAAGTGGTCTATTTGTTGCAAGCAGATTAGTAGCATTTTGGGGGAAAAAGCTAAAAATTATGACATTCCCTATGTTAGGCCCAGTCTCACCCCTGTCCATCACTTCCTGTGCTAACCAGTTATTTAAGCAGAGTGAGACAGTGTGGAGGGCCAATCAGGAAAATTACTAGCGGTTCATTTAGCAGTCAGAAGTAATAAGGTCCATAACAAGGAATAACTGATCAGATTTGGCTTGTATGTAACCAAATTGAAATGAATAACACTAATAGTATGTTCACAAACACACAATGATTTATGGGCCCAAAATAAAACATTTGCCCTTTGATATTTACAACAAAGTAAAGTTTGTCTATTAAAACACCAAATTGCCAGTGAATTCCTGGCAACACAGAAAACAATTGAGGGGTGGGGGCACATAATGACTTGTCACAATGTTATTTTGAGTGATCCCTGTATTTTCCAGCCAGTTTTTCAGGATGATTTTTTTACCCTATGTCTGTGCAATGTATATACATATCATCCAAAACCAGGCTGGAAATCCTGGTTTTGCATGATATCCTCCAACAGTTGTTGTGAGATCAGTCAACTTTCATCAGGTTGGCTGAATGCTTTGCACCTTCTAATGTTAAATTTAAAATGCAATAAAATGTATGTACAGCCTTAGAAACTGGTTACGTTTGCTATCCTTAAAAGACTCTTGTTTAATGTAAAAATGCACTGTAAAGTTAGATACATCATTAATGGCTTGTAAAATCATTTCCACAAGTACTTTTGGAGATATAAATGTCAGGGGAAACGCTGTTTTACCTTAGAAAAAAAGAAGCAAACTACCAGAAGGTGATGTACAGTACAGCTGTTCCATAGGAATTTGAAGGTTGTGGGGTTGAATCCCCCCTCCTCTGACTCTTGCATTGAATTGATACAATAAAATTACAATGCTCCGTAAATGTATGTCACTTTATTGTTTACAATCTGTTATGAGTAACTATTATGTTGACAGCTGCGTTGGACAAAGGGCTCAGACAAATGTCAATGTCTTCACATGCCAACATATCAGGGTAGTTGGTAAGGGGTTTTGACTGATTGCATTTGCTAACCAAATGATGAAAGAAAGACAGAACACTGGTTGCATATGAGAACAGTTTAACTTTAGACACAGTTATAGAATTTTTTTCCCCCTCTATTACTAAACATGACTGCACTGGATTAATAAAACCCAGATTAGCAGTGGAATCTTGCTTTTGGGATTGGTGCGGCTGTGAACTATTTCCGGACTGTTTTGGTTACCCCTGTCCCTTTCCCTTCCCTAATGGGTTGTGCACTTTCTTGGCCAGGCTGGACCCCCATGAACAGACATAAGCAGCTCATTTATTCAGCTCAAGGCTTTGTCGCTCTGTCAAAGAACACAGGTGCTTCAGTGGCCTCTGTTATCTGTCGTTTTTCACAGTGGATGTGTTATGTAAAGCTGTGGTCTGTGTTTATGCTGAAAAGCTGTGCTTCTTTTCACTGTCAAGGCCTTTATTGTCGCACAATGATGAAAAGCTGTGTCATTTGAAGTGCTGCAGGTGGGTGATGTTGTGTTAAGAGATCCTTTTTGAATTTAAGAATCTTGCGATCAGAGATGAACTAAGCAAAAGTCTCAGAAAATGTGACTTAGGGGGATAATTTAAGGCATTTATGATAGATTAGTACAATTTTAGAGCCCATTTGTTTCGCATCTTTGAAGAATAGCATAGATAACATTGTTATTGTTAGTTAGTTGTTAGGGTTTTCTTTTTAAATCTGTTGCTTTTCTCAAAACAGACTGACAATGTTAATTTGTTTACCCTGATTTTTCCCATTTATACAGCAGTGTACTTTTTACTGAAGCAATTCCTCGATAAGAGAACAGTAAGCAGGATTTTAATGTTTTTTAAATGTTGTCTAGGGAACACAGAGGCAGGAAAAACAGCATAAAGGGAATGAAAAAGTCTTGAATTAAAATACTAAGCATTAGAAGTGATCTGTGTATACTTGCACATGTTCTGGTTAACCTCAAATGGGAACGTGATTGAAAACCTCATGTTTAGAAGCTCAGGGCTGGCATGAGAGGCCTGTTCTGAAGTTTAATGTGTTGCTATCAGAGATGCACTCAGCTGATTTGTCAACAAAGCAATGACACTGAGCTGGAAACCGGGTCCAAAGTCTGCACGTAGCTCCTTTATCTCAGGCATGTCAGAATAGGGCTTGCGGTCATTCACTGTTGAACCTCCACCCTGCCACACCTTTGAAGACTTGTGTCGAAAACATAATGAGGAATGTCTCTTGCCAACTGTTTCATTAAGACTTAAAGGCTCTGTAATACAAATGTGTCAAAATGTTCTGGAAATGCATTTTAACATCGCTGATAAATGTGCGTGACTGTGTCAAAGGCATATAGTCACACATGTGCATGTTGCACTGGGTTTTTGGGTGTAGCTGAAATCCCAGGCAGAACCTTTGGTTATTGAAGTGTTATCATTGGTCCAGGCTGCAGGTTCTGAAAATGTTCCTATTTAGTTAAATTTAGCTTAGTTTTATTAATTTATCTGATGCTTCTTTCTAAAACAACTTTACTGTTAAGCTCTTTACATTGGTTTTTCTCTTTTATACGAGCACCTAACATTTATTGTATCAGTTCTGGTTAAGTGCCTTGTACTATGGCATGACATGGGATTCAAACCTGGGACTTTTAACTGTAAGGAGGCTGCTTTAACTAATATGCCACCTTCTGCCTTCAGAAAATATCTGTAAGTAGTGATGTCTGTTAAACTACTCCAGCTATTCCTCAGAAGATGGTTGAGGTTTTCAAAGTTTGTTGTGTGATTATTGCTTTGTTTGAAAGTCAAAGCCATGTAGAGGCCCTTGTCCATAGAGGCAAGTGCCAGCTGCCTTTACAACAGTGGATGTGGACACACATCTGATTCTTTCATGTGTTTTGAAAGAGACCTTGTTTATATGGGTTTTGCTGAGTTGGGCTGGGGATGGTTAAAAGCAAGGAAGAGACCTGGGTCATCCCATCCAGTTGCTGCTGCCTCACGTTTGGTGGTCTGACCGGAGTCTGATCTCTTAACTCAAATGCCAAGGCATTAGCACCCTGTCTTGATAGCTATGCATCTACCCAGCCAAAAGTGTATTTGCACGGCCCTGAGAGTGATAAAGAAGGTAGCGATTATGAGAATTAGAAAGTGTAAATTTTCTTATATCTGAGGGGGAGGAAGTTATTTTAGTTCCCCGAACACTTTTTTGAAAACAAGTAAATGCTTTTTGGAATCACCCTTCCCTGTTGGTTCTTACCATCCTTGGCCTTCTTTTTCCCTCCCTCTTGAAGTAAGGTAGACCAACTGACCTCTCAGGGGTGAAATGTAATCCTTGACTGACCCCACAGGGCACATTGTACCTTTGTTCTGAACATCCCACCTCACTTCCCCTTGTGCATAACTGCTGGAAGTGTGTGCAGGGGATTAGAATGGAGTTTCTGGTGTTCTTGGTTGCTTTGGTTTGCCTTTGTTCAGTGTCCACTTTTCAAATTAGCTGTGGAGTGAAATTAATAGAGGCAGGAAAAGCACGATGCACAATATATTTTACTCCCATATTTATAACTGCATGTCATAAAACATCAGACATGCATCCATTCATGATCAGTAACCGCTTGTGTAGTCCAGGGTCATAATGGTCCAGAGTTCTGTCCCGGAAGCATGTGGAATGAGGCAGGGAACACCCTAGAAGAGACATCAGTACATCACACAGCAGTCATATACTCAGTCATGACACATTAAGGACAACTGAGTGTCACCAATTCACCTGAAAGACACTTAAATGGAAGGAAACTCAAGCACACTTCCTACGAGTTTGGAGGCACCAGTGCTACTTGTGCCATTGTTCTGCATTTGGTTATATGGCTTAAGTTTTGTCTAAATATTCACTTTTTTGGGAAAAATTCTGTAAAATATATTTTTTAAACATTAAATTGCGAAGTACTGGACTCTGTGGTTATTCCGATATCTGCTCACATGCAAATGAATTTTATATGTTCGTACATAAGCAACAGGTGGTATAGTAGTTAGAGCTACAATGTAAGCCACTTGACCAAAGAATTAGGTAAATACGTAAATGCATATATAGGAACTAAGATTTATACATAGGAACTGTGATAATGTCTATAGTCTTTTCAATAAACTGTTTGTAAACATCAGCTGCTGCAGGGTAGTGAGAGCTGTTCCCTGTACTGGTTGGTCCCCCAGTTCTGCTGCATTTGGTTGCCAGACCCCTGTCTTCCCCTGCCCTTGGGTTGCCACACGTCCAGCTTACCATATTCCGGTCACTCAACTGCTGTCTGATACCCCTCGGCCGCTTTACATTCCATCCCCTACTGTGTTCCGGAAAGGCTCTGGTCCAGCGTGCGTCTACATTCAGAAACAGTGTAGAAGGGAACATACAGAAGCCTTTCTCCTCACAGCAATGTGAAATAAGTTTCTGTGTTCGTATATAAACCTGACTCAATACAGTTAAATCATCCTTTTTTTGTTTTTTTTTTTTAAATCTTTGGCTGGATTTGTAGCCTGATTATTTTTATTGTTGCATTTCAATTTTATACCTGTTATTTTGTCTAAAAACAGAATGCAGAACACATGTCAACAAATGCAGGGCCAGCCATAACACGATGTCATTTGCAGTTCGTTGCAGTGCCAGACTCTGGTTCAAAGGGAGCTCAAGTGGTGCTAGTTTGAGTTTCAGATTGTTCTTGCTGAAGGCCTCTGGTGTCCAGCTGGCAAATATGTTGGTGACACATTGTGTGTGTTATCGTTTTACAGTTTTCAGTTTCTGAACCTGAATGGCCTTAGTCCATTAAAATAGGACCAAAGTCAATATTACCTGGTGCACTTTAGTCATTTGGGGCAGCAGGTGATTCAGTACTTAGAACAGTTGTTACAATAAAAGGACCTGGGTACAAATCCATGTAACCTTGATCAAGTTATTTAAAAACTTCATCTGCACAAAAGGTTAAATCAATGTAAGTGGTTTAATGTACAGACACTTACACTTAAGTGGAAGCCTAGCAGCAGTTTGCACATTTAAGAAAAGATGTAAAGTCTTGTCAAAACACTTTGGAAATGTTTGAAAGTGCTGAGTTTGTGTTCAGAGGTCAAAGTTTTATAGTTTTCAAGGTTCATGGTTCACTTGTACAAATGTGAGATTTGTTATGACAAATAATGAAATTTAGTTCCTCTCAAACTGTGGTGCACAATACATTGAAACAGACAGGACAATGCAACTTGCATGAGGGGGTGAACCAAGTGGCATTCAGTTAAAAGCTGTTGAGACAGTACTGGTATATAAATAAAAGCAGAATGTTGAGTACATACTATAAATCAGTGTTTAAATGGGTTTTCTCATGGTGCTCTAAATTTTCTTCCATGGTTCTGAGACATTTGTTTCAGTTTGGTGATTTTAAATGTATGTGTGTGTGTGTGTGTGTGTGTGTGTGTGTGTGTGTGTGTGTGTGTGCGCGTGGGGGGGGGGGGGGGGT
>UFQX01000006.1:453682-464119 GCA_900497675.1 Arapaima gigas | reverse complement strand
AAAAAGAAAAAAAAAAAAAAAAAAAAAAAAAAAAAAAAAAAAAAAAAAAAAAAAAAAAAGGCCAGCAAAAGGGACCAGACCAGTGCAGTCTGGACACTTACTTGGTGAGCTGGGCCAACTGGAACTCCAGTAAACGCTTGCTTTCCAACGCCACATTGATCTCCTGTTTGAGCTGCTTCTCAGAGCCTATGAGACGGTCAGTCTCTATCACCCGTGACCTCAGCTCACTTTGCGCCTGTGCCCGCTTGCTTGACTCTTGCTCCAACTGTACACGAAGGCTCTTCACCTGTAGGGACAGTCAGTAGTGCTTCTTAGAATGGGGATGTCAAAGGCTTGTTTCTTGTTCTCAAAGCTCCCATCTCAACTACAGAATAAAGAAGGTTTATGTTCTCTCAGACTTGGTACTTATAACGATTATTCTCACACTGTCAAGTTATTCAAGGGCTAAGTATTATCAGAATGTATAAATGCAAAGTACTTATTACTACTCATGCAGTAGAGTAACTCACTGACCAAAAATATCGACAAACTAGCCACAGAGACTAAAGTCAACCCAGAGTTACCATTTGGTGACAAAATGTGAGATCTGGTTATGTCATTTAAAAAAGTACTGTTCCAAAATAAACTTTTTAAAAACAGATTTAGTCATTAAATCATCCTGTACTTTCAACCTACGGCAAGATGCTACACCCTACTAATATAGCATCACACTCCAATTTAACATATCATTCAATTCGCAGAACAGCTGGAAACAAATCCAGGATCAGTGCTCACGGGTAGGTGAACACTGACCTCATCCTCCAGCCGTTCCTTCTGCTTCATCAGCTGCTCCATTTTTTGTACGGATTGCTTGAGGTCCAACTCCAGCATAGAGCACTGCTTCTCCACCTCAACCACACGACTCTCTGCCCGCATACGGGCCACACTCTCCTCTGACACCTTCTGCTCCACCGCTAGAAAAAAAAACATCAAGAGTCTGACATTAATGTCACCTCACAGTGAAGAAACACTTTGATATCATATTGTTTCATACAATTCCCGTATTAATAAAAACACCTAGCAATTAAGAGTATTTAAAACCTCACAAGTTGACCACAGTACGCATCTGAAACACACATGCTAAAGATGAAACGTGCAGTAACTGCACACCCACCGTGCATGGCAGCTGACTTCGCCTCTTCAATAGACTCATACTTGTCTGTGAGTTGCGCCCTGGTGACTCTGTGCTCAGTCACTTCCTGGTCCAGCCGTTGTTGCAGGGTCTTGAGCTTGTAGTTCAAGTCAATCTCCAGGTTATTTTTCTCCTGTGGGAGCAAACAGGTTAAGGGTCATTTATTGAAGATGTATGTTTCCTAATGCTGGGGGGGGGGGTCTCCTCAGTACCCACCTTCTCCAGACTGTTGCAGCGTTCTTGTGCCTGCTTCCGTTCCACCTCCACCTTCGAGAGGGTGGCCTTTAGGTTCTGGATATTCTCTTGCAAGCTAGTTGTGAGAGCTATGTAGTGGGATGCAAAAATAAACTCGTACTTAGCACTAACTGCTGTTTGCTACCAACTCTATGCCATGTACCAAATGCGGAAAAAACACCATCTCAAACAAAGCACGTTACACTTTTAACCTTTAGGAAAGGCTCTAAAGGAAGTCAAGAAAAGGACTCAAAACACAAAGCAAAACTTATTAAAACCTTACATTTCTGGAGAGAAAGTAAAACATTACCTTACATTACATAATGTTTCAATATTTGGTCACAGGTCTGGCACTGCACTGATACCTTGTAGTTCACGAAGCTCTTCAGAGCCCTGGCTATAGTTCCTCTTCTCAGAGTCCAGAGCAGACTGCAGCTGCAGCAGTTCCTTCTCTAGCTGCAATTTGGCATTGTCGGCTGCCCGGCACCTCTCCTCCAGCTCACGGTTCAGGCCTTCAAGCTGGCTCACGGACTTGGCCATCTCAGTGTGGCTCTTGCGCAAGCGCGCTGCGGTGTCTGACTCTGCCCGCAGCAGGTTGTATGCCTCCTCCAGCTGTGAAATCAAAGCCTTATGCTGTTAGGAGCTTGGCAGTAGAGTTCAACTAGGACCACTACTTAAAAACACCAAAACATACATGCGTATGGCAGACATTCCACAGACTGAAGAATCTTACATAATTCCCTATCTCAGAGTAGAATTTAATTCCACATCTGCTAATCATATAAAATGCCC
This sequence comes from Arapaima gigas, assembly GCA_900497675.1. Classification (NCBI taxonomy): domain Eukaryota; kingdom Metazoa; phylum Chordata; class Actinopteri; order Osteoglossiformes; family Osteoglossidae; genus Arapaima; species Arapaima gigas. Next base: position 461,922 of record UFQX01000006.1, on the reverse strand, counting down.
TCAGGATTAGGTTACAGTGGAACGTAAAGGAACAACAAATAAAAAGGCTTAAAATGTCCATAGGCAGACTGGTGGAAGTGTTAGAGTATTCTCAAAAGCCTTAAGGTGGTGCTGGATTATGTTTGCAAAATTCATCTTAACACAACAATATTCATAAGGCAGCATACAAAACAAAGCCTTTCATCATAAATATCATTAATTTATTCAAAACTTGACACACTGTCCTAAATATACCTTTCAAAATCTGTTATTAAAATGAATGAATAAAACATTTACTATAACAGATTATCAGGAAACTGAAGCTTGTCCATATAAATAAAAAAGCAAAAAAAAAAAGAACTATATTTAAAAACCTACAAATAAATACCACACAGTATACTGTGATAAAATACTGTATATACTGTAAAATTATTGGGTACTGTTACAAATTTATCTGAAGCCAGATGTGTGCCATATTCTCTGCATTCAACACCTCATAACACTGAACTACCATTTTAAACCCCACACATGCACCCTGTCATCTCCCCATGCATCACCCATGGTGGGGGGTGCACCAACAGGTGAAATGCCCTGTAATGAACATAATTTTGTAATTCATTTGCTTGTTTAAGTGTTTTTGACTTTGGCAACTGGTGTTTAGAGTATTTTATCATGCTGAAATCATGGGTTGAGAGTTATATGGGTGTTTTCTCATGGGCTGGAACCACATTAGTGTAAAATGGGGGGGTAAATAAATAATGCAAAATATGCACTCAGTATCTGAAAATTTCAGTATTCGACAGATTTGTAGGGACGAATTAGATTATGAAACTCGAAGAATTACTGTATTTTGTAAAATGTGCAATAAACTTCTGGGTGATAAGACAAGCAGTGTTGTAGTAGACGTACTTGTTTCTGCAGCTGAGAGACTTTGTCGTTTGTTGCCTGGGAATTCTGACTGACGATCCTCATGCTTTCCAGCTGCTCTTTCAAATTGGAAACTAAAAGGAGAAGGAATGTGGAGAAACACTTGAGAGCAGTGAGCTGTCACCTCTTCCTGTTCAGTTCAACCAACAATAACTGCACACCAGAACCGCTGCCCTCTGTTGGCCTCTTGCCATTCACTGCTCACCATGCTAGCCCTATCTCAATTTGTAAATATTCCATTTACTTTATAAAGCAGGTCCCCTGCATTCCACTTGAACAGCTTTGCCCAGGGAGTCCCGCTTCCTACAGCTGGTCTTCTCATACTGTGGACTTGGCTCTGAACAGGTGGTAGTTTGTTTTTGTGTTAAGTGAGGGTTACTATACAGAAAACAGAAACAGCTGTTTGGTCCCAAAGGACCATGGGTGTGGGAAAAATCTGACTGAGAAAGGGACACTTTATGTCACCATGGTTTAATTTGTTATAGGTTGCACATCAACATTTGCTGTTTACATTCACATGATAAGCATTTATCATAAATGTCTATGAGAATGAGGAATGTGGATAGCAATCAAACTGCACGAGGAAAAGCCATCACAAAAATGTTACTGCAGGAACAAATTCAAATTACAAAATCAGTCTTCTTGCACACATTCTAAACTTCCTTTTCACAAAGTAGGTTATAGAGCCATTCATGCTGAAATCAACAATCTTTAACATGGGAGGGGTACAGGCTTCAGTAAGCAAAGCACCCAGACAGAACCGGGATACAAATGAATGGATACATCAATCAGATTCCGACTCCTCACCCTCATTCTCCAAGTTCCGTCTCTTCTCTGCCTCCTGCTCTGACTTCCTCTGGAAATCGGTTGCCTGGTGCTGGATCACAATCTTATCCTTCTGCAGCTGAGACACTGTAATCTCTGCACTCTTCCGTTGGCTTGCCTGATAAACAGCAAACAGTATCACTCTACTGAAGGTATTGCTAACCTTAACACACAATGCTGCTGTGAAATATCCAGCTTTATCAATGGGTTAAATTGTGAGGAACCGTGATAAGAAGTACTGGCTCACCATGTTAATGTCACATGTAATACACTGACGCTAGGGAGTGTTTTGTAGGATACACAGTTCTTTCCACAACAACTTTAACCAAGTAATATGCCACATTTACAATGTGCAATTGAACAATGTGTTCAAACTGATTTAAGTTTGAAGTTAAGAGATAAGGTTGGCAAGCTCTCATATTAACTTTGGCAAATATACAACTAAAGCTGATTTCAGCATCAGCCAAGTACAAACTACAGCAAGTCACATTAAACAGCACGTGATAAAAACAAAAAACATGTGGCCAACACCAAATTGGAATAAGCCTTTTCAGGCTTCAAGATTTTCATAATGTCAGCTCCTATCAGATCATGAATACTTTTTGCATGTCTGCAACAGTAAAACCCAAGTCTCTTCCTTTATTTATTAAAATTAACTCCATACAAACTTGACAGGATTTCTGTGAATAACTATTCCCACAGAAGTAGGAAAGCTACAATACAGAACACTGCAACTCTACCCAGGATCAATATGATGATTTCTGTGGTGTAGACCCTTACCTCCTCATCCAGATCCTTCATGATCTTCTCCAGCTTCATACTTGAAGCTCTGAAGAAAAAAGAAGCAGTAACTTAGGATGACACCATGACAAATGGTCAAGCCACAATTTAAAGTGACAGGCCTTGGTGTATTTTTGGAGGTTGTGCAAGGCTGCTACAAAGTGGACTGGTTGTGTTTGTGAAGTGCAGAAAGCCACAAGTGCGTTGCTTTTGGCTCTCTAAAGGACACCCAGACACAGTTTATAAAGGGAAATCTGTGGCTGTCACATTGCCATTTGAAAATCTCTTGATTCTCTATATCAAAATAAACTCATGTATCTCACTGGTACCCTAAAAGGAGTTAGATGTTTGTGCCTGAGGGCAGATGAGATGAACATACTGACTGATACCTGCATTTCTGCTCCATTTCATCCTTCAGCTGCATCTCGCTGTGTAGTTGCTCCTCCAGTTGGTAAACCCTCTTCTGCAGATTCTCAAGCTGCAGAGATGAAAACAAAAATTCAACTAATTATAATCTGAACGATTTTGCTTTTTCTTAAGTATGCGATATAACCAATTGTTGACTGGGCACTCAAAACTGTAATTCAGTTCACAGCAGCAAGGTCAACTAAGCACAATGATAGTACTTTATTATTAATACAGAGTATAAGCATTTGAAATATTGTCAAACTCAATTGGACATTCTTTTTATCACTTCCATCTTAGCAGCTCAGTCACCACAGCTGCTACTGTGTGTGACTGGCATGGACTTTGACTCTACTTTTGGATGTGTGTAAGCAGTTCTGGGGGTGGGACTCACATGGCTCTTCTCCTCCTTTGTGGAGCTGCTGCGCTTATCACTGGTCTTTGTGCTGGAGCCACGCGAGAACCTGAATCAAAAAACATCTGCCTGTTAAATCTGCCACTGGGTTAGTGTATATCTCTGTATTGTAAAATAACTTTTATTCACTGTCCAGTATGACAAATTGTCATAACTGCAAAGTCCTCTCCCTAATATTTCAAAATATGAATTTATAAAGACCTGCATTATTAATCTATAAGAGATTATTCACCTGGATCTACTCACCATAACATCTCAAAACTTAATGCTCAAGCATGTTAGCAGCTTATTAGCTTGGGTGAATTTGGGCTCAAACACTTACTGGTGGCCACTGTAGTAGGTGAAGCCAACAAAGGGCAACTGATTGCCCACAAAAGCCTTTGGGGTGGGAAAGGTCTCCTCTTCTCCACGGTCCTCCTCAATGTCATCAAAGTTACTGGTGTCAATATCGCTGCTGAGCTCTGGGACAACAGGGGCCGCAACTGGGCAAAAAAAGACCAGAAGATGTCAGTGTGTGTCTTCTTGCAAGGGTTCTGCAGCACCAAGACACAAGTAAGAGTACAAGCATTTACTCAGTACAGCTACTGTACTATCGAAATAACACCCATGGGCAAATTTAGAGTGCAATGGCATCAAATTACAGCAACCCATCAGTATCTGAACCTGCTACATCCGATTTTTTGCTATAATAGCTTTCAAAAATTAATATCTAAATATCTAGTAACCAAACAGAAACATTTGCTAGCAAAACCATTAGTTTTTTTCCAATGCTTATCCATAATAAAATCAAAAAAGCAAATAAAAATGTAAATAACATATCATGTAATAGCATAGAGTACACTGTAATATAAAAGGTGTTGCATGTATAGTAAAAATCTATTGTATACTGTTACAATTTATGAAAATTTGGATGTGTGCACATGCTCCCACCTGCACTGTTTCTAAGTCTTGTGGTCACTTTATCTGACTATGTATAAGCAGAATCACCACATTTATTGTGATTTAACCTGGATAAATTAGCTAGATGCACAGTGGTTGTAAGAGGAAGAGGAGGAAGGATTTTCAGTTGCCTGTGTTGGACAAGAAAGAAGTTTTACAGCATGCAAACGCAATGACCACTAATTATGGAACGTGATAGTTGTTGCACCAAAGAAAGGGCTATTTTAACACATCTTCTTTTTATTCAATATCACATAACACTGAACTCCCACTACAAACCCCTGTGCAAGTGCCCTCTCATTTCCTGTGCCATAAGGCAGGTGCTATGTTCAGAAATGACACCAGTGATAGCAGTAACATATGAAATGTCCTGTACAACATTTTATAAACATACAAATTAATGACATTGTCTTTTCATTACCCCAAAGGTTCACAACCTAGAACCTAGACTGATTTTTTTAAAGGGTGTATTCAGTATTGAAAAGTATTATTATTTGTTTGTCATTAGATTAAGCAGCTTGTCTATTATTGTGACTTAGATGAACATCAGACCACATTTTAGGAATAAATACAGAAAACCAGGTGCTTGCAAAAGGTTCAAGAAACCTTTTCTTCCAACCGCATTACATTTATTAAGGACCTTTCTAGTTTTTAATAGTGCATCAAGCCACTCAGTCAAATCCATAATCAAGCTTAACCTCTAACCCTGTGGACATATCGGTGACTTTTGATTCTGCTGAGTTCATGCTGTAATTGATACAAAAGGCTTATATACAGTGCCTGGATTTATCTCCACATTTCAGGAAATCCACCTAAATCAGCTATGAAACATTTACCATATCACCCTTTGGTCTTAATTTTTTTACCCCCTATTTTTCAACTTGCCATTACATGTTGTAATGAAAACCAATATGAAACAGGACTTTGAGACTTTTGTACTTCCATGTTCCTACACTTTACACAAAACCTCACTCAACCAAAATCTATTGCATGCTGAGTCATGAAACATCTCTATTAAACAAGTGGCTGGATACTGCACATAGAAAGGTGGTTGTACAGATGTTTGATCAGGGCATAAACATGATTTATCAAGATAGTTAAAAGTGCCTCATGCACACTATCAAAAGCCAAGGTGAAACAATCTGTTTTGGTATTAAAACTGCATGGGCGACATATTGTGTATATGAAATATAAAAAGGGTAGTAACATCTTAAGGGCATTGTTACTCTTTTGATATGTCATGAAATATTGGTTAAGCCCTAAAACCCTAAACTATGTGTACAATGACAACTTTGTTTCCTCTAAATTTCAGTTTCTTGACCATGCAACAGCTAAAAGACTAAGCAATCAGGTCTGCAGCTCAGTATGTTTACAAAGCATCTATACCCTTATGTACCCAGTATTAAACAAACATCCCAGCCCAGCAGTGAACAGTATTTACCCATTTAATGTGACATTAATCCACACACAAACACACAGAAACAATCCGTCCCACTTACTCTCCCGGATGTTATCCCATGTCCACTGGTCGTTCTTGAAGAAAGGATGTCTTTTGATCTCATCTACACCATTACGGCCCAGTCGGACCTCTCTGTTAGGGAACAGCAAGGATATTGCTGCAATTAAACAGACTTTTTGTATTGTAAAGAGCAACTGAAATTAACATAAAGCAAGATACCACTCTTAAGTCCAACCTGAACATCCTAAAACTACTGAACCCAGGGTGATTTAGAAATATTTATAGCCACTCAAACATCTCTCTATTTCCGTTTCCTCTGTTTTAAAGCAAAGTTTAAAAAACCTGTTAAGATCAACTATGCTTTTAAAACAACAGCTACCACTCAAAGAACCCAAACTCCTCCAACACACCTGTCAGTCAAGAAGGCGCAAATGAGGTTTTTGGCATCTTTTGAGATGTCACTGTCTTCTGGGAATGTCAGGGCATTCTTGTGGTTCATGATCTTGCTATACGTTCCCACCAGGGAGTCAGCATAAAATGGGGTGTCTCCTACAGGCACAAGACAGACAAGCCACAGGAAACTCACCTGGTTAAAAGTGAGCAAATGTGCAACTTTCCACCAAATAATACAGTCAATTTATTCATACCACTACAAAACACAAAGAAAGGGAACACATGACACCCCAGCACTAAAAGACACATTAACGTGTATCTCAGAAAAACACAACATAGTTTAGCAAAAATAAACGTCATTTAGCATAGGTTTAATTATACAAAAACACATAAAAACTAACTCACAATTACTAAAAACCTGTTGTAGACACCAGCATAAGCAGGTCTGTGGTGTCCATCTTGGGATGCCAAGGACTGCTGTGCAGCATAACAAATTTGAGACCTGTGTTTTTCCTTGTAGTCACTGAAACATGATTCACCCTTTCCACACTCACCAACAAGCATTTCATACAAGAAGACCCCAACGGACCACCAGTCACACTCTCGACCATAGTAGCCATCTCCTCCTTGGGACTTCAATACCTCTGGTGAAATGTAGTCAGGAGTTCCTACTGCTGTGTCACATCGTACCATTCCATCCTGAAACATGAACAATGCTAGACAGTCACATGTGCTCTCAAAACTGGCACATGGCTACTAAATCAAAGGGGAAATTCACATTAACACATATAGAATAGCAGCTAGCACAAGGTTATTTTTAACCAAAACTGTGTTTTTACTGCTTTGAAATCTGAAGCATGCCAGAACAAATTTCAAGAGTATCCATGCTGCTTTAACCAGGAGGGATGACATATTTCTGGAAATATCTAGCTATTTAGGTGGTTAAAATTAGTAGTCACTTTTGAAAACTGAGGAAAGGGGTCTAAAGTATATCATAGGTGTGCATAAGGCAAAAACCAAAATGTGAATGTTAGAAAAAAAAAAAAAAAAGACTTTCCAGGGAGGAAAAAAATGATTACGGGGAAAAAATAACACTGTCTGCAAAAATACTTATTAAAACACTTGAAGCCACAGAATCTTTCCTTTACATCAGCAATAAAACACACACTTTCAACAACATTTGTAAATTGTTTGCAATACCTTATTCATCTTCATGCAGGTCCCGAAGTCCGCCAACTTCAAGTGGCCTGTCTTGTCAAGCAACATGTTATCGGGCTTCACGTCTCTGGAAGTACAAGAAAATGTGAAGAATAACAATATGCAGTACAAAATGGGACTTAAACAGCTAAGATTGGAGGCTCTAAAAATAATGTTTGCAGAAAAAAAATAACACTGTGCAGACCCCTCCCACCCCACAGAAGCTGTGCGATGGCAGTAAGACATCAGTTCTCAGCAATATATCCTGTTTCGGAAAAACAAAGTGCACATAATCCAATAGGAGTGGAATGCCTCAGCCTATGTGTTCTCTTCTCACCAGACCCAAAGCTTTCAAAGTGCACTAAATATAAATTAGCTACCACAGTTCTCTCATTCTAGAGATGGTATGTGGAGAGACTACTTAATACACATTCACCTCCTGGTTTGTGTAACCACAGTTCACATGTTTCACTATAAATTTGTTCACAATAGTACTGCATGCAATTTAGCAGCAGAGGAGTTGGAACATTCCAATAATGAAGCAAAAATGCAAAGCTAATATAATCAGTCATTTTCTTTAGAGTTGACTCTTTTATTCTGCTCCTTAAAACAGAGTATGCGCTTATCTCATCAACCACTTGCTCTAACTAGCCTGAAATACGCAACTCCTGCAAGTTGTCAAAAACAACAGTAACAGTGCAGCTGAGGAGGACCAGACCTGTGAATGAAACCCATGGAATGGATCCCATCCAGGGCAAGGACAACCTCAGCTGTGTAGAAGCGTGCCCATTTCTCTGGCACATCATAGTTGCTCATCAGGTTGACCAGGTCACCACCTGGCATATATTCCATCACCATGTAGAGGTAGCGATCATCCTGGAATGCATAGAAGAGCTTGGGGGTTTGGGGGGGGGGGGGGCA
>UFQX01000006.1:329851-453676 GCA_900497675.1 Arapaima gigas | reverse complement strand
TTGGGGGGTTGGGGGGGGGGGGGGCAGACAGATAACCAACATGAAATCCACCAGCTTTCCTGGAATAACTCATTAAACTCATCCCTGCTAAAGTACCAAGGATCTATACTTAACAGACAAGTTTGTTTTTTTAAAAAAAAAAAAAAAAAAAAAGTATATGTGTGTGTACATACACACACACACTTTTAAGCAAAAAACCTCTGCTCATACATAAAAATAAGATGACCTGAGAAACTGCTGAATCACCTCTAGATTTGTTTACTGCTAAATCATAGGTGACAGTATTTACTTACACTAGTATGATTTAAAAAGTCCAAACCACTACTTCTAGAAATATGCACAGTCTTTAGTACCTTATGATACTACAAAATGTTAATTTGAACAGAGTTTGAAACAGAGCCTAGAATAAAGTTCTGAGTCTTACTTGGGTTATATTAATTCGTATGGCTTTACAAGGGATCAAAAAAAAAACACTAGACATGAAGACTGAAGCATGTAACAGAACAAAACTGCTACAGTGATTTCATTTCCCCAACACCAGCAAAGATATCTGTCGTTCAATATATCAAGTACAAGCTTTGTAGAGTGATCTCAACACAGAGTAAAATGTTACAAACCAACATATTGTACCTGCACAACCCATGCGCTGTTGGCAAAGGCCATGATGTCTCTCTCTTCCCAGAAGAAAGCAGAGTCTGACCTCTTGATCATCTCAAATTTGCTGAGCAGCTTCATGGCATACACCTTTCTTGTGGCTTTATGTCGGACCTAAATGTGAAAGGTAGGCTCAATTTTTATTGTGCAATAATATTGATGGGACAAGTTTGTGACTGGATCCAAACTGGCAAGAGAGAAGAAATACTATCAGATGCTCAGATTTGAAGCAGGTGTCTTGAAACCTGTGAAAGCCATTGCAGGATGTCCCATTAACAGATTGCTAAACCCTCTGGACTACTCTACACAGATATGGTTTTAGTATGTTATTACAATACCACTTCACAATTACATAAGCTGCAAGATGGCTTAACTAAGTGTGAGTGTTTTAAATACAGACAATGAGAAATATCTGGTCAACATTTTCCCCCACACACTGCCCAATTACTAGCTCACTTAGTACTCTAAGAGATCGCTGCTTGCAATAAAATCAATATGCAACAAGAATGTTTCTATTCTTCCGTAAAACATCACAGTGCGTGACATGAGCAGGGGGAAGTGGGGATACAGAGGGTGCCTAGTACACCTGTTTCTGGCTGAAGGCACATCAGAGGGCTGAGTAATCAGGATGAGAAGTGGTACTTACCAGCTGCACTTCTCCAAATGCCCCCCTGCCGATGACTTTGACCACCTCATAGTCCTCTGCTTTCATACGGAGGTCCCGGATCTTACCGATGGTGTCTTTGTCTGTTAGAGAACACAGTCATAGTTCATTTCCAGTGATACAACTACCGCTTTAACGCTAGAAGAGCCAATACAGGAGCAGCATGATACAGGCCCACTATTAGAGAAGCATGACGAAGCACTTTGTTGCTGAAGAGACGGTAACTTGGGACATGAGGATAGACAGAACTATCACGCAAATAGGTCCACATCTGACCCCTGTCAGTAAATGAGAAGGCACAATTGGTCAAATCAAAACCTGAGGGTCCACATACCTCTAAAACTCAGCCTGTAAAAACACTGTCAAACATGCAAGCAGAACATTGGTTTATAATTGGCTATCTGCACCTCACATATGCACAGGACCCAAAAAGACATGACATCTGCAAGGACCAAAAAAATGCTGCAGTGAAGGGAGTGGAGGGATTTGGATGGTGGCACATGGATTTGGATGGTGAACAGAATAGGTAGTTAGTAGTTTTTGTGTTAAATTTGTCAATAGACCAGTCAGCAGATAATTCCCTTTGCAAAAATCCCTTTGGGAGGGCTGTCTCCACAGGAAAATCTTGCACCTCCAGAGCCAGCCAACACTCGTTCTGATATGCAGTCCTCTGCAGCATTGAGAACAACCTTGCATCCTGGAAAATGCTTCAGCTTTATCTGCTGCAGTGAGCCCTACACCAAGGACCGCATGCCCAAATTTGGTCATGACTTGTTTTCCATCTGTACTGTTCACAACTGGCACAAAAAGGCTTAGAAACCAGGGGGATGGGAGATGAAAGTTCAAAAATTAGTCTAAAAATATTTGAGAACTCTTAAAGTGAGCAACTTCCTCCAAGGGGTGCTTTGCCTCAGAGCTGCCCTAAAAACAGCTATGCACAGTAACAAAGGCATTTTAGGAGTGGTCAACTATGAGGCCATGTCCCATTTCCTAAAAGATCTTTGTTTTGGGACAAGAGTAGTGAAATTTAAATGGGCACTGAATCTCAAAGAAAAAAAATACAACTTAATCTGGCAAGTGAACATCTCTCTTTTACATACATGCTAGCCCTACCTCTAAACAAACAAACAACTATGAGAATGGAATGTTTAATGTATACAAATGGAATGCACAATCGTTAGGGAACAATTGTGAGAATTTATTCAGCAATCAACCAAAACATAGCATAGGAAGACACGTGCCAAAAGATGATTCCACAACAGGTCAAGTAATAAAGACTGCCTTCACTTGGTGAGAAAGGCCTCCATCACTTCAAGAAATTTAAGTTCTGTGAACAAAGGCCTTCAGTACAATGACCCTTACACTCTTTAGTAGTGAGTACACAGCTGCGTTTTATAGAAGCAGGAAGACTAAGCATCAAAAGATGTATGTAACCTTAAGAATGTGAACCTTATAATTCAGCAGAGATGGGCCTTGTGGGTTTGGTGAAAAATCTGCTGGTTTTCATTGGGTAGGCAGGAAACATTCATTAAATACTATTAAGAGTTGTCTTTGTAATGCCACTGGCTGACTATTCAGGGTAAAGCAGCAGGGATGGTTTATTTAGGAGACCGTTCTATCTAACTTACAGGTTTAGAGAACAGACATGCACAGTGCGGAAAAAGGAAAGTACAATCATCATGAAAAGCAGGAATAGGCTGTGTGAAGTTGGCCCCCTTATAATGACATTTGCAATGTAAACAGTCATTGATATCTTCAAAACAGAAAGGGATAGAACAGCAATTTAAAGACCACAAAACGGCACAAAAAAACAGCCTCTGGTTATGTGTCTACACCAATGTAGGAGGGCTGAGTGACATCATGTCCCACATACACAATTGTTAATATCACCAAAACAAAGAGATAGAACGGAGCTTTCTGCAGCACAAATCTGGTGCTAGAAAAGAGCTTGGTTTAGCATTTACACAGTTTTGGGGGGCTGAATGACATCACAGCGCAGAAAAAATAATTTCTTATACCCTAAAAACAAAAATAGCACAAACATTGCACTAACGAAACATTAGGTTTTTTCATTTCTGCGGTTGTTTGGGGGCCAGCTTCACGCAGCCATAGGACTAGCCAAAAGTTTATTGTAGAGGACACACAACTGAACAAATATAGTAAATATGAATATCATTGAGGGCTCAGAAGACTTCACAATAGATACACACAATGTTGCTCTGCTAACAGTGAGGCATGTTGTGCTGTGTGCTCAGCAACTTACATCTGTTCAAGAAGTTGTCGATACTTTTGTTTTTTCTCAGTGCTGGGAAGTCCAGATCATACACCAGAGCATCCAAACCATCCTGAAAGGTAGAGGGAGAGCACACTTAGTGGACATACAAAAACAGCACAGTAGCTTTCCAACTACACATCTGTATGGTCACATTCATTGTACTCACATTAACTGCATGCCATTTACTTTGAAATAAGCAAACCTGAATGATCATATACAAGATGGGAAGGAGTCACACTGAGACAAGTCACAGGTTACGTACAAATCTAGCTAAACATCTCATACTGTATAGTCTATCCTGCATGGATCAACTTGGCAGCTACACAGGCTCACGGATGCCGTCTTCTACTGCTTTGCATGTTACAAAACGCCAAACTGACACACCTTGTGCAATGTAATACTCATGCCATAAACTTTGGTCAAGAGAGGCCCTCTCTGCCCACTCAGTTGTGGAAACACCACATGTAACATTAAAAGCAAAAGCACGAGAGCTACATGTTATTCACACCTAAGAACACGTTGAAGATACCTTGCAGATATACGATTCAAAAGAGTGGCAAAACCTTTTCAAGATCATCAACTATAATGTTTAGCTAAAGCCCAGTCATCAATGATCATCACAGTGAGGAAAACATGACAGTCAGATTCGCTTTTCACTGCTTAGGGATTATTGCTATTGGGAGTTTGTTGAGAAAAGTATAAGTAGAACAAAGAGGGTGACACCTAACCCCATTTGTAGCCACAACATGCACGTGAATTTACTATAATGCCACAGTATTTTTTCTGCATCATTCTCCAGGTTGAAAATGAGCATTAAGTGCAACATTAAAACATCCCAGCATCCTTTGTAAATAAACCACCAAAGCCACAAGCCAGAGGGACTATGGATTGGTGCCAGGAGGCATGAGCAAAAATGCATGCAGTGGATTTGCCATCTACTGGGTATGGGATTTTTGCCTTGCAAGAAGGCTCAAACTCAAGTATGTGGCCTACTTGGATTGAACAGGAGTACCAAGATGCAGCCCCAACAATTCTTTACAACAAGGTACTTGCAGCACACGGCCACAGACCACTACAAACCAGACTGGCCAAAAATGATTTTTAAAACTGTACGACCAAGGCCAGAGAGTCAGACTTCATACATGACTGGTTGGCACCAAAGTAAACAGAAACATGGCAAGAAGAGTCTGACGCAATGAGATGCTTCCTGGCTGAGGCGATTAGTTGCTGTGACAACAGAAAGAAGCAAGTACAGAGCTGTTGTTGCACATCTGGCAGCCAGCAGCTGAACACAATGCAAAGGAGCCAAAGGCACCCAAGAAATAAACAAACTCTGACATTAGTGGTAATAATTATGCATCACAGACAGGTTTAGTAACACCAGCTAAATGCTGATTGATGAGAACTAAAAGGCCATTGACTGGATTGATAAAAACAGTTCCCATGCTAACCTAGAGTGAGCAAACACCTGAATCATCCCCGGAACAACGAGGCCAGAATTGACAATCAAACAAGAAAGGGGTTACAAAGACTGGCAGCTTTCCAGAACTAAGCTGCTGATGACATCTCAAAGCCAATGACAAAATTGACTTCCATAAAAGTTGTGTGGTTCTGCAACACATTAAACCTGAATAAGTAATAATTAAAAACAATGCTATATGCAAAATAAGCTTTAAAAAAGATTTCATAAAGTTAATGTAATAGTGCGCATGGACATGCTTGAAGAAGACTAAGTCTAAAGTCTGAATGTCACATTTATATACAGCTTGTCCTCAACTTATGATCAGGTTAGGCACCAACAGCCATATCAGTTGTAAGTCAGATCACACTTATAACAGGCTGCAACTGTTCTGTCGGTAAGTCCACTAAGTTTTGTAACGTCTGGTCAGTGGTGTGACTAGTGCAGAAGTAGAGATGATGCTATGGGGGATATAGCAGCAGACATGGGAAGATGTTTCCTGCTTATGAGAACAACTTACACTGTGTAAGATGCAAGATGACGGCTGCTGGCTGTACCATCATGTCATAACGCAGTCTGGTACAGCATTCACCTTATGCAATTGTTACACTATGATGTCTCACTCACTCACACACACAGAGTGCAGGTTCACATGCAATGCTTTAATGCATTTTCATAATGATAACATTTTTCATCTACAGTACAAACTATAAGCCCTCAATCATGTTGTAGTATATGTTGTCATACAGTCAGTAGATGCTATTGTTCTGCTCTGATGTCACACAAATACTGTACATTGTACAAGATGTTCATTCTCTTACCATAATTCCTAGAAATAAATTAATTCATGTTATTGTTTCTATTATTGATATTTATTATTGACCAACATATGTCAAGTACATTGTAAATCAAGGACAGACTGTAAACAGTTAGAAGTTAAAGCACAATGATGCACTGCATATAGGACACAAACTTGTGAGTACATAAACAAGACTGTCAAATAACGCATAGCTGCTTCAAACACACTCACAGCTGCTTAGTGCACGTTTCAAATGGGATCTCAGTTCATCAAAACAGATTGTACGTCACATACAGGATACATTTTTAAAAACTGGACCAATTAGCTATGTGGTATTAATAATCAGGGAACAGTTATGTAAAAAAAGATGTAGAACTACTTTAAGGCATCAAGAAAACTATTCATTTAGTGTAGAAATACTGCTAAAGTAGCAATGTCAAAGTGCATATGGGTAAGAGATTCTTAGAGCTCTTACTGGTACACTCACTGTACTACCACATCTTCTGGCTGATCACTTATACAAAGGCAAGTTGGTCCAACCCACCATGCCATTTGCTTTTAGTTACAGAAACTGTTCACCATTTGCCAAGAAAAGTGGCTCTTTTTTTTCCTGTGAAATCATATAGGGAAATTGTCATGAGGGGGTGAATTACCAACATTTCTCAAAGATCAAAGATAAGGGGGGGTAAGGTTTCTGGACAAAAAAGTTCCCTAAATTTACAATACCAAAATATGTAATTACTATTTTTATACATGAGGAACAAATAAACATTTTATAATATGTAATCAGGGTGGGGGCAGTCCTGAGTCTACTCCAAAAGTGTAGAGGGCGAGATGGTATACTTTGGATAGAGACAGTTTGATAATTTGACTTGACTTGTAGTTCTTTTGAATAACTGCTCTAAATGGGCAATAGTGAACAAGTTGCATTCTTGGACATTACTTGTGTGGTGCTGAGAGCATACCATTGTGCTTGTACCATCTGTTCCACCTGCCACAGAAATACTACTGTACTCAACTATTAAGCATGTTGTATAAAAGAGGGTATACATTTCAAAAAGCTATTGTCACAGTTTTTCCACTATACTGGTCCCCACTAAATGGAGCTAAGTGTACTGGCAACCAACAGACATAAAGGGAACGTTAATGTTGATCTGTATCTAATGTAATTATTTTTCCGTACATTTGTAAGCCTATATAAGGTTGTCATCTTTTATTTCTTCAGAAGAAGTGGACACACTTTGAGAAGTAAACTGATAGAGGATTTGCAGTTTAAAGTAGTTGAAAAGGAATGAGAGGCTTCCAAAATGTGAGTAACAAGGCACCCTACTGCCTCATGGTGAGAGTTTGACTCAAATCATAACACTTCAGCAGTAAATTAACCTGTGTGCAGGTCCACTGTCAGTTCTGCTCATCTATTTCTCAATTTCAAATCTTGGACATGCAATGCCAGCTGAAAGCAATGCTCAGTTGATTATATTGAATCTGTGACATGAGCACAGGAGCACTAAAAAGGTACCTGTATAAAAACAATCCCATTTCCTGTTCTGGCTCTAGACACTCTGACCAACAAATCTGAGAAAACCTACTAAGCAGACAGCAGTAGCTTGCTCAAAAACTTATCTGAAAAAAAGGAAAGGCGCTAGGATGCATCACGACAGTAAGCTGAACTACTGTGTGACAGATAAAGCACAGAGGCCTAACAATTTTGCCTGGCTGCAGATTATTGGTGGCACATGGAGTTTCCCCAGTCAGAAAAGTGACTACTCTGAAAATGGGTGCAGACTGCAACACATGGAGTACCAGGAAGACACTATGCTTCAACCCAAGCAACCCATCACTAAGGAAGTGCAGCAGGGATGCCGCCAGGATCAGTACTAATCTCAGCTAATCCCATGTGTCAGGCCTGAGGGCAAAGGGGCATACAATATGAGGGGGACAGGAAGGTGGGGAAGTTGTGAGGGGCTCTAGGCCGCTCCTCAACTCCAGGACGAATGCACATATTCTCTAACACCATTTTTCTGTACGGCATGAATTTTCATTTTTAGCACAGTTTCCTGGGTAAATTACCTCTTGACAAACATCTAGCATTAAGGAGCAAGCTCAAAAAAACAGCACTCTTTACAGTTGCTGTCTGTTTTATGCAAGGCTGAATGAACTAAGAATCCAATAATGTGAAATTCCCCCCCCCAAAAGCATACACAAAACTATACTGCAATCTTTCTGATAAAATTAAAAAAAAAAAAGAAAAAAAAAAAAGGGATTGAGCATCAACTGTCAGGAGCCACAGTAGCTTTTCTCTGTGGAAGAGCAGGCCTGAAGATCCTACATATACAGGGAGCACACACAAAACAGCCCACAACAGGAGACTACAGTGGTGTGACTAGGGTGCTGTTGGATAGAGGCAGACAAACCCCTCCCCCTGCCCCTCAGGGAACATGGGTTCACAGGGCTTCCTGCTGTGGGTCGGGCCACTCTGCATTCCTCCGCAGGACTATACACGTCAGAGAGTTATTTTAAGCATGCAGTAGAGTGGGTTTCCGACCAGTGCAAGAGCTGCCTCTGTTTCCAATTATTAGCCACTCCTGCTCAGCTACAGCTCTGTATGAAAAGCAATGGGAGCGGTATTTGCTTCAATGACACACTGAAAAACAGAACTAGGTGTGGGCAGTATGGCCTTAATCACAGTCACGGTCAAAGCCAACACATTACACCAGCCCAAAGCTCCGTATAGTCACCAGCAGGAAGACAACTGCTGCTGCAATCCTGGGAGAAGCAGAAGAAAAGAGGATCCATACTGAAGTATTGTGCCGTTCATTTTTGATGCACCTCACATTGTGGTCATCATTGACTCACAGCAGGAACAGGGGTTAAAGATTAAACAGAAGCACAAAACCTGGTAGGGTTGGTGACTTCAGCAGAACCACATGGTGACAAACAACCTAGAGGCTGAAATGTTTATTACAACACTTTTCTGATGTTTTTCCAAGAGCATGGGTCTTTAAAAGAGCAAAAGATTATTTTTAAAAAAAAAGTGAATGGTTTCTTTGTGCTGAAATGTTGAGATAACACCAAAAGTTAAATGACATTATCCATGCACAAAGTAGCAATCTGCTCTGGCAACACATTTTTTCAAGAGCACATGCCATATGCATGAAAGCACCTGGGCTTAAGGGTCCTTCTGAGCATACTGACTTCCATTACTTGTGCCAGCTGACACACTCTGGCAGACTAGAGCAAATGCAAAAGACCAGCAGTGAGACAGTCACTGGAACATCAGCACAATGTGCAAAATCAGTACCAGACCCATTTTCACTAACCACATGCTTTAAAAAAAAAAAAAAAAACATTTTCCAAGGTACTACATTATAACCAGTGTAAGAAATTAATTTAAACATCAACACGTGTGTACAGTAGTAAATTTGCTTGATTAGAGTTTTCATACTGCCTGGAATCTCCATGAGAACTCCCTTTCAAGAATAATGTGAAAATAAAGGAAAGCTGTTCTGAACACAGAAATGCATCACATATAGCAGTACATCCTACTCCACCTCTGGTTTGCATCAGTGGTCATAAAGTCTTCAGGTTCTCAATTTTTGCTTCTATGTAGTAAGAACTCCCTCTTTCCTTTATTACTGCTGAATTCTTTTGATATTCAAGAATGCTCTCAAAACATTTCCAAAATACTCTTCTTGACCTCCTAACTGCATAATCAACAGTCATCACACTGTGTCACAGTCCCGTTTGGATTTCCTATCTATTCCATGGGCAGATATTTGGGTAATGTGTGCTGCTGGTGATACTGAACAAACTGTACTTCAACAATCATTGTTTTTGCATTTAAAACTCTCCCTAGTGAAAGGCACTTTTGTTTACTGTAAATTCTACATCCCTTTGCTAAATTAATGCTATTGCTCTAGTAGGTTCTTCGCCTTGTTTTGCTAGACTGCAGAAATACGGTTTAGAGTGGATAATCTAGAGCTTGCAATGACAGACCTCCTGGGGCTTTGAACCTTGTCAAAGAGGCCTAATCTCTATAACGTCTGGTTGTCTCAGCCTCAATGTAAAATATGAAGGGAATACAGAATACAGGCATCCCTCAATTTACACGTTTTTGATTTACACATCTTCAGTAGAACACAATTTGACTTTTAATACCATGACTTGGTTTATGAGCTGATCTGTTCAATGCAACATGGTACCAAAAAAAAAATTTTATTATTTTTTTTTTTTTTAGAAATCCTCAATCCTGTGTGTGTACATCCGCAGTTGGAACTATTGCGTGTTTAAGAAGAGATTTATATGTAAATCATACTGTCGTGAATGCTCAGTGGATGAGTATTTTATTTTCTCTTATAGTTGATATTCTGTACATCTTAAAAGTTGCTCTCCACTCTTCCACTGCCTAGTGTGTCTCTAAAATGTTCTTCAAGGACATGATACTGGAATAAGCTTTGAATTTATTTGTTACAAACATGAGTAGAGGTTTCATTTACATCAGACAATCTCATTACACAAGAATCACAACACCCAAGTGCGCATGTGCATATATGTAGCCATGTGTATGTGGTGTGCAATGATCCCCTGAGTAGGTGCTGTAAGGTGTTTTACAATGTTTTAGTGACATCTGAGAAAACTGGTTTGGTGCTTTGGATGTTTTTGGAATCAATTATTTTTCCCATAATAAATAATGCAAGTAGTTGTTGACAAGGTTCGAATTACACTGACTTCTCAGGAGCCAATTAGATGTGTAAATCAAAGGATGACTGTAGTAGTTAAAAATTAGCAGTAATATAAAGGAAATCATTTAAATTTCAGGAAAAAAAAGACTGCCTCCATGGAAACTGGATGTGGGAAAATTTGCATGCTTTGCACTGGAATGTCAAAACACTTGGGGATAGTTACTCTGGGTGAATCTTCAAAGTACATCACCAAACTCCCAGATGGATGTGAGTGAGACCAACAGATATGGGAAACTTGTCTCCATTTGCAGGGAGAGCTGCACAATGCAGATTGCCTGGATATAGGTTTTGATCAGCCCTTTCTGCTGGAAGAAAAGAAGAGAAAGTTGGCATTCAATGTGAGGAAAAAGAGCCTAGAACAGAGGGGATGGTCTAACAGAGCAATCCCATGTTCAAGAAAGAACTGTCATGTTCTGTTACTGGAGCTGTTACCTCTGTTACAATTCCACTGCTTCTTTCTGGAGGGAAATAAAGCCCTGCTTGCACCCCACTTTCAGGGACAATGCTTAATATCCAAAGGACAGCACAGTCTAACCACAACTACAACAAACAAACAAACAAAAACAGATGATTTACACAAGAAATGCTGACAACTTTACCCAATCTATAAATGACAAAAACCCTACTGTTATGCTTAAAAACTAGAACTATCCTACAAGACAATGCTGATCTTTAAGATTTTAAAACTAAATATAGTAAAATTAGAAGCCTAAACAGACTCTTACTAATTTTGTTCACTCGCTTCCTTAGGTGTTACAGCAGCAGACATAATAAATACCAGTGATTGCAGGCAGAGTTGCTTTCTCCAGATAGAGCCAGACAGCCTGTTCCCCAACATGTGGACCACAAGTGCGATTTCAATCCCACCATTTACAGCCAGAAGACAAACAATATTTATATGGACAAAGTACCACTTTGAGGTTTCAAACAGCAGTGCATCTACATCGTTTATCTGATATGAAATGTGGAGCTAAATCTAACTATTAGTCCTACTAACTCCCAAAAAAAGGAATTTACCCATTCAGATATTCACATAAGCAGCATCAACAACTTACCTTTCTAAGATTTGAGTCTGCACCATTTAGCTCCCAAAACCCACTTCCTAACTTGTGCACTACCTGCCACGGTGATTTAAAGCCAACCTGGACAGGTGCCCCTCCATGATCTCTGATCCTGAAGTTAACTGTAGGAAAAAGCAGGAGTCAACCTTGTGAACCCTAACAGCAAAAACCTTCCTGATCCAGCCCTATAATTCTATTTGATTTTCCAGGATTTGAGACTACTTGCAGCACAGAAAGCCACAAGGAGATTATGAATCAATTATAAAAATAACTCTTCAGAACAGTTTGAATGAAGGGTGCTGCACCAAAGAAACCATGAGGACATTTCAGATGACAACTTCCTCTTTTTGTAGTGGCACAAGTTGCAGTTCCTGCTTCATTGTCACACTGCAGCTCTGCTCTTCTGCCATTTCAAGTTGTACTGAACCTCACCTGTTTCCAAGTTTTTTTTGAAGTTCAATTTTGAGTAGCTTACCAAGAAACTTCAATATTTTGACCCAAAAACCGATATACAAAAGCCTGTTTTCTGCATAACACACAGAAGCAGGACATTCCCACTTCCTATTAAGCACAAAAATTAAAATATACAAAATTTTTTGACAACATATTTTACAACTGCATCAGCAAACTACAGTTTTGTCAATCTATTTAATAATTTGCACATTGGCAGTTCTATGTAAACGGATATCAGCTACACCAATTCAGTACAAGAACCTTGCTAAAGGGTTCAACAGCAGTCACCTCGCATTTCACCACAGCAATTTTGGTTGTTACATGAGTTCCTTAAACATGCTTTAAAAACACCTTAATCGCTTAAGAAACTCAGAAGCACTCCCACCCGGAACCTAGAGCCCCTCTGGGAGACAACACAAGCTAGTGAATTGAACTGCTTTCCCAAAATCAGGGACCTGCATCAGGGTGAAATCCTACCTCACCAGGTTCTACATTCCGTGAAAAGCATAGCAAACAGACAGAAAGCCAACCCCCAAAGAAGACAAAAAAAATAGAAATAATAAACAAGAAGCACAGTAAAACTGGAAAAAAGACCAAAGAGAAAAATTTGAGATGACAATGTTTAACTGCAGGGTGTACCAGGCACAGTGGCTGAGGAAAGTTGTGTGTTTTGGAGTGAGACGATTAAAGCTGACTGCAGCAAGAAACTCAGGAAGAGGAAATTACATCATCATTAAGCAGGAGGAAGAACGGGTTGTCAACGTCTTCTGACCTCGTTCCTTATGAGGTGGTATTACTGTACGTCAAATTCAAGCACTGACTCTCCACATAAGGACTACTAGACTCCTATATGGTTGATGCTTCATGCCACAACTGTATCAGAGCAAAAGTATTATATCTACTGCTTCCAACAGAACAGCTGGGAAACAAACTACTTGTGACAAACCCACGGCAACAAAAAGCTTTCTGACTGCCTCATAACATGAGGAAGTGCATCAGAGGTCCTGGAATAGTACAGCAAACGATGTCAACTTGACAGTACGGCTTGCTGGACAGTGAAGGGTATCAACACACACAGAGAAGAGACCCTTTAATGAGCCAATAACCTATATCACCCAGGTCTGTTGCAGTTTCAACATGACAAAAAAAAATCCAGCATTATAAGCAATCAAGGGAGAATTATATCAGTCCTCAATTACTGCATTTTGACAACATAGAAACACTGTTCTAATATCCAAAGTAGCAGCCAAATTTTTAGTACCTCCTGTTTACAGAAGATCATTTCAGCTTAAGAGCTCTAGGAACCGGACTCAGGTGGTCAGCGCAATTTTGAAATTCCATCACTGGAAACTTTCTCCTCATTTAAGTATGTGATACCTCAGCGGGTAGAAAACACAGATACAACCCTCATAACAGCAGCTAACCAGCAAGGAACTCCTCCCATTTCAGAGTCCATACCCAGCAAGTCCCAACTGATCCATTTCACTATGTGCTTGGACCACCATTTCATAACATGTGATTACATCCTGGGTTCCTAGCAATTATGATATATAAATATATCAAATTTGTTTATGCTACTTTTTTGAGCTTATTTTGTTCCCGGACCAAGGTTATTTTGCACACAAGTCTTAGTTTCTGTTTGGACCTGCTAGAGATATAGCTCAATAAGCTATATGAAGATACAGCAGGATTTCTGAGATATTATTAAGGAGTGCAAGAAGAGGAAGAAAAAAGGGGGCAATCCCTTTCTAATATCAATGATACAAATTCTACATATCTATTCAAGGCTGACTAGAGCCAAAAAGGTACAGCAGATAAGCCCACCCATCTGCCAGGCAAGTTTTATTATAGCCAGAGATAAGCAGTGACTAGGTCTCAAAGCCTTGGTTTGGTCTTTGGGATGATGGTGTGGAGTGCAGGGTTGCTAAAGGGTCTGGTTGGATAAATGGACAAAAAAAAAGCACACACACACCCAGAAGTTCTTCAACATCCTCAAGCTAACTGGGAACATCTGCAGCTGTGCCTTACTCAAAACAGACAGCACAATGAACACATTCTGTTTATATCTGTATCACTCTCAGCATGGTTGCTGAACATCTGCATTGACAGGTCAAAATTCATAACCAATGGAAATATTAAGATTTTATCTTAGATTTTTTTAATCTTAAAAATGTTAGTAGTCACATGAACACTTTTCCATTTGGAATTTGAGTTGAACAGCCACCTTCAAAATCCATGATACAACAGGAAACTAATCTCAATTCAAAACCAGTCTAGCATACTTCAGCACCAGACCAAACATCAAGGAAGCAGTCTGCCTCATCCTTGATGACAGGAATACCATTTTTTCATCCTGGCCAACCATAAGACATGTTGGGCACTGAGCTATTCAACTCCAGAGCACTGTACCTAGCTAGCTAGCTAGCCTTTCAGAACTAGGATTACCAACCAGTCTCTGTGCTAAGAATGAACCAAGTCCCTGTGAAGAAGCATCTCTCAATCCTATGCACATGTACATGTTTCAGCTATGCATGTATTTGCATAGGTACAGCTCTCAGGAAATTTAAACAAATACCTGCACACACAGAAAGGCAGAGTGGTTTTGTTCCTCTGTGTTGTACTAGCCTCAGATTGGCCACACCCATGCAGTCAGGTTGCTTGACAAGCAGGATATGCCCACAGTCACACAGTGTAATGCTCCTCCACATAGGGGCACTGATGCACAGTGTCTGCTTCACATTGTTTCTTTACACTGTTCACTTAGGTTTTGAACTGACCAATTCAATCCAAATTTTTCTAACACTTGAGAGCCCACATAACAGTTGGCAGTGGATTTTATACCTTCTGAAACCTGCTACCACAAAATGAAAACAAAAACAAAACATCTATTTTAAAGTGGGTATGTCCATGTCCCAAGTACGACTTAGTTCAATACAAAGATTTCAGTGGACTTCAAAAGAAAGTCCAATTACAATATCTCCCTAGTAAATAATAAAAATAAATAAAACAGTTACTTAAAACTGTTAATGAATGTTCTGTGGACCTGTGTGCTATGCAAAAAACACTGTGAAAATGAATTACTCAAGGATGAATGATCACAATTGGATGCAACAACAGTAGATACAGAAAATGTGCAAAGACAGCAGCTTTCTGTTTTTCCACTGCAATTTAGTAAATGAATTAAGATGACACCCTCTTATTTCTGTACTCGAGCTGTTAAAATAGAGACCGCCTGGGAAAGACAGAGGTGGTCATTTTCAAACGAAGTCATACACAAGGAGCCATTTGATTGGACTGGAATTTTATTGGCCCGTGGGCAGGGAGAAGGGAGGAAAGAGTAGGCAAAGACCTTCATTCATCTGCAGGAGGAGACCCTAACAGAGAGACTATCTGTGTCAGAAGGCCCCCAACCACCAGGTCGCTACCATTAACATTCCAAGAGTGTGCAAGGGAACCAGTCAGAGGATCTGTGGGTCCAAGTGGGGAAAAAGCATTATGGTGAGGTCTGACAGAAGAAACCAGTTTTGTTGTGGAGAAAGCTTTGCCTGCCCCTCTACCCTTCTAGTGATACAGCACACTAGCACACTAAATAGCAAATTCCACAATTCCCTGCTGTTCTATTCATTTCAACCTTCACATTTCAAGTGTAAACATCAAACCGAGGAAGAAAACATGTTGAAAATATAAAAACAAAAGCAACTTGAAATTAGAGTGAATTTTTCACAAAAAGGGTGCTCAATTCCACACAGATCCAATTCCACTTCCTTTGAATAAAAGGATATATTTCGGTGACAGATATACTAAGTATGATTTTTGAGTGGAAATCTCTTAAAATTAATTTATAGCATCAACATATTTTTAAATTAATAAAAAATGCGTTATGACTGTACAAAACATTTAAAGTTGCCAACACACAGAAGTGGCAATTAAGTATTCTTAAAATTCCATTTATCACCAATTATGCTGAGACAATTATGACTTTGAGAGTTAAAGTGCATTTTACTGCCAGACAAACATTAACCAATTAGGGACTGTAACTGAAGACACTCTTCAGTTAAAAGATACTTCCTTTAACAATGTAGTGCCAAAAGTAAAGCAACTTGTATCTGCAACCCCTGGAGGGAGAGATCATTCAGTCAAAAGCTGACAACAGCCTTTCAACAAAAATCTGGTATTTCTCATATTCTGTACTATGCACTAAAAGAGTTGCATTTAACCTCTTAACTACCAGTCTTTAAAAATTCCATACACCATGGCTAATTTGTGGATAAGCAACAATGTTTGGAATACGTACAACAGAACTCAGAAACAGTAGGGCAACAGTCCATTTCTCTGTATAAACAAGGCCTGACCTCTATGACTTTTCTGACATAAAAGACACAACTGGGAGTAAACATAACGTAGAAATGATATTATCCTTGACAAAAAGTATTTCCCGATCTGCGGATTTTTATTTTTTTAGATCAATATTAGGCCTATTCCCAGTACACAGTGTGGTGTGCCAAAGTTGAAAACCTTCGGCACTCTGTAAAAGCCAGGTTTACTTGGGCAGTCCATGGAGTACATAATATCATATGTAAATATCAGCATAACATACAGAGGATCTTTGTCAACCAGCAAGTCTCAAGCATTTTGATGTTCAATTTGTGTATTATTCCCAAGAGCAGTATCATTTGAAAAATCTTGGGTCACCTCTTGTGTAACTGTAACATACACTCATCATCACTATTATCTGTATCTTGCAATGCACAATCTTTGTTACGCACACAGTGATCGCTACAAAGTTCAGACTTACTACCACTTTCAAGAACGATTCTCAGAACTTTGTGTAAACACTCAGTTTGCCATTTTTACTACTACTATGCTGCATACATCTTAGCGGCTGCACAAATTAGGTGCAAGTACCTCAGGTAGTACACCAATCAAAGCCAAAAGTTATGCTATCAATATTACATACACCCACAGGAAAAAATTCATATTGCAAATGCTGGACAACAACACAATTGACAGCGATTGCATCAAATGACTCCATCATGCCAGCATCAGGAATTTTTCTGCCATGCTGGAAGAGCTTAACAAGTAGAAATGTTATTTAAATTCATCTTTATAAAATGGGCTGATATAGGCCCAACTTAAAGGTTAGATAAGAAATTGCCTTTAATTTTTAAAGTCACACTTGTAATAGAGAAGTGATCTGCATTCACATTACTTTCAGCTTCAAGTTCCTTTATCACAAGGGAAGCAACAGTAAATCAAGTTCCATTTTTAGAACCCTGGGAAATAAGTCTCCAATACAACATGGGGGGAATGAATGAATGAATGAATGAATGAATTAATGAATGAATAGACAAATGAATGAATGAAAAATGTCTTCTGTCCTTGCGGCTCTTAAGCCTTAATGAATATTCTGATGACAAATACCATGATTGAAGTCACACTCAATGCAGACATTGAGAACCCCTTTTTATTTGCATTAAACTTAAATTGTTGTAATAGCATCAGTAGGCTACTTGTTAAAAGTAAAAATGTCTGATTCTATGATGCATCACAAAATGTTTGTATATATGAAGTTGAATCTGTTTTTTTGACTGTCTGTGTGGTATTTTTGCAAGTTTTTCTTTCTCAAGCCACACTCAAACTTTGGCACACAGGTACTTCTCACCCCAAGAGGCTTTTGCATTGTCAAACTCACACACAGATCAGTGAATTGTCTCTCCATATAGTGTCAAGCTGATCTGTCAAGATGAAGACAAACTTGCCACCTTACACACACAACTTACCCAAGGTGTAATGGTTTTCACGGTGACAGAAGACATGTTGACGAGTTCTCGCACTACATACAGACATTTTCTCACACACAGACTGACGGACACCACATCTGCAGACATACCGGATGCTGGCATTTTTTTTACTCCCCATACAAGCTGACATACATACAGATGGGGCCAAAAGTATTTGTACACTTGCATTTTATTCAAATAATGCACCATTATTAAGGCCTGGACAATATTATTAGCACCCTTTAGTAGTTGAGAAATAATTGTAGTGATACTTACAAGCACAACATTTAATTAGTACCACAGGTGCCTTGACTTATAATTACTCAATCACCAAGTTTAAATGGAGAAAAGTTGTCACTCTGTTGTTTTGTGTCAATACGTGTATCACATTAAAAGAGAAAGAAAAGTAGCAGCATGATCAATTTAAAGGGTACAAGACCATTTCCAAATAGCTTAATGTTCTTGTAACCATTGCTGCCAATATTATCATGAAGGCCACTGGGACATCGCTGGATGTGGCCATAAGAGGAAAACTGATTCAATATTGAAATCAAGGAAAAACAACAAAGGAAAGCATCAAAACAGATCAAAGCTGATCTTCAAATTCAAGGTGCAACAGTTTCAAGTCACACCATCTATCACTGTCTGAATGAAAATGGGCTGAATAGTAGAAGACCCAGGAAGCCCCAGAAACACAAAAAATTTTAACTGAAGATTGCCAAAATCCATACTGACAAGCCATCATCCAGATGAAACAAAACTAGAGCTTTTTAATTAATCACACCTACTCTGTTCACAGAAACAGTTACATATCATGGACCCTCCAGCAGGATGACCTGAATCATTCCTCAAAACACACCCAAGAATCACGGAAGAAAAAAATGGGACAATTCTGAAGTTGCATGCTATGAGTCCTAATCTGAATTCCATATAACATCTGTGGAAACATCTGAAAGTCACAGTTGGGAGAAGGCACTCATCAAACCTGAGAAAACGGTAATGCTTTACTCAAGAAGAGTGGGCCAAACCACCAGTGTGGAAGTGTAGAAATCTCATTCAGAGCTGCAGAAAGCACTTGATTGTAGTTATTGTCTCCAAAAGCTGTGCTACCACGCACAAGTTAAGCGTCCCAATATTTTTGTCCATGCCATTTTCATTTGTTTTATTTAAAATAATATGTTATAAAACAAAAGCAAAGAATTTAAGCAAAGAAATAAAGAATAGTGGATACCAAATACTTTGGTCAATTTCAACTTCTTTCAGACAAAAGTTGTACTTTTTTTTCTGGAAAAAGTTGAAGAGTACCAATACTTTCAGCCACATCCATAAGACATGCTCACAAATCTCCACATACATTGGGTTAAAAAAAAAAAAAAAACCCATAACACTATGCTTACTAGATGTGGACAATTTTTTTCACCACACACAGTGCTGGTGCAGTGCTACATCACTGGTGTAAGGCTAGTAAAGTTAGGTGATATATATTTTGCTTTCCCCCCTTTGCACTTGACTAAAACAGTACCAAACACAACCACTTTAATGGTAAAATGGATTATTACTTTACCTTTCCATCGCAACACCTTTTTTAACCTGGCCAGCACTGGGCAACTCAGTATGCTTGTAAAATAATCATTACTATCAGCACAAATTACAAGGGATATCATCATGTAACAATTATTTTGTTATTGACTTTAACTAATTATTTAGCGCACTCAAATCAAAACCTCAATCGAGGAGTTAAAAAAATAATAAATAGTGGAAGCTGGAATGAAAACCAGCACACCACCTGCCCCATGAGGTCCAGGATAACTGACCCAGAGTCAGTACACAAAAATTCTACTTCACTTTGGCATTTAACAAGCCAATAAGTGAACTATTTATGGAAGAAACTGGTTTTCACTACCACTCCTTTTAGGATAAAATTAGGTGTACATGATATTCTAAATTGTACTTCTTCAACCAAGTATTCAAAATTCCACTTTTAGCAGCACATTAACCATATTTACATTCATAACATGTTTCTTAGACATTGCAGACGTGCAGTAGTAGTAGTTTGGGACAAATTTGTTCCTTCTGACTAACGAAAACAGCAATAATTACAACTAATTATAACAATAATTTTGAATCACAATAACCAAGCCAAGTATAAATAGTGGTTCGGCAGCTGGATATTTTGCTGCTGCAACAGCAGCAAAATAGCAACAGCACTGCTTCTCCTGGGAAATTCCATCCTCACAGCTTCATCCCCCCCTCTGGAAAAGTCATAAGCCTCCATCTTCAAACTCTTTTCTTTTTCTGGCACAGAATGAAGATAGTTTGGCATGCAAAGGTCAGACTTGGCCAGAACTTAATGAGATGTTGAATTCCTAATGCCATGCATTTAATCCCAAGAGAAAACACATTTTCAGCGCTGAATATTTTCTGAGGGGACTGATGGAAATGAGAGGCAATTGCACTGGAATTAGACAGGACTGTGGGTACTAATAATACCCAGGAAATATTTTTCAGTCTCTGTTGCTTTTCACTCTTTGTGTTTCCCCTCGGGAGCACAGGCATTTTTAGATTTCAGAATACAACAAGTAAACAAATTCTGTGACGTTCCCCTTCCAGGACACAAGAATCATACTTGTTCCTCTGTCTGTTCCTTCTTTGTGTGAAGTCAGATATGATCCTATAGCAGAGATCTCTGAAAACCCTGCTTTCCCCTCAGCTGTACTGAGCTCACATAAGTGAGCTATGAAGATGGTGGTCTGAGGCAACAGAAGAGAGAAACTCCACCCTGTGGTCACTGTGCATGTGCCAAGTTCTGGGCTGGCTGGCAAACACACAGACGCACACAGATGCGTACAGAGGTACAGAACGAGGACCAAGCCAGGCCACAGCATCAGCACCATTCCAGTAGCTACCTGGATCCAATCCTGGAAAAATGCACCTCTGTCTTAAAACGAAATGTATGCAGAAATAAGAGTAAAAAAGGGAAAAGGATTCTTGTGACACGGTCGTTACACTAATCTTTGTAACCAAGAGAATGCCTTCATTTGGGATAGCATGTCAAAACCCTGTACAAGTGGTTTTATATTGAAGGTTGTTCAAATTAACATGACAGGACAACAGCCAATCAGGAAGCTAGAAAGAGGACAACTGCAACCCTTGGTATTTGTTCTGTACAACAAAGGATTCCTACAATAAAGATAAGAAAAAACATGTGTCTGCCTGCACTTCTCTCCCTCCTTTCCTTTGCAGTTCAATTTGTAAGTATAGTTGATCATGTTTTTAATTAGCTTCAACAGCATCCTGACCTGGGACTTCAAAAGGAGGTCCAACATTTGGAGGTCTTATTTTCCACTGCAGCTGTCCATAGGGCTGTGCAACCACAATACATAAAACTGGCACATGGAGTCACTGTGGCCTGCATCAGGGCTAGCTCTCTTCACACAGCAAAGAACTACTTAAGATCAGGCTTGAGACAATAAAGGTAAAAAGATTGCTCAAGAAACATTTCAGGGACCAATAAAACAGAGGCACCCAAAGTACAACGGAAGTACATGCCATTACTATCCCACTGTTCTCTCTGTGACATCCTCAATCTGCAATTATTGTTTCATAACATTGGAGTCAATCCTATTTTTAATGTCAAAGAAAACAAAGAAGGAAGACCCTGAACCACAGTACTTACTACCACAAAGAGGCAGGTGTAAAAAAACTAAGTATCCTTTATGAATGTAGGCATAAGCAAAAAAAAAATTCACAGAAAAATGTTCCAAATTCTGATCAGTATGCAAAAGTGTCTTTCAATGAAAAAATTTCTTTGACAAGTAGACAATAATGGCCTAATTTTTTGACAAAGTTCTAATGAAAGCATGGAAAGCTACCAATGACAAGGGAGTGATTTTAACAAACATTAGAGAAAAGCATTTGACTGCGATGGAAATGTGACCAGTTACTATGCAAAAGGAGACAATTTAACCATATCTGTTACTTTTTCCACTCATGCGTTTGTGACATAGGAAAAATAAGAAAAATAGTACATTTTTGACATCTCCATGTTTTTTGAAAGGTTGAAGATGGGAAAGACCAGCTAAGAAGTTCCTCTCCCAATTTTGCAAGTTCTAATGTTTCTAGCATTTTCTAATGATAACTTCACCTAACGTACACCAAAATATAAAGTCCATAGTTTGCTTACATTGTGAATATGTAGGTTAGCTATTAGGATCCAGGTCCAAATCTCAGCTCCTTCTCAACCAAGGCACTTACTTTGACTCTAGTATAAAAACATTACCCAGCTGTTCCCATATATACATGGGTAAATGAAAGTTAATAGTGATAAACTAAGTCTTTTTGGACTGAAAACGTCGAGTGAACAAATGAATGTAAATGTATTAATAGTGACATGTGAAATCTGCATTTACCGTGTATATAGCTGTAAACCTATTGCATTTTATCATCAATTATCTATTGCAAAAACACCACCTTTACCTTAACGGCAAAAACTGAAGTGCTGCTACAACTTTGAGCCAAATACATTAGACAACTATTAGATAACTATAAGTCTTTATTGAATTATTACACACACACACACACACATTACTGAGATCTACACCGCACATTCCTCCCTGGACATCTCAAAGTGAGAAAACCTACAGCTCTTGTTTGTTTTGCAGCCATAAAACAGTATAATTATACAAATATAATTATATATAATGATACAGAGATTAAACACTCACCAGCAGGCAGTCGGTGTTGATCTCCGACTTGGGATCCTTCAACATGGAATCGATCTTCCCGAAACGAGCCTCCAAACTCTCCCCGGTCGACATGTCTGCGCTCGCGTCCAGGCTCAGCGTTTAAATAAAACTAAATTAAACTAAGAAGGCCGAACTAAAAGTGGCGTATAAGGTCGACGATCGGGCGGGGTTGGGGGCCGTGGTAGCGAGGGCGCGTTCTCCTCAGCGAGCCGCGCGCAGGCCTCCACATCTACACGGGCCGAAAATCAACATAAAAACAAAAACCCTACTTAAAGCAGCATTAAACATCCAGCTCACCTTTCTGTTCGCGTCTTTAGTCGCTGTCTGGGATAACAGTGACAATTGAAAGTTATTCTTTAACTCCAGTTTAAAATACAAAAGAAAAAAGAAAGAACGGCGGACGGAGCCGCTTTAGCCTCGCGCAGAGTTTTCACAAGATTCGCAAAGTTGTCCCGTACGGGAAAAGAGCGTTTCGCCGTCAGTGTGACAGCTATTAAGTTAGCTGTAGTTTGTTTGAGTATAGTTACAGTTAGTTGTGGCGAGTTGTGCTTTATTACACCGAGCTGCGGTGAGTTACGGTTGAGTTACGGTTAGTGGAGCGCGCGGGCCGGGAGCGCGCCGTGCCGGACGGACACCAGTTCTACTTCCATGTCGACGAGTCTTAAACTCGACCCCGGCGCCACATCTCTTCCGCCAAAACCGACTTTATGGCACGAAAAGCCCTCTGAGACCGGAGGAAAACGGTGTGACAGTAGCCAAGCAGGGACAGACGCCTGGATCCTGACAGCCGTTGCTTCGTCGACGAGCAGCGAAATTCGGCAGCTCCTCGGGCAGCTTGAAAAACATGTCTGTCTTCCTGTTCCACAGAGCTGGGAGGGGAGTGGAGGTGGCGAAGCGGCGGCGACAGCGAATGCGCCTGCGCAGAGCAGAGCCGCTCACAGCCGACTGCCGCGAAGCAACGGACGTCCGCGCGACGCTTCGTTTAAATGTCGCTAAACTGCAGTGACCTGACTTATTCTGTAAAGATCGCTGAATGGTGATATAATTCGCATATTGGGGGAAACCAGGTAGTTCTCTGGCAAGGAAAATGAATTCAACAGTTATCTTTAGTCAATGTTATCTGAAATTTTGCCATCCCTTGTTGGACACTGTATGGGGCGTTTTGTGGCTCAGCGGTGAGCACCACTGCACCTGAATGACCCGGGTTTTAATTCTACTCACTGCTGTAATGCCCCAGCTTAAAGTCCTTACCCTGAATTTATGCAGTAAAATTATCCAGCTGTATGCATGAGAAAGTAATTTTAAGTTCCTTAATAGACAAACTTTACAAATTTTATATGTTGCTTTTGAGAAAAGAGCCAGCTGTATAAATAAGAATAATAACAGTAATGCGGTGACCCTATAGAAGCCCTATTTACCAAGGAAGACTAAAGATGGAATACGTTTTTGTACAGTGGTTTTACCTTGTGACATTTCCAGTTCCTCTGAATATCCACTGACAGGATGAAGATTCTAATGCATGCCTTTTGGTTGTTATTGTCTTGATCAATTGTCACATCTATGTGATGTTACAGTCTGTAGTAGAAGCAGATGTAGTTGTAGCTGCTGTGAAGAAAATCCAAGAACACTTCAGGAACCTAGTATAACACAAACTATTCACATGATGTGGAATTTTACAGAACCTAGCAAATTATTTTTGAAATGTATAAACATCCATGGAAAAAAAGAGTGCTATATGTCTGTAGTTTCTTAAAGAAATAGAACAGTTTATATTCTGTATCTTAGGAAACAGTTTACTCAGGTATCTAAAGGTATATTAAATATTCTCTCCTATGAAGATTTACAAAGTAAAAAAACATTAATAAACAGATAAACAAAATATTTGTAGGACATCTTTCATTTTAAAGGGAAAATGAGTTTTTCCACTCATTAAATTTTGGTGACCTAAAAGGCATGTCGAACAAATTGGTTTAGGTCAGCTGAGCAAAGGGAATCAAAATAAGTCTTGATATCCATCTGGATAATACATACACACCAGTCTGTAATAATTATAAACATTAAGATACACAGATGCCATTAATGTCCACAATAACATCATAAAGAAGACAGTGTATTTGTTACAGTCTTGCTTTTCTTGTCATCCCTGTAAACTGACTGCATTTCACATAGTAGATGAATGGATCTTCCAGGCTCCTGAGCTGGAAGAGGGAGTTTGTTGCTCAGTGGTTCTGTAAGTGTGGTTTGTGGGCCGACTTGGTGATCTTTCTTACAGTTAGTTTACCATGTTCAGGCCAAAGAAAAGAATATTGTAGTGTTCATTACAAAGGGGCTCCCCTTAGGAGTGCAGTTAAAAACTGCAAATTTGTTTCTTTGTTCTCCCTGTCAAGACCTGTCATTCCAATGTTTTAATTTTATGTGCCATAACTTGAATGACACACACTGATAGCAAGGCGGGTCAGTTTGGTGCAGCATTTTTTTTTTTTTGATTACATGGTTACCCTGTTTACATTTTCATATATGAGTGTGGGTCAACTGCTGTACTTATTGTTCATGCTGTTGTTATTACTCTGGAATACTTTAGTTTGAGCTTGAAAATTCAAACTGTAATTTAAAGAAGGACAAGGGTTATTGTTGATCACTGGCATAAATCTGGGCTTCTGAAATACAAATATAGAATAATAGTGACAGTAAGTGTATTTAAGATGCATAAGAAGTGAAAATACAAGTGCAGTCATTTGTGAACCAGAGCAGTAATGCTCTAATTCCAACAGCCTCATAAATTTGATGTGCATGGAAGCAGAAGGTGTGCTTGGTGTGATGTTCTTGTCTGTTTCCGTTTGATAAAAGTGGCAAAGAAAGCTTTTGTGAAGTTGTAGGAAGAACTAGAACTCTTTTCTAACACTGCAAGAATAAAGTAAAAACAGAGTACTGTATAACACTCCGTAGCCCTCGTTGTGTTTTGTCACAAATCTTTGACCAATTGAGGAATAAATCCCTCAAAACTTAAACAGCATTTTGAATTCACACAGCCAGTACATTTGAAAACCTTTTGAGTTCTTTGAGAACAAATGCAAAGAACTGATAAAGCTCATATACATGTTATTGCTTTCGGTGGAGAACACAAAATGCTTCAGGGTCTTCCTGCAGAGTGTCACTTTTGCTAGCAAAGCCTCAAAAGATCATTCTATAGCAGAAAAATTGCTGGAATTGGTGGACAGCTTCAAGTTCCTAGGCGTGCTTATCACCTCTCCTGGAAACTGCACATGTGGTGAAGAAGGCAGAACAGCATCTCCACTTCCAGAAGAGACTGAAAAGAACTGGACTTCCATCCTCACCAGCTTCTACAATTGTGGTAGAAAGCATGCTAACCCCCTGCATCACAGTCTGGTGTGGGAATTGCAGTGTCTGACTGGAGAGATCTGCAAAAGGTAGTGAAGGTAGCATAGACTTCCCAATAAATCACCAGGACCTCTCTACCCACCATTCAGAACCCCTACAAGTGATGTGTAAGAAAAGCTTGTATTGTCACAGCAGACCTCTCTTACCATCTGTTGTCACCATTGGCATCCAGAAGATGCCACTAAGATCAGAAAAGCCTTTTTCCTGTAGGCTGCTGAACTCAGGGACAATAGTGTCTGATCATCATCACTACTACTGTTTGTTTGCACTTTGATGTTTACACTACAACATCTAATTATTGTAAATGTAATTTATCTCTTTATATAATTTATACATTTTTTTACCTCTTCTACTAACTACCTCATTTTGTCTGTCTTGTCCTTTGTGATCAGGTAGTTTTTGTGTGCCATGGTCTGCTAGGAACTATATTTTGTTTTCTCTCCTTCTCCTCAAGTTGAGAATGACAAAGTGAAGCTTGATTCTTGAACCTTCATAAAGCCTATTGTCAAAATAGTAAACAGCATGTTGAGGGAGTAAGCTAAAAATTCAAACAAGGCACCCTTTTTCGATGATATCCAATACTGAGCAGCAATGGCTGAAAATGTGCAATGTAAGTTGATATGGCACTTGCGTCAAAGTCAATACTTCACATTGAGTTTACTGATATAGGAGGTAATGCTCACTATCTGGCATGCCAAGTATGAGGTTTGAGTACATGATAAATCTCACCTTTAGCATCAGCTTTTCACTTCAATGATTTTCAGTTAATAAAGCTTAAAATTAACCAGTTATTATGTCAGTATAATATTTAAGACAGTTTCATTTTAGTATAAGATTTAAACATGTGCCAATCCTCCTACCTATAATTATAAAGGCATCTCAAATGACACTGAATGCCCAATTTGTCACTTGTCAGAATGCATGAATCAGTTTTCTTGACTTGCTCAATCGGCAGGTCTACCTGACATCTGTACCATTGTGGACCAAGCCAAAAATGCCACTGTCTTTAATGTTCATGATAAAGTCAAGACTTTGTGCACAAAGTTGGAGCTATGGTGTAATCACCTTGTTCACAAGTCATACCAGCATTCTACTTATGTTTGAGCAAGAAATCATAGCACATTGTTGATAATTTCAAAACACTCTTGCAAGGACGACATGAGCTATTCAAGATGTATTTTCCAGCTCGAAATTGAATTTGAATGGATAAGAGATGCATTTGCAAATACTAGTTGAATCAAAGGAACCAGTCTCAAGATTCAATCAAGAAAGGTGGACAGTTCTGTGCAGCTGTCAGCAACTGATTGCTGAAACTGTTGTTTGCTGGAAAAAAATTTGACAGATATTCAGAGCCTCTACTTGCAAAGAACATCCATCAGCAGGCAAGTATCTTAACAGCTGCTCAAAAGAGCAAATTAGATCCTTAAATAGCTTCCCCCTTCCTTTATAGAGGACTGAACCACTTTACACAAAAAAGGTTATCACACTAATACAGCCCATGAGTGTGGGAGTGCCATCTAGTCAAATTGAACCTCACATAAGGCATACAAGACACAGGTATATTATCTCCCTCTAATATAGAGCTCTGGTACCTCGAGCCAATTGGGCCCATCAAAGGATCAGGTCTTGAGCCAGGTTTGGATTTGTTTCTCACATATAACTTTGAGCTTAGGTTGGGTTTGTTTCCTAACAAAAGAAAATTAATTATTATTTATGTGTTTAATCTATTTTTATTAGAATAAGTTAGTAACTCATTTTGTGTGCTTGGACACGTTTGCTCACTCTTGCAATCCATGCAAGAGTGCAATCTATGACTGTTCACTGTTAACTCTCCCATATAAATACAGAAATAGTTTATTACAGTATATTACCTCTAAGATAGTTTTACAGAAATGTAAAATAAATCCCTCTGTGTTACTACAGTATTTTCATTTGCTTTCAAGATTTAAAATTGCATACTCTCTTTCTGCTGAGTGGCCAGCTGTTCTTACATTGTGGTAGATATTCATGTAGAGCAAATGCACTGTGTGTAAATATATTCATACTGTTAAGCTAGATATTACATGACATTGGTTTTTGAGGTTTGAAAACTTGTAGTTTATCATATTATGGTGTAGCTAAGGCCCCAATAATGACACAAGCCCTTTGCCGTACTGTACAGTACTATGTCACAAGGCAGTAAAGTAAAGTAACAAACTAATTTCATAAAAATGGACCTTTGAATGCGTTGATTTTGTGACGAATTTCTGACACTGTATCATGTCTCTACATTGTGGCTGGGTATCTAATGTGCAAACTAGGTGCTTGTATTAAAGGTTTAGCTGTGTTTTGGGAAAATGAGTATACCAGAGATGTGTATACAGGGGTTTACCTGTACAATGATTCATTCAGGTCAAGCAATTTCAATCACCGCAAATGTTACAAACATCCGCACCAAATGATTTTCCCACTCAGCTGCAACTGAGCATGTGCAAACAGACAGTATTTAAGGCTACCTAAAAGTTAAACAGTGAGTATGGGTGAGTAACAGAAGCCATTCAAGCACTGTAAACATGAAACAATCAGGTAAAACTGTGCACCCACCAAGTCAGCTAAATTAAAATGAGCATGTTTCTTGAAGACCATTAAATGTGGCAGGCCTGCTCTGTCACAAAATCATTATGGTCATTTTTTTCTAAATTTAATTCAATATTACTTATTACTGCTTCAGTAGATCAATAGGATTCGGTTTGGATGTGGGCATAGATGATCCACTGCATCTGTGATTTGGTAACAGCAGAAACCAAAAGTTGCATTTTTTCAACATCATATGGTGTAAAGATAGAACATTTTTTACTGGAGAAGGATCATAAAACAAAAACGAATTACAAACATCTCAAATAAGCAACAGTATTCTTGCACACATATTTGGTGATGATATAAATTAAAAACTTTTAACATTTCCAAGCTGAACTGTGTAATTAACCTACTTATCTAAATTCCAAAAACTCAAGATAAAGTCCTAAGTTGGGCTGTGATTGAAGCTTGTGAGTGGAGAAATTTTGAATAACCTGCAGAACATGAGAAATGGGGATCTGCTACCACTCCCACACTGTGTCCTGCCGGGTAAAGGGCTTTATTCTCAGTCAGGCAGCCTGTTCTTGTGGTGCATTTGTTGATTATTTTCACTGCAAACTGAGACCACAAGTTTTAGAAATGTTGAGGAGTTGAAAAAAGTAGTGGAGAAAGGAGCTAAGACAGTGAGAAACACTTTCATTATGAAGGTGAACGCGGTCTTGAAATTTTTTCAGAAATTGGAGAAATATGTTGTGCAGTGGATGGAAAATCAGAGTGACCCTGGTATGTTTTTGTCTGGCATGGTGATCCCGTATCAGATTTTATGCTTTCTTTGAGGACCTGAAGAAGTGTGAGAAGAAGGGAGATGACACATTGTTCTTCAAGGTGGTTTCATAGGTTTAAGACCCATCCCCAACACCCTAAATATAACAGGAGAAGCAGCTGCCACTGATTCAGAGGCTGTAGCATATTCCCATCTCATCTGCAAAGAAAATTTTTAGTGTTGATAAGACATTTTGGATATAAATGCCATCCCATATCTTCATATCACAGCAGGAGAAGAAAGAGAGTGGGCACAAAACATCCAAAGACAGGTTACTTCTCAGGGGCAACTATCCAGGTGATGGGTAAGCAAAATTTTTTGCTTGTGTATCGTTCTGAAAACCCCAATGCAAGAAAGGGTATCCTGAAAACTTTGACTGAGCCATTAGAACATGCAGACTTTGAGCTAAGAGGTATAATACAAAAGAGAATAACAGATAGATATTTAAATATTTACTGAATAAATTCTGATTAAGCAACCCCATCCCTTTCTCCAGTTTCTAAAGTATAATGCTGTCATGTCCCCATGGAAAAACTGGATAAGTTTTAGAATAACCCACAAATTCCTCAGAGACATTAAGTGGATTTTTAAAAATAGAACAGCAAAGTTTGTCAGGCAGCTGCACAGGGGTTTTGGTTTCTTTGGAACAACTCTTGCCTCCCATCAGCATCACCTGCCCTATTGCTGCTTCTTCACCATGGCTTTAATGAGAAGCACCACAGCATGGTTTAATCAGTTTTGCCACAAATGTAAGTACTGAATGATGGAAGGAGCCAGAGAGATGACCTTGATATGGGAAAGGGACATGTAGAACATCTAGAACTGTTGTGGTTTAGTGCTTTGTCAGCTGTACTAAACTGGGTGTTTCTGGAGAAACAAAGTAGCGAATATACCAAGGCATAACTGGCCCAAAATTGTATCCTTGCAGCACAGTATACCTACAATATACCAACTAATGGAAGCCATATTGGATGGATGCTGTAAGTTTCAATTTTAAAATCTTCATCCTATTCCACAGAGGTCCTTCTGCAGGGATTGTATATCTCAGGTTATATTCCTGGACACTGGAATCTGTGACCCTCCAATTATCATACTTCCCTGCATCTGGTCTTTTAAATCTAGACTACGAGTGCAGTTTGAGTTCTGCTGCTCTGTTTCACAGAGTTCATTCAATGTTTTCCATCACAGGGTCGTCTGTTGTTGGCTGAGGGGTTTGTTGTATTTTCCTTTCACACCAATAGAAGCATATGAAAAGTTCCTGTCAGAACTGATTGATATGATTGCATATCCTTCTACAGAATAAATCTATCACTGCACCTAACAATGTATATTTCATGTATTTAACTGACGTTTTGGAAAAGGCTCCTACAACCCTGTTTTCTCCCCCCACCAAACAAACAAATGATTGGTTAATAAATAAGCTGAGAAATGAAAGATCCAAGGACACTTGAGTTCCCCATGAAAAAAAATTTAATAGATTATTTAAAAAATAAGTCTAAAATGCTATAGAAGCATATGCCTACTGGAGAAACCACATTAATGGCAACAGGACAAAGGAGACCACGGGTCCCTTCTGATGACAAGGACAGATACAACCTCGTCTCCCCCATTATAGGCAAGATTTCCCATGGAGAACGAGAAATACAGCCCTTCTCCATCCTCATCCTCCCTCCAAAGTGCCAACAAGAGGGAGATTAAGCTAAATACACTGTCTTGATCTGAAAAATGTGCATAGCTTAAGCTTAGAACAATTAGCGTCATCCCAAAATCAGTTGCATTTGACTGATTATTGTCCCCTTCTTTTTGCTTCCAACAATTATCATCAAAACAACAAATCCAAGCCACTAATGTTTCATATACATATTTATATATATTTCATGTACAAAGTTACATTCTGAACCACAAAGGTTCATTCATAGAAATAAATACTGAAATGGCTGCACTGCAATATGAATCTCTTGTGACTTTTTTTTCTCCTGGAGAAAAAAAATATGAGCCCCCCCCCCCCCCCCCACACACACAGTTATCAGCCCAACTACTAGATTACCATCAGCAANGCCCCCCCCCCCCCCCGCACACACACAGTTATCAGCCCAACTACTAGATTACCATCAGCAAACTTGGCTTTCAAGTTAAAGAGGCCAATAAAATGCAGATCTAAAAGACAAATGTATGAAAAACACCATAAAAATAGGCTTAAAAGTTTTAGAATGCATCAATACCCCAACCCAACTCAGAGTTGCTTCCAGTAAAGAAAACATCGACTAGTAGTGTAAAAAATCTGAGGTGCAACACAGATCTCTATGTTCTTCTCTTATCCCTGGCAAGCAAATATCTCATTGTTCTGCAAAGTTGGAGACAAAAATATATACATTAAGTAATCATTCTTGTGAACAATTATGTCTATTTAACTCTTAAGGAGGGACAGAAATACTGCGAAAAGGCAGCTTAGTAAAGGTAAATAGTGAGGCTTTAGCATTTCTCTGTCTTCTTTCAATTAGTCATCCTTTGGTAACTGTGTAATGCTCAAAATAAATAAATACTCTGTCAAACATTGATTCCAGTACTGATTATGAGTCTTGGAACAGTTGAAGCATATTTTAGCACTACTGTGTACTTCTTACACTAAGGCAGCCAAAAAGACTTTTTAAAGTGTCTGCAAGCTCTCGCTCAGTAGGAAGACCTAAAAGGGTGAATGGCAGACTGCAGGACAAAAGCTCAGGAACGAGAATAGAACTTCACCATGCAGGCTTATGGTACTTAAAACCCATGTTTTTCTACTGTGCACTACTCCTTCAAATCAGGTGCTGAACTGTGAATACATTTTCTGCACAACTGTAGTGGCTTATTTCATATAATTATCTTTTAGAAGGTCAGGATTTCAAATGCAAAAACATAGTTACAAGCGACACATGAACAGCTGCAGGTAAGGTTTCATGGTGGAGAGGAAGGACATTGTAATATAAAAAAACAAAGTACATGTAGAAAATGTGTAGGGGGCAAATAGCTGTTGCATCTTTCTGGATAACTCTGCAAGACTTGAAATCCGCATCACTAACTGTGCTGATCAACTATTGCCACAGACTGTAGGAGGGTTTCTAAATAAACATGTTCCCATTGCAGCTGAGGAATCACCACAGAGGCCAAAGTGCCCATTGCTCACTTATCCCCCTGAGTTCCTGCCTGCACACAGGACATGGAGAAGGAAAGTCAAACACTCTGGTGCAAAATAATAACAATAGCAATAATAATTGTAAAAATAATGCAAAGAACAAAAACCAAAAGATGAAAAAGTTAATTTGTAATATCTGTAATAACATAATTTAAACTGGTTTTCATTTAAAAGACCCAAATGAAGACAAAAACAAAGTAATGTCAAAGAAAAAAAACATGCTGCTTGTATTAGCGTGTGGGTTTCTCTCTGGGTTTTGCAGCTCCTCCTCAACCCCAGCCCCTGGCCCCCGATTCTGTGGCACTGTGGGCGAGGCACTCCTCATTCCTCACTAACACTGACTTGCCACACGATCAAGTGGCTGCGCTCTGCCTTGGCCAGGAAGGGCTGAAGCTTCAGCGTGGGCTCATCCAGCTCTTCCATCTCGCCACTCTCATCACCTGGGAGCACACATGTTACTACATCCCCTTCGCTTTCAGCAGAAAAATACAGCACACTTTCACCAGCTTCAACACTGTGACTATACTAACACACAACTCTGCAAATGCATCTGTTATATGAAATGCTTTACTCACAATCAGACCTTGTCCACTACAAAGCAATTAAAATGAGTCATTTATCAGTAAGAGGAAGAGGACTCACCCATTCGGAAGTCAATGTAACCCTCTCCTCCACTCATGACGAGGACAGACTTGACTGAATCCTGACACTGGGAGTCTGAAGAGGCTGCAGCAGTTTTTTCAGACCCTGCATCACCTGCTGCACCAGCTGGGGGGGCCACCTGACCTGTCATGGTAAGTGTGAAGGAATTTGTGGGTAAACTGCATATTTAATATTTCATATTCAATGAATATAAATACATAATCTGAGACTGAATTATGAAAATTTGACAACATAAGGAGTTTCACTGAATATCCCTATTAGTACTTACAGGGCATTCTTCACAGTTACAAGAACAATTTGGCGTTTGTGTCCTTTGGACAGCTGAGCAGCGTGAGATGTTTACATTTAATAATTCAGTAGATACTTTTCACTAAAGCAAAATATAATAATTTCGTATTTCACTAACACCTTTATCAAACACAATTTACAATGCTATACACATTAAACTCCCCACATGTTCATTTAGTTATACAGTACAGCAATACAAGTACACATGCTTGTGCACACATGCATACACAAACACTTTGTTTGCAACATGTCTGGGAGGAAACCCACAAACATACAGGGATTTATTCATTACAGATGTAATACATGTATATTTATTCTGAGAACAAAAACAGCACTGGTATACTGTGTTATGACAACTAATGAAGTTTGATAATTTAGCATACCAATAAAAATATTTGGTGATATTTTATCATAAATGGTGCTACTTTTGGGCCTTAGGAACACAATAAAAACTTTATTAAACTAAGAGTAATTATATCTGAGTTCACATTACGAAGGGTTTTTCAGGGATTACCTTCGTAACGAGGGGATGAAGATTGAACTGTGCTAAGTCAACAGCACATTCAGTCAGGGAAACAGAATTTGTGAGTGCACAATGAGTATCAGTGAAACATGTGAGAATACATGGACAATGCAGACAATGTTTGTAAGGGTGAAATAGAGAATGAAAGACTGAAACCAAAGCAACCTACAGCAGAGGAGCTTGGAAGATATGGCCCCTCATTCCCTATTTAAACTTGTTAACTAAATGCATTGAAAAAAGTTTATTGCAAGTGTACTCATTTTGACAACTACTGACCGGTACTTGCTATACAAAGAAAGTGTACATTCCCCAACCCATAAGGGCCCAGGCTGCTGAGCCATCCAAGTGAAAGTAAGACACATGCACTATGTCTCGAGGTTAACCTGTGCCACTACAAGAGACTCACCTGGGACGGCAGCAAAGAACTTGACAGCATCTCTGTGTCCATGGAAACAAAGCTGTGCATGTGCCATGGAACAGTAAGGCACATAGGTGCCTGGCATCACCTTGTCACTGTTATCATCCCCATAGACCCGGATCACACTTCCTGGACGGCTAGCAGTTCCAGTAGTCACTTTGTTCGCTTTGTGGTATAAGTCATAAAAAA
Source organism: Arapaima gigas (assembly GCA_900497675.1). Lineage (NCBI taxonomy): Eukaryota > Metazoa > Chordata > Actinopteri > Osteoglossiformes > Osteoglossidae > Arapaima > Arapaima gigas. The sequence goes on along the minus strand of UFQX01000006.1, from coordinate 419,013 downwards.
AGTAACAGTTAGCAGGACAGCACATGAAAAAGGCATGAGTGCATTTCACGTCATTAAATGTAATTACACTGCAAGGAAACTAGCCCAAATAAGTGTGGGAGGCCTATAAATACATTAAGACACAACAGTGTCTCAAGTCAGTGGTGAGCTAAAAAGAAATCAAAACAGCATGAACAGCAACTGAAGAAAAAAATCATGCTTGAACCTGAACCCAAAACAATGTGATGGGGCATGCTGCCCTCACAAGGAAGGACTGGCACCACTGCTCAGACACATTGAAGGAATAGAAATGGCACATTCACTGTAATTTCATTCACATTATGTTGTACACAGAACCAGACGTAACACAAAAGTTATCTTCAAAAAAACATTTCAGATCATTTAATGTCTGTGTTCTGTGCTGAGCAGTAACAAAATTAAAGGACCTTCAGTAAGGGATTATACAAACAGCAGTAAACCTCACAATAACGCACAAACTGCAATGTTTGTGGTATTTTTACAAATTATGCATTCTTCAACAATGCATCAGTCACCAAGAGCATTATGGTGAATGCAGGAATGTTTAGATTAGGACAAACCAGAAAAAGGTCTGGAATGATAAGGGACAGTGAAACAGCATTTTAGGGAAAAAAGAAACAGAAATACTAAAGTAATCATGTAAAAAGCTAGGAATAATAAAAAGGGAAAGAAAATAACTGCTCAGAGATCAAAGCTAGACATCATTTGGTCAGCGGTGGCCTGTATGTTTTGGTCCTCACTGGCCTGAAGGATGCACTTCCAGGCCAATTTGTCATGTTTCTCCTATTACTTACTATAAATCATAGACTGCGTATTTGTAGTTACTAAAAATTTAATTTTGTTTAGTTTCCTGTTCTGCTTTTCCTGGTGAGTATATGGTGGGAGCAGGCTGAAAAGACGGGCCCCAGCCTTCAGGTGCATTGCAATTGTCTCCCGTTGCTCCTGGGGGGATCCCAGGTCAGTCGAGAAATATAATCTTTCCAAAATTTCCTGGGTCTGCCCTGAGATCTCCTCCAGTGGGATGGGCCTGATATGACTCTGGAACGAGTTGGCTAGAGGTCATGCTTAAAACATGCCTACACCCCCTCAGCTGACTCTGGGGCTCTCTCATATGCTACAAGGAGTTTTACTTATATTTGTGTAAATTAGTTTGGGGTTTTCCGATGGGCTGGGAACGCATGATTTTTTAAAATTTAAAGTAATGGAAAATTTGCTTCCAGTGTATGAAATTTCAGTATATGTACCATTTTCATGAACAGATTAATTTTGTAAATCAAGGGATATCTACATATGTGTTAAAAATACCAAAAATAAAAATATAATATCTATCTGTCTATCTATCTATATACTATATGCATATACTCTATATATGCATGAGTATGAGTGTGTGAGAGTGCAGGCCTTCTGTTTCATGCCAAAAAAAAAAAAATAAACATTACATGGTGCCAGCACATTACAACCTGCACTTGGGATGGGGTACTCTTCTCATCACCCTTTGCTACACAACTGCAAGTGTTTAGCTCTGTTTCAAAGGGTTTAAATGTATTGTGTAAGTCTCTTGTATTAATATTAGTTTAGTAACTGGGGTGAGTTATTGCACTTGTGTATTTCCAGTATTTTGTTAATCATCCCCAGTATTGTTTGTGTTGTACTTGCTGTTCTGAGTGCGGTTGTGTGCGTTTAGGGTGACAATTTAGGGTTTGTGTCTGTGCTGCGCTGAGACATGAATAAAAGGGATGAGCAAATACAAACTGAAGAAAATGGCTGTGTGGTTCATGCGTGAAATCGTTATTGTGAGGATTTGTAAATTAATATAGCAGACGTTTGCATGTATTGGACACTCATAAATCAAGGGACGACTGTATTAATTTAAATAAAACATATACATTTAATTAAAAAATATTTTAATATAGTGTTAATTTGACTACCATTTACCTAAAGATTATCTATATGAGCTATATATTTCACAAGCCAATACCTGTATGCAAAAAAGGAAGGAATGGAGAGCCACAGCTCCTCCCGCAGGCACTATAATATACGAACCTCAACAGCCAATATATTAATGAAGAATTCATAAAAAACTTTATGAGAAAACAGGAAGCTGTCAGTTTGAACATAATAAAATTTCAAACAACTCCACTTAAGCCCCATATTTTTTAGATTATAATTACTTAACCCACTCCAAATGCCACTTCCAGTAGTTTAATATTTTTCCACTTATCAACAATTAACAGAATTAAAATAAAGTACAGTACAGCATGGATTACCCAGAGTTATCCAAATGGGGACAATCCAGATAGGTAATCAAAAACACATTAGAAAAATGTAAATATCAGAGAATAAAATTAAGTATTTTTAAACCCATCATATTTCAAAATATGATTTAACGTTAGTCGCATGTTGAATTCATTAAGTCTCATAAAATAATGCATTTAGGTATAAAAAGATGATTTATAATTGTTAACTTTACTTGATGCATCTTTTTATGCTGATTACAAAAATGAGGGTGTACTGTAGGAAATGGGTAGTGCCAATTAGCAAAGCTGGTCCTGACTATAGGATGATAATGGGTCGCACACAAAATAGTAAACTGAGATGTTTCTGTGAAGACTAATCTCCTGTTTCACCAGCACAGATTGGTATAGGACCTGCAGGACTACTGGCATTACATTAGTCCACAATTCAATCTGCCAAACACCTCTTCCAGCACTTGAGAACACGACCCAAAGATACTTGAACTTCACTAAGGGCAACTATTCGTTTTTCACCTGGAGAGAGCAACCCACTCTTCTGTGAGAGGGGATTATGACTGTATACACTCACTAACCACTTTATTAGAAACACCTATACATCTGCTCAATCATGCAATTATCCTTGAAAGGAAGAAGTTGAAATACGCAGATCTTGTGGCTGATGTTCGTGAGCAGGGGTGGGAGGCACATGTTAAGCCAGTAGAGGTAGGTGTCAGAGGCTTTGTCAGGAAAAACTATTACTTCCTTGCTGAGTGGGTTTGGAATTAGAGGGTGTATGTTAAGGGAAGCCCTTGAAGAGTTATCGGAAGTAGCCAAAAGGGCTAGTCAATGGCTGTGGATAAGGAGAGCTCAACTTGAGTGGGGAAATGTGGTGGGGTAGGTGGTGGTGAATGTGGCCATAGAAGCGGTGCTGTCTTAGTTATCAGGGGCAATGTGGCCTAGTAGGCTTGGAGGGGGCTTGAACCAGCAAAACGCCAATGAACGGAGGTGCCTACCCGACAACCACAGTGAAAAGCTTACAAGGTGGCGTGTTAGGGTTTGCTTACTGTGGGGTAGGTTGTTAGATTAGTGTAGAAGGGCCCTATGTGTAATCCTAGTGAGTAAATGCAGGGTATTTGTCATCTTATCCTGTATATTCATAATTACTAATCAGCCAATTATGTGGTAGCAAACCAATGCATAAAATCAGGCAGATAGAGGTAATGAGCTTCAGTGAATGCTCACGTCAATCTTCAGAATGGAGGGAAAAATTTGATCTGTGACTTTGACCACAGCATGGCTGTTGGTGCCAGACAAGGTGGTTTCAGTATTTCAGAAACTGTTGCTCTCCTGGGATTTTCACATACAACAGTCTTTAGAGTCTACACAGAATGGTTTAAAAAAAACAGACATCCAGTGCGCAGCAGTTCTGTGGTTAGAAACATGTTGACGAGAGCAGTCAGAGGAGAATGGCTAAAATGGTTTGAACTGATGGGAAGGTTACATTAATTTAAATAATTCTTTACAACAGTGGTGGACTTAAAAAGAATCTCTAAAGGCATGACATGTCAAACATTGAGTCGGATTGATTACAACAGCAGAAGACATCAGGTTCCACTCCTGTCAACCAAGAACAGGAAGATAAGACAACAGTGGGCACTGGCTCACTGAAAATGTTGAAGATTAGAAAAATGTTGCCTGGTCTGATGAATCTCGATTACTGCTGCGACACACAGGTGGCGGGGTCAGAACTGGATGTATACAGAAATTCAGAAATTGGTGTAAATAGCATGAAGCCATGGACCCAGCCTGTCTTGTGTCAGCAGTTTAGGCTGGTGGCGTAATGATGCGGGGAATGTTTTCTTTGTATACTTTGGGGCCCCCTAATACCAACTGAGCATCATTTGAAAGCTACAGCCACAAATTGGCCTCAGTATACTCATTGTCTAATGGTTACTTCCAGCATGATAATGTACCATGTCACAAAGCACAAATCTTAATCTGATTCCATGAACATGGCAATGAGTTCTTCAGTGGCCTCTCCAGTGATCAACATGGACCAGCATCTCTGCAGAATATTCCCAGCACCTTCAGGCTGAGAAATAAAATAAAATTTAGGCTGTTTTGAGAGTAAATGGAGGTCCTATGGTATAAGAAAGGTGTTCCTTATAAAGTGGTTGGTGAGTGTATTTAGTGTAATGGATTTTCATTCATACTTGGGAACAAACTTTTTAATTGCATGTCAAAGGTCACAGATGAGGCCAAAAGGACATCACCATTCACCAAAAGCAGATAACCTCAGTACCTCAACAGAACACCCTCCAAAATCCAGCTGCACCTTGATATTGTCTGTGAAAGTAAATGGCAAAAATGGAGACAAAACAAAAACCTTGCTGGAGTTTGACTCCCACATTAACTGGATCCAACTTTATGCTAAAAATACACAGTTCAAACTGTGAGCATACAGGAGATGGACAGCACACATTAGCAGTCCCAGTACCCCATATTTTTGCAGTATCTCTCATGGCACATTGAGAGACACAGTCATATGCATTTTCAAATTCTCAAAACACATGTAGGCTGCGTTGGCATATTTCCATAGCCCCTCAAACATCTGTGCCAGGCAGAGCCCTGGGGCAGTGTTTGATGAACAGGATGAAATCCACATTCTTATTCCTGAATAGAGTCTCATTTCTAGTATCCTGGCAGAACTTTTACCAGGTTAGCTGAATAGTATAATCCTTGTGCAGCTGGAACAAACCCTCTGGTCCCCCTTTTTAAATGCAGAGACTACTAACCCAGTTTGCCAGTTCAGAAGTACCATATCTGCTTTCCATGCTACATTGAAGAATTATGTGAGCCACACTACCCCCACCATGTCAAGTGCTTTTAACATCCATCTTAATCCATTTTTTAATCTATATGATTAAAAAAATATTACTAAGCAGAACAAAGTTCAAGATTATATAAATATGACCTACTGTCTTTCAAATACGGTACAGTAACTTGACCACTTACTCTGACAGCACTTGGAGAAAGTCATAAATACTTTTGTTATAACTGACTCCACAATTTACAAACATAATGGAGTAGAAGACCTTTTGTAATTTTTTTGTCTGTAACCCCAAAGTCACTTTATCTCTAATTCACAGTCAACAAAAGCTTAACACATGTCCCTCAAATTTTTCCTGTGCTACATTCTATAAAAATCTTCCATAAAGAAAATTTAAAAAAATACTCATTTTCATATTTTATTAACTTTAAGCTACATTAGAGTGGATACAAATTTTAAATGGTTATAAATTAAAATCTTTTGTCTTTACAAACTCCTATTCAATGTGGACTGTTAGCCATTTTATCCCATAAATATCTATGACATTTTTCATTTTGCTTCAGATCATCACTGCTCCCAGATACCATACGAGCTGTAAACACTGTGGGAGCAAACTCAATGTTTTAGTTAAACACTTATACTTCAGTGTGTTTTTCTGGCCTGTTATGGTTTGAGCATGAAGACACACATCATTTTTGTATCATGATGAAAATAAGGGAAACACTTGTTATAATTACCCAAGATACAGGAGGATCTCTCTTGCATTTTTCCATGAGTATGTACTCATGTGTGGAACTTCAGTGGCCACTGCTGAGTATTAATTAATCCAAATGAGAGTTAAAGCAGTGAGCAAGCAAGAAAATATGAGGATTTAAAGCCAGGTTTGCCTAGTACCTTTCACTTACCCCTCAAGCGCATAAAGCGTCTCTGCTGAAGAAATAAAGCTTGAATGAGAGGTGACAAGAGGAGGAAGAGCAGAAAATAGTGACCAGGGAGAAGATGTTATTGAGACCCCAGCCCAACTCCAGCCCCACACTACCAGAACCATCCACCCAGGAATACTACACTGTACACTGGGATAGTGAGTTAATTCTGCTGCAATTAACTTCCATTCACTGCCTTTTGAAGTTTCCTAACTATTAAATGAAAATTTTAAAACACCAGCAAAAATGACCTGATCCATGTGGAATAACAGTGTAATAATGTGACCACAGTGCTATCATAATTCTTCACAATAACATAATGTTACTTTGAGCTGCTGTGTGAAATGAACATCCATCCAGTGCAGTTTTTTACGATCACACACAAAAGCCACAACCTGGTTCTACTGTCAATCAGTTATAAGCAGCTGTACAGTCAGAGTGTGTTAAGACACAAATGGGAACAGAATGAATAAAAGGGCTTACTTTCTGTGAGGGGTATGGAAATTATGACGCCATTTCCAGTTCCGACCCACAAGCGACTGCAGGACACCATCAGTGCTGTGATCCTCACAAAGGAGAAGCCAAGCTTACCAGTACCTTAAAAGAACAATGAAAGAGGATTCATTTGACACAATTCTGTAAAGCTATATATACACACTCATATCAGACAACAAATATTCACCTACTGGTTCTACAGCACTGATTCTGTGGCAACTCCCACATAAAATCATACACATCAGCTCCCAGAAACAGATTTCTGATGTAGACAAGGCCATACCAAGCATTTTGCTCACGTAGGGCTCAATGTCCACGTCTTGCAAGTGCTGGTAAGTGTGTGCATGGAAGAGCCGCAGTGTTGAGTCCAACCGAATCGACACCCAGATGCCATCACCCACCCAAGCTAGCTGGCGCACCTGGCTCTCCTTCCTGGGGTGAGCATCAAAGGATTTCTAAAGGTTGACAATAAGAGGGTAATCACTGGCACATAGAGAAAGAGCAGGACAACAACACATGCAAAAAGAATATGCAATGTGAATTTAGCTTTTTTACCTAAAGAAGAATGTAATTAATTTCTTGTTTTTGTTTACTGTTGTATCTGTCCACGGCATTGGCAATGCATTGGCCAATCATTTTTATATCAGACAGAGATAAAGAACAAATATTTTTTGTTTTATTCCAATACTTGGGGGTGGTAGCACAGAGGATTGTGCTGATGTCTCACATCTCCTGGGTTGTGGGTTCAGACACAGGTTCAAGCCTGGCTCAGTCTGTATGGAATTTACCAGTGTTTTTGTAGGTTTCCTCCTGGTGCCCTTGTTTCCTTCCACAATACAAATGCATGCACATCGGTGACTAAATTGTTCAGAGGCATGTGTTACATTGCTCTGTTGTGAAGATGGATGAATGATTGTGGGGATTTCAGTGTAAAACTAAACCATCATGGAGTAAAAGCAGGTGAATACTTATTATTCAATGTACATTTAGTGTATTCCAAAAACTGTAGGGCAAATTAATAAATGTAAACAAATTCAGTATTGTAAAATCATTAAATAAAAAAAATTTGCTTCTTAATGGGGGGAAATAAGCACTTCTCATTTCCAAGTAGTCAGTTATATTTACCCCATACTGGCCATTTACCACTTATTTCCAGTGAATTTTTCCAGACAGATCTAAAATGTGGAGTTAAAATATTTAATCAATTCTGATTCAGTGGTCAGGCAGAAAAGAGTCAAGTTTTACACTTATCACTTTGAAACAGTTTGAGTTTACTCCTTTTGACATTGCTTCTTTCCTTACCTCAATCTTCATAGCTTTGGGCTGAACCACATAGATTTTGTTCCGGTATCCACACCACACCTTGTCATGTACCACTGTCATGCAGCGGATGGAATGGTGTGGCCGTCCAAGGTCCAGCAGATGGTAGTTGGTCAGGTCCCATTGGCCATCTGTATATGAAAACAAAATGGTAGAAGCAACCATATGATAGGTCCGATGATAGTGCATGATGGCAAACATGCAGATGATGCCTTACCTACACCTCGGTGGAAAATAGCCAGTGTCCCATCTGCAAGGGCCACAAGGACTCTCCCCTTCACATGGCTATCTCACAGATAGGAAGTAAAACAATACTGTCAGGCATCCAGGTGGAGGACACATCTGCTTTGTTAGACATTTAACCTTAAATACTTGCATTTACTTTCATAAAAATTGTCTCTGGAGGACTGAAAGACAGACCAATAAACTGTATAAAAATGCAAGACGTTTACAGATGCTACAAGATATGCTTTCAAGCTGTCATTATTGTCAGGGGTTGTACAACCAAGTATTAATGAAGGGTGCCTTTAATACTGTTCAGGTCCTATTTTCTTTTTCTTCTGTGGAAAAAACTACATGCAAGCTGAGCAGACATCTTTTTTTGATGCATAACTTTGGACATCTTATTAAAATATTTTGATCATCAAAAGTTAGTAAATATCCAATTACTTCTAAAGATTGTAGGTAATATACCTAAAATGCAAGGGTGCCAATAATGTTGAACAGATTTGTATCTGGATAGACACTGCTCTGGAATGTTCAATGGAAATTGTAACATTGGACACACCTGTAAATTCCACAGTTAAAGATACATATGTACGCTGTACACTGAGTACTCACACAATGCCAAGAATAGAATCCTTCAGCTTTATAGAATGGAGGCACTTCTTCCACTGAGCCACTGAAGAATGGACATATACACTGGAAGTGAGCAAAGAGTCAACTTTTAGAATAAAAACTGAACAGACATTAAGTATGCAGGTATTTGTTGAGTCTCAGTTTTACAAAATGACTGATTCTACAGTTTGTGTTAAATACGAGGTGCTAAATTTAGTTTCTTTTGCTACTGTTTACACAGACTGCTTAATATGTGGAGGTTAGCAGTAAAGCCGTAAAAGGATACTCTAAATTCAAATGTAGTTCAAACATGGACAAAAATTGGACATTTAAATGTGCAGAATGGACATCTGAACATAATCAGCTGAAGCGTGTCTTTTGTCCCAATTCAGAATGTGAATTTCAAGTGAAATCTGACTGTGGCTACTTTCTTCTTCTGTGTAGCACTGCTTGGATGAGCACTTGGTAGAAATAAGAGAACTTTTTCACCTCCCCATATGGTTAACCAAAAAGAGACTGTGCCCCATTCTGGTCATCTACATTATGTGGCTATGTGTCCCTGCACACACAAGCAGGTTTAAAGCTTTGCGGTAAAATATGAAGTGGTCAGATACTGTTTATAGTTAATATGACAATGATATGAGGCACTTCTGCCAGTGCAGAGTGTGTATTTTCTTTAACAAGTAATGTCATTAGTAGAAAACGTTCAGCAGTCCAGGTTATATGTTCAGTTAGAGATTTTTTACATCAATATTATATCAATATTACAACTGAAATATTTGTTCAGTCCTTTAAAAAGATACAAAGCATATTAGTTTTGCTAACCATCTAAGAATTTGTGTGAAATAACTTCTTTGATGGAATTAAGTTGTGACACATTATGCCTTATAACCTGTTGTACTTTTCTTAAAATGTTGCAAACGTGTATTTATTTAAAACGAATGTTGTATTCAGGCACTTTTTTGTATACTTGTCCTGTAATGTGTTTGAAGATTAGCACCCTTGTGCACAAACTATGTGCATTACTTCAATTTTATTATGCTAAGCCTAAATTCTCTTCGGTGAAAAAAATTGCTTCAAATTTGAACATATGTGGGTTTATTTATAAATTTTTTTAATCAAAATTGGAATTCAAATTCTGAGCCCAGGTAACAGCTGTAGTTGGCAGAAAAGTAGCACAGACTGCATTTTAAAAAGTGGAATATGCTAAAATGGTTTAACTAAACAACACAAAGTGACCTAATTTAGCCAAATAAAAATAATAAAATACAAAAACCTTTCAACAAATATTTAGAGCTATTATGATGTTTTACACATGAACAAACACCACATCTTAAAATTAAGTGTTTGCAGAATGTGTTCATATGGTTTAATTGGTTGTCTGAATGGGTCTACAGTACTATATTCTTTTTCAAATAATTCCCGATTCTCAAAATTACAGTGATACAAATTTTGAGTCCTTTCTTTAGTAAGGGGAACAGCATAAAACTAAACATATAAATGTAGAGAATTTTTTCATTTTGTTTCATCATGCAAGGTTTTCTGTGCCAATAGTCCAGCAATATAAAGCTGTTACCTATGAGCTTTGTCTAAATGCTTTATACTGGATCCATTGGAATCGATTATGAACCAAAATAACATGCCTGGGTTTTTTCACACAGGTCAAAACAATGGGGCAGCTCAAAGGTTTGCCTTAAAAAAACAACTTTTGGCATGCAATTACTGAATTAAAAAATGCTTCTGCTCTAATTTACTTATTCTATCTCCTTGTTAAATATTGTTTTATTTTACATTACCCAGATTGTTTTGCAATAAATATTTATCCATATACTAGGAAAATATTTTATGTTCGGTAGATTCACATGACATGAGATTATTGTTACTGCATGTAAAACACCATCTGGCATAAAGCAGGTTCCTCACCATCCATTCTGGGCCCCTAACCACATAGTGGGCAGGACACTGCTCATCTTCTGTGCCTCCTCCCTCATTAAGTCCTGCTTGTCTGGCAGAGAAGTCACTCCATCCTTCAAAAGGTCAGACCCTCTGGGAGAGACAAAGTTGCTCAGGTTATGGACAATGCTCCACAGTAATATGAGCACAGGACAATTTCACAGGGGTTGGAGGTATAAGCAACCAGTCACAAGCGTCTGAGCTCTGCTAACTGCACTCTGCTAAGGTACTAGTAATATCACGTTTACACACTTTGAAAAAGTAATCCTTTTCAGCACAGATTTATCGAATAGGCAAGTACTGATGCAACAACAGAACCACTTCAATTCAAATAAAGGTTAAATAGAAAAAAAGAGAAGATTTGAGTTCAGCCTTTTCCTTTCTGCCCTGTGAGTGTCTGAGCATACTCTACCTCTGTGGGTAGGAGGACTGGACATCAGCTGGGTCTTGCACCCCCAGTGGGTCCGTGAAAACGTGTTCCATGTAAATGCCTGGTTGGCTTACATCGAGACCCTCCCCCTCCTCTGCTGTCCCCGCACTGGTCTCAGTAGCCTCAGTGGCTTCCTCTGCCTCTGTCATGTCCTCTGTGGGGCTGCGGTCTGCAGAGGACAGCTCCCCTGCAGATGAAAGAAGGACCATGTACATTCTACAAAAGTAAGGCTTTTCATGCTGTTGTCTCCTACATGGAGTTTGTATGTATGCCTTTGAAGTAGTAATGTATGAATGTTTGAATTGATACATTAATGAACCTGTTTAATTAAAGTGTAAACGCATATTTAACTGCAAGGCACTTCTGTCTTCCCTAACCGATTAAATTTTCTTCCTCTGGTCATGTATGGTATACGCATGAAGTGCTGAAAGTTCCGCACCAGTGTCTCCATGGGTGCAGGACTCTGCAGGAGCCCTGACAGCTGTGCAGACAGTCTGTGGGATGGCACCTCCGCCATCAGTGCTGCAGCCCACCACTGTGATGCCCCCTGGCATGCCCTCACTGGCTAGTGAGTTGCCGCTGGCCACACTGCCAGTCAGGGAGGCACTGTCACCCTGAACTGTTTCCATGTCCTGTGGTACTTCCTCACCAGCTGGGTAGTCAGTCTCTCGGGCACCTGAAGAGAAACATGGTCAAAGAGCTGTAGCTGTAGAAAGACACATTCTGAACACAGGCCTAAAGGTAAGAAACTATTCCAACCTGGAACACTAGCAATGCAGAGCACATGGGAGTTGCACACAAAGAAGTTCTCCAGGATGTTGCCAGGCTGGTTAGCGTCGATAACAATGACTTTGGTGGTGGAGTGTGTGCTTGTGCAGATCCACACTAAGCTGGAGAGCTCCTCATGCTGCCTCAGCTCTTTCTCCTGCTCCTGCAAACAGTAAGAGTCCATCTGCTTATCCACTTAGCAGATGGCTTAAAACAACGTGACATGAGATTTTTTTCCCCCCATTTCCCCATTCCCCATTTTCCCACCCAATTTTTTTTTGAGATGCTTCAATTACTATGGATTTTTAAAAGTGATTTCTCACCATATCAGTCCACTTGATTAATATAATTAAACACCAGAAATGGTCAACGATGGGGAGGATGACACAGAGGTAAAACTAGGCCATGGTAGACTTCAGCAAGAAAGTCAGCAATAAGGTTGAAAGCACATCTGCTTAGATGGGCAGTAGGACCAATTTCTTGTTGTACATAGTGCTACATCTCACTGATTAATTGGAATACACAGATAAAATGTGTTGAAGCACTATATACAATCCTGAATATATGATCACATTCTTTTCCAATGGAGTCCCACAAAAACAGGTCACCTTGAGCTCTTGCTCCAGCCGGTCTAGGCTGCTCTGGGAGCCCTTCTTTTGCTTGGGGACTTCACTGTCAGCTCCAGCCACATCACTGTAGAAGACACTGGCTCCAACAATGGAGCCCCCATCACGCGTCTTTCCACCTGAAAGGTTGACGCCCGCAGCGCACCAAAGCTACAAAAACAGTAGCAAGAGTGGCCAGAGTCGCAACACGTTATTCACATACTCAACGAGAATATCAGAAACAAAACTCTTGGCTTAAGACATACCTTTAAGAACTCATTTACCTTCATAGAAGCATCTTTCTCATCCAAAGGTCTCAGGTACACTGGAACAGGTAAATTCTTCATCTTATTATCGGCCTGTCCCCCATTGTTGACCTAAGATCAGATATGGGATAATGAATTGTTGCCCACTCACATTCATGAGACAAGAAACATCTTCAATGTATACTGGAACAGTTTTCAGCAAAAGTACAACATACAGCACATTTGAAATGATTACGCTCACTCAGTTACTATACTATAAATGTTGTGCATTTGTCCATCCGTAGTCCCACGACCCTAACCTTGTACTTCTGAGGCAGGCTCCAGCCGTAGGCTTGTACCCTCCCATCCTCCTTTTGCACATGTGCTTTCACCTGTCTGTACTGAGCTCTCTTTTGCTCCCTGCGTGATGCCAAGCTACCCGAGTCCATTCTGGCAGGACAACAGATACCAAAAAAAAAAAAAAAAAACAAAAAAAAAAAAAAAAAAAAAAAAAAAAAAAAAAAAAAAAATCAACCAAGAGTCTCAAGCATGCCACATGAAGGCAAAGTCACCACTGACAAGGGGACATTTTTTACTCACTCTTCATTGAGAAAGTCAAATGCTTTTGATTTGTCACTGGGAAGCTGCGATAAGGTGCTGCTTCGCCTCTTCACCGAGGGCACAATGTTAGAGGTGGGTGCATTGTACTTGACATTGACTGGTGCTTCTGGCTTTTTGGTGGCTGTGCTGGAGGAGCTAAAGAGCCGGCTGAAACTGGGGGTGGGGAGAGACGAGACAGAAAGGCTAATAGAGATGCAGACACAAGCAGCCAAACTTCATTCACCCCACCACCCCTTATACTTTTGGACTTTCCCCTTGCTAACACCGGCCCACTTCAACACCAACTACACACCTTGCACACATTAGACACGGTCTCAAAAAGTAACTTGTAAAAGCAGTGAATACATGCTGACACTGTTTGTAATAGGCTAAATTTCTATTTTGGTGTAAAACAGCTGATGAAAAATGAAGACATAAGTGGGAAAATAGAATCCTTCAAGTTCACCAGAAACAAAATGCTCAGACAAATTTTTGCATCTCACAACAACTTGATTTGCTATAAGCAACAACACGCTACAGGCCAAGATGACACGAGGCACATTCAATCAGCTTCCTCTGCTTATTATGATCTTCACCACCAATCATTTTTACGGGCAGCACCTTTATTACACACACTAAACTCTTTTCTTAAGTAGTAACGCATTATCATCTATAACAAATTAAAAGCTTCAAAACCCGAACCTCAGCTATATTATACTACAGCTGGCATCATTTGAAGAGGATAAATGTTCCTTGGTTAAATGTACTTTTTGTTTCCCCAAATTTATTTTCCAGCTTTACTACATTATATAGTGAGTAATTCCTAATTTCAAATAAAAGCTGAAATATAAAGAAATTAATGCAGCTGGTTTCACAATTCCTGAAAAAACATTTATATGGTAGGTAACAGCTTTCACATAAAGTAGATAGTCCTCGATTTAAAACAAGGTTTTCACTTCCATTTACAAACTTAATTTTCTGCACTTCTTTTCAGCACTGCCATAATATTCACTTTTTTGCCATCATAAATAAAATACAACATATAATTTTGAGTTATCAAAAGTGCAGATTCAGACACGTTTCTTAATAGTCACTTAGTCAAATACCACCATTTTTCTCAGCATAAATAACTCCAGTAGCTGCACACATAATTGACAAGGACTATGCTTCTTTAATATACTATCAAATTTATTTTTAAAAATAAACACACACACACACACACACACACACACACAGCCTCCAGGTCACGAACGTCCCACTTACGGACAACTTGTACTTGCGAACGGACTGCCATAAAGCCTATTGTATTAAAAATGAGTTAAATACAATGGCTCATATTAATAAACACATGCACTACTTTGTGACGCTCATGAAAACGTTTCCCAGCTACGGTGTTTCGTCAGCCCGCCAGTTTGAATTGGATCACGGTGCCGTTAATTTTGTGTTGAGTGTATAACTTTGTATTTGGTTTATAATTTTCTTTTAGTATTTACCCTTGTAACCATGCCTCCAAAGCGTAAATCCGATGCAAGTGCTGGTGATGCATCAAAGAAAAGGAAAATGATCATGACTGAAAGTAAAGTGGAAATAATAAAGCGATCGGAAAGAGGTGATACGCCATTGGTTATTAGAAAAGCATTAGGCTACAGTCGGTCAACGATGGGAATAATTTTAAAGGCTTAAGTGAGAATAATGGAGCATGTGAAAGGCTCTGGTCCAATGAAAGCTACAATTATTACTAAGCAATGCAGTGGTTTAATTATTGAAATGGAAAGGCTACTGATGATATATACTTAGTATATAGTATATATACTATATACCAAGACAAACATTTGACTAACTGACGCTAAATATGAACCGTATGTACCTGTTACAACTTACATACAAATTTGACTTAAAGACAGGCTTAGAAACGCATCTCATTCATAATCCAGGGACGGGCTGTATTTTTATATGCACGTCGAATATACTGTCAATCGTGGACTACCTGTAAAGAGCTGTTTGCTTTATTAAACAGGAAAATATAATTATCACCTAAGAAACAACTTAGTTTTGCAGATGTCAAAGCAGCTAGCATCTCTGATATTAATACAAATGACTCTGATCAATGCTTGCTTGTTAATGTAGACTTAATATGGAAGGTGTCTGACCAGGTTGACCTCACCATTACAAGGCCACTTCAGTATCGGCACTCTCACACTGATAAAGAAAATAGGGAATAATGAAAACCCCCAGAGCAGCCCAGACCTCCCCACCAACATACCACCACCACTACAACACACCTTCTGCAAACAGACAGGACAACATGAGGCAGAGTAATAGGAAGAAAGAGGAGAGATAAAGAGCAGGAGAATAGAGCAGATTCTTAAAAAGGGGCATAGCAAAATTAAATAAAAAACTAAAACCAAATGGATTTCAATCTAGGACGATTTATCAAAGGGCTGGAATTTTTTAAAGAAAATATTAATTATTGGAACTAGCTGATTAAAATGAATGAGAACAATGTGATCAGAATTAACTTTTAGTGTTTGATTTAAAAACTACAAAAAAGTGAAAGCAGGAGACTGGCTGTGCTTTCAGTTAAAGTGCTACTCTCATGCCAATGTATTGCAGGTTTTGACAGAAATCATATCCAGTGCAAGGGCAAATTTGAGGATCAATTTTACGATTTACCTACATCCTGGAAAAGAAAAAGCAAAATAAAAATAAAACAAAAACAAAAGAAAGAAGTATAATAAATTACCAACAAAGCAAAAAAAAAACCAGCATCATTAAATATTCCACTAAGGCTTATATTAAGTACTGGGGAACGGGGCTTACAACTGCCAAATACTAGACTTCTTCTTCTCAGAGAGGGCTGGGTTTTCTCTTGAAGCTCTGTTCAGGAAAAGGAACCACAAATTATTAACATAACCCATGAATAAGGTAATGGTATAATTACTTCTTTAGCCCTTTAAGATATATTACAGCAAAAAAAAAAAAAAAAACTTTAAAAAATACCACAGCTTTGATTTATCAAGAACACCATTTATTCCAGACTCTCGTGTTCCTTCAGGGCATAAATACAGTACATTGATAATATATTAATTAATGGACTGATATTACTGTACTAGAGCACACTATATGGCCTATTCATGCTTTGCGTGGATATGCACCCTTCCCCGTTTACCGGATCATCTCGGTCCATCTGACAGCTTCCTGCAGCTCCATTAACCTCTCTTTGTACTGGTTCCGTTCCATCAGTACCCGGGCCATCTCAACACGCGTAAAGCGCTTCCTCTGTGCCGTGGGCACATCACTCTGCATTTTGTGAGAGCACAGATGGCTAACCAACACCGCAGGCAACTGCTGAGAGACCACTAAAACATTGAGTACATATCGCAATACCCAGGTAATCCTTAAATTGGAATAGCCACGAAATAACAACAATGCGTAAAAACTGATTAGGGTCTAGACAGTCAGCCAAAATTTAATAATGTAGACAAATCATCAATGACTCTCTGATTGAGACAATAAACAACTAAGAATCATTTACAGCGTTAAACTTAAACCATCCATCTGTTGGCACACACTCTGCTTCATAGCAAAGCAGTGGTTAATTCAACAACAAAATAACTTACATCATCGTCTTCTTTTGACTTCTGTTTAGCTTCTTCCATCTCTCCCCGTACTCTGTCAAGAAAAATAAGCAAGTTTCTCTGAATACTGAAAAATTCCAATAATGATTACTATTGTAATCATTAACTTTTCATTTACCTCACACCTCTGTCCACTTGCATTAATAATAAACAACAATAATTTGCTCTTTGATTCTTGTATCATTTCAGGGTAACTATGAAAGGATACTATGGCAGGAGCAGGGATTTCCAACAGGATCTTCCAGTTGCAAAGTAACTGTTCTAACTTGTATGCCACGAGTTGCCCCTATTGATACTATACCACTCACACATTATCAGGTATTCAGTCATATTTCTATTGTAAGCGTTTCATGTGGCTGTTCAACCGAGCCCTGTTTAAGTGGTTTGGATGTCCTACTGCAGCAACAGGGACATATTTCAACATATAGAGTCAACAATAAGTCTTTGACGCAGCCTTAATTTAATCAAGCTCCTGCTCTATGGTGGAAAAACAATGAATAGGGTTTTAATTCCGTGCAATCCAAAGCAATATCTACTAGGTTTTAGACAGCTCATTATCCACTTTAACATCAATCCAATTATTTGTTACAGAAACAGAGGACTCAGGGGTATAAGCTGCTGCAAAACACCTGTCCTTTGTTGTATGTGGGTTTCTGGAGAGTTGAGAATTGTACCTTTCCAATATAAACATAGAGAGGCAACAAATCTGCAAACGTGTTTTAGAAACTGTGGTGTCAAGTTTCCAGTGACGTACAAAAAAAACAAAATAGATTTTATTTAGATATACAATTGTGCCTGATGATGCATACTAAAAGCACAGAGTACTACTGATCTCAAAGATCAGTGAAGTGGTGGTTAGGGTTAGTGATTAGGAGAAGTGGTTCTCAAAGAAAGAAAAAGAGTCCAAGAAAGTTACAAGGAGCCAAGATTACAAAACAAAATAACCTATCCCTACAGGAGCCACTTGGTGCACCCACAAAAGGACAGAAGGGGGTTAATGCAGGTGATTAATGCTCCTCCTGACATTTCCTTTTTCACACCTACCCCTGAGTCTTTTCAACAAATGAATGAACACTTGTCATTCGGTTGTGTTTTTTCAGTATTACACATAATCATAATCAGTATATCGCATATGTCTACTGTGCAGAGACAGGGACTCACTTTCTGAGCTCCTCCTCCAGCTCTTTGTTCTTTTCCTCGAGCTTGCTCTTGGCCTGCTTCACTGCCTCCAGTTCGCCCTGCAGCACCTCCTTCTCGCACGATAGCTCATCCACCTTGGCTATCAGGTCATTCTTCACCACATTTAAGGCATTTCTGTATGGAAACCAGAAAAACTATTTCTCAAAAGAGAACACTGTTGAGGTATGTCAATGATTTTCATTATCTATTCAGAGTGAACTTAAGAGCTGTGAATTCTTGACTCGATGGGGTGGAAAGCTGTATCCAAGTCCTGCTCACACACATCAGTGGATTACACCACTTGCTCTACATACAGAGTAGTTCACAACATCTACAGGTACTTCTGCAGGCTACACTAAATCTGTCATTTTAAGACATGCATTGTCTATTAATCCTGTTAAGTTCACTTAATAAATTATTTTTTGGCCAATCATAATTATCCTTTCTATGTAGCAATTTCAAACAAATTACACTTCAATCTATGGTTAAAAAGTAAAAATAGGTCACTTCATCACACTTTTGCTGATGAATATATCTTACAGAAAAATTTCTTTACAACTTTTCAAAAGCACTAAAAATAAAGTGTAAATTATACATGAAATGATTAGCTGGTTAAAACTATGATGCCAAACGTTAACCAGTGCAAAAATACAGAATAAGTATTAAACTTGTACAGAAATTATTTAAATGTTGACATTTTCTAATCGCATAAAAGTTACAGTCCTTACTTTGTTTCCAAGAGTTGTGTGTTCTCTTGAATTAGATGTTCAACTTCACGGCCCATACCTTGAAAAAGAATGCAAGAGGTACACACATTGCTTTTCATTTGTTAATAACATCTACACTACTTACACAGATTTTTTTTATTTTATAGTGACATTCACCAACAATCACTTGTACCCCCGCCAAAAACAAAACATGGGAAAAAAGTAATCCAGCATGGTTACACAAGTAAATGCAGCAAACTAATTTGTATGGATCCACAAAAATCAAGTAATGTCTTACCAAACAAATTAAGGTCTGAAAAACCCATGCAATCCATGTAAAGCAGAAAAACAGAAACATGGTGAGTGTAAGGGAGATAAAAAAGACAAAAAACAAACTAAGAGGATGACAGACTAGAAACCAAGGATTCAGTTAGACCTGCTAGAGTTATGAAAGACAGCAAAACTCTAAATGCTAACGGGACAATCAACCAGGTCAGTGAAAAACGATCTGCTTTAATCACACGATCTGTGCATGAATATGGTGAAAAGTAGTCAACACACAAAAAATATCATAATAGGACCTCAAAGTAGAATTGCTATACACAGAAGACATCATCTGCTATGTAATTTCTCTGAAATATTTCTCCTTTTAGAGTTATACATCCAAAAAAGATATTCAAAACATTACATTTGTCTGTCACAGTAGCACTCTAGCTTATCTTACCTTAGAGCTTCATGAGTTTCGCCCATTACAGTAAAATCGAATCTAAATCTAATTCATCAAAAAAAAATGTGCTCCTAGCCTTTCTGAAAACACCAATATAACTATCAGCCCATGACTTGAGCATAATAAAATACTCTGAACACCATTTTCCTAACTAACTTTTCTAGTTGCCATTTTTTGAAACTTACTTAATGTTGTCATCAATTTGCATGTTTATAACACGTGGTACAATATGTACAATACATGATATTTCAGTTTACTGCCACTAATGACATTTAAATAGGTCTAAAAAATTAATTTAGTCAAAAAACTGCCAATAATAATTTAAACAAAAAAGGCTAGCTTATACTGGGCAATACAGATTGAAGCGAAGAAGAGATGCTTGTGAGGTTTGGTATGTGGAGGAGGGAGGAAAGTGTGTTATTTGTCTTTGTCAGTGGCGTGTAAAACAATTGGATAATGTTTTGGTTATATCTTGTTAGAGAAGCTGGAGGACAATTTTATTTTCTTGGGAATTTGTGTCCTGATGTTGAAGGCTGTGATGGATCTGGAGGGGGTGTGGTTGCAGGTCTGAAAACCTCAAAATGGAACTTTGTCTTCATATAATTTTCTCTTGTAAAATTCCTTATAATATATATTATAACCTATAATGTATATAAATGCCCTGCATTAGCATCTTCAGTTGTGTTGTTGAATGCAATGCTCCTGTTTAGGTTGCTATCATGTTTCAATAATTAGTGAAATCATTGTGTTTGCAGGCTCTAGAACTTTTTATAGTTTTCTTGTGCGGCACGAGAAAGTTCTTGCTCTTCCTCTTCTTCGTCTGAGGACCAATCCAGCTTAATTATCTAGCTTAAGTGACAGTAAATGCAATGTCACTGCAAAACATGTTCAGACAAGTGAGCACAATATTGCAAACTAGCAGAAAGAGGTCATAAGACACCAGCACCAAATATGTTACCCTTCAATTTAGAGTTTCAAATTTTTCAATTCAATTTAATTTTATACAGCACCTTTCACACAGTGCCTCAGAGTGCTGAACAGCAGATTAAGATAACAGACTGGGGAACAGGTAAATAGTAAGGGTATATATAGAGGTTTCATATTAATGAGTGCAAACATACAGGGCATAATCACAATATCGAAAGCCTGTCAGCAACTAAGAAAAGATAAACTAAAAACTCCCAACCAGGAAGTATAATTTACTATAGATGTATTTTTAACAGAATACAATACAGTTTATTCCATACAATATTATTAATTTTGAATACAGTACACTGTAAGGTACCGTACAGTGTTTATTTGTTGATTCTTTATTTATTTGATTTTTACTTGAGTTTTATTTTATTTATTATGATTAGCATTGGATAAAAATTCGTTATTGCAAATTTTCTGGATTATTATTACTTATTTAGGAATTCGTTTTCAAGAGCCATTATTGCAAAAATTTGGATATACAGAGTGATTACTGAATTTTTAATGAATGCAGTGTGCACTCCCACATACATAAAGTGCAATATATCCATAAACTTACACAGTAATCTATATGTTTCATATACTGGCATGGTCATTTTATACACTACTCCAAAACATGTTCAAAAGTGTTTTTGTTTTCCTTTTTCCCCCTTTACTGTAATACTTCCAGGTTTTTACCAATAAAAAGCCTGCAATAAAAGTAAATGAAAGGTAAACCTACAGAGAATGAAACTAAAATGACAAACCCTTAAAATGACAGTCAGATAGAAAGAATTCAAGGAGACCATGGGATGAGGACAGGTAAGAGAGGATGACTGAAGTCATACACACCAGAATATTCCACTTGGGAAAGGAATAAAAGCCCGAAACAGGAGACAGCATGGAGAGAGAAACCCTGGTTAGCGCTACTGCACACACATTACTGAATGCCATTCATTATGCCACAACACAGTTCACAGCACAGTTCAGAAGCACTGCTACTGTCCGGCAGAACCATTGCCTGCATATATACATATATACAACATAAAAAAGATCTGTTCCAATTTGGCACAGAGGGATCCAATCAGGTTTGTTATAATAGTGATTGTAAACTTAATCAAAACTCTTGCCTTCATTAAATCTATGTAGATTCCAAGCCTGGAGCAATATTCAAAGCATGGGCTGGAGTTTTGGCATAGGTTGCCCTGCTCAATTCTACAGGACAATCTTTGCCACCCACTATGGCACATGTGTGCAGAGATGGAGCAGCCAAATTTTAAAGGAGAGAGCAGGAAGAGTGAGGAGATACAGAAGGCAAATGACAAAAGATACTTTACAGCATTTGCACAGGTTTCTACCAAACCGTACTTGAAACCCATTTTTGTTCAGCAACACCCTTGAATGTGTGTTGTAGTGGAAACACATGGGAATGTCCTCCCTATAATATTGTGCTTAATTATTTTTCCACTGAGGCTTTAAATCTTTGAACTATATCAGTAAATACATAGGTCTGGATGCTATTCAAGCACAATAGACACATTTTTGACATTATTTTCTTTGATAAAATGAGCTACATGCAGTCATTGTTAATGTGAATGGGAGAATCTTACCCAGTAAGTCTGCCCCTTCATCTACATCCCCTATAAGGTCTGTGCCAGCTGAGGAGAGCTCCTCAAAGAGAGACTCTGTATTGCGATCAAATGCCATGTTCTCAATACCTTTAGTAGGAGTACTGGAAATTCAGACAAAAGAAATCAAATTACTTCACAGGTCTGGGGACAATGATTCATAGAGGCATTTACACTTTTCATACAATTCAGGGTGCATACAAGCATGCAATTCCTCAACAGATACGTACCTTTGGAAACACACATATTATTATGGAGTATGGAGCTGTTAAGAGATCAGGACAGAAGTAGCTCTTAAATGCATTTTGAGACCCATCTTCAGCGTCAGAAGGAAAAGCAGTTCTGAAGACAGGGCCCTCATTTTACCACAAAACTAAGAACATTAGAATTTGTAATCTCTATACCTATAAAGCTGAATATTTGTATGTTTGTTCTTTATGCACGGCCTTGTTTTTCAAGTCACAAACTTGAAATCTGGAACACAGTTACTTCTCATTCTAGGTTTTTGTGTAAAGTTCATTAAACTCCAAAAAGGTTACTTAACATTTTGAAAATTTAAATTTCAAGCTCTCTGACAAGGCTCAGTAGGTGGGAGTAATGGGATCACACGCAGTACATAGTAAAACCCCATGAAAAAGTACAGACAGATTTTTTGCTACACCACAAACACACGCTGATTAATTTCCCTTACTCCCAGCAGGACACACATACGCACAGATTGGCTAGGATGCCACACGTGATATAACGTACAAGAAACGCATTTTCTCACTTCATAAACACACACACACACACACACAGGCAGATGGCAGACATGCTGACGTATAATATGTGGACACATTTTCTGGCTCCACACAAAACTTACAAAATGCGGAAGGGTCCTCATGCTGACAGAACACACATAGATGAGTTTTCAGCCCCACACATGCTGACAAATCCCCTCCCAAGACGCTACACATACTGTAACGTCCATAAACGCACACAAAGACAAATCTTGAAGAAAGGGTAAACAAAATGAAAAATAAACTGAAAATTGTATACCTTCAAAAATTCGGACGCTCGTAACAAGAGGTACAAGTGTACTTACCGTAACCTTCTTCAGTACATAAACAGGTAAAACACTGTATGTAGTTTAACATTAAAAGTTGCTATGGTATAGACTGACAGACTGATTGTCAAAGCAATAAGACGTATTTCTCCCATTTCGCCTCATTAAGCATAATTAAGTTTCTATCCATAGTGAAATAAACTTATTGTGTTCTGTACTTCTATTACATGTTCTCATGAGTGTTTATCCCATGATTACTTTGCTGGCGTTGTGCTGAACAATTACTCTGAAACAGTTATGAGGACCAAGAGTTCTGTTATTGGAAATTGCCTGTGCGAAACTGACTGTATGTGTGGTTGCACTGTTTGCTGTGTCTCTTGTCAAGATCACAGGACAGACATGGAAGTATAATGACTGCATAGCGAGCAAAAAGTCATTGTACTGAATATGACGTTTTTTTTTTTTTAAGATTTTCATCATACAGGGACAATTATATAAGAGCTGAATGTAGCGTACATGAGCAACAATACATTTTCCTAAAAAGGGAAGACAACGCATACACTGCATTTTAACCTACCTGGCTGCTTTGTAGCCACTGAGGTCCATGTTGAGCTCAGGGGTGGACTCAATGATGGCCTGCACTTCTGACTTCTCCTCATTTTCACTTGAACCTACAAAAAACAGTAAATTTAATTCTTGAACGATTCTGTGCTTAGAATACATTTTCATGGTGCAATAAAACAACATTTCAATCAGTTAAAAAGTGTGAACAATTAACTTTGGTTTAACAGATTTTACCTACACATATTTTGGTCTATATTACCATCAGAATAGATCATGAACTGAAAGTAAGAGCCATGTATCTTTGTGACTGGAGAAAGGGAAAAAACGCATCATTTTATTTAAATAAATGGGGAAATCTGAGATTACCTTATACTTCTGCCAAAATGTGTATGTAATGAAATGCTTCTGCAACACTGATACATTTAACAAGCAATAGTCAAACCACAAAAAATGATCTTTTAAAAGTCTCATGTTCTACATTACCCTGAAAAACTTCCATCACAAATGAGTTATGCGTGTGTGTATGTGTGTGTGTGTGTATTGCCAGACTGGGCTCAGCATTCTAGTATAACAACACTTTATTTAGCCTGCAGAGAGTAGGCATACTGAGAAAATGTTAGACAACATCTCAGCTTTATATCCCTCACACATGCACCTTCAGTAGGTGGTGGGAGAACATTTTAGACATCTAAAAAAATATCACAGGGAGCAGAAGACAATGGATATTGAATTTGTAAAATGTGAAAAAACAGTATCCAACGAAGGTTCAAACATATCTAACCTGCTCTGGCATCTCCATGATAACCATCTACCCATCTTATACATACTTCAAGGTAAAAAAAATAAATAAATAAACTAGCTAATATTATATTACATAGCTTTAGTTAGGGCTGGCCCTGAAGGGAGTGGTTTACAGGGAGCAGCTTTAATGTTACTTTCATTTTCATTTGAGTTCATTTTTTAGGGATACCTCACTATCCCACTTATGAAAAAAACTGGTGCTCACCACCAGTCCATCCACTAGCCTTGGTGAGTAAGTACACCTTTCCCTGAGAATCAGTGACAAGTTCCAACTGAGGAGAGAAACAAATATTTCCATTTATCTGCTACAAATTACAGTCATTGTGTTGGGGTTGCATTCCAGAAGAGGGCACACAATGCGAAAATAGCATAATGTGAACATACTTTCCCCTAAGAAATAATGACTAATATCATAGATGCATTCTGTGAACACATTAAGCAGCCTCATGCACACTTAATTTACCCTATGTTTATCTTTCTGAATTTCAGCCTTTAACTGAAAATGGAGAATACCAGCAAGAGTAAAGAAAAAAACAAGAATAAATACAGTACAGTAATAAAAATTATATAAAGTACATTAAATAATACAAATACGGTATTACTATTATTCCTATTTATCGTAGCTAACATATTCACTATCCTTTAAAACATCGCTTTAGGTGGCAACTAAAATTCGTGAGAAGTGAAAGGAACACCAACCTTCACACTTGATTTTATTTTCTGGGGTGTCACAAATGCACTCTCTGTACATGTCATGGGAGGCAGTTGATGACGTAAGTCTCAAAGAGTTACTTGCACAAAGATGGTGGTGCAAATAACATATTTATGTATAGTGCTCTTCAGTGAATTGTCTCAATAAATGGTGCAAGATAGAAATTTTTATAGTATTTGACTAATGCATGTATGCATACACTAAAATAAGCGCAAAAGTTGTCTGGAGTGGTATAATCAACCTCATCATATAAACAAACTCTTTGGAGTTCACACCCACGCAGCCATGAAGGTTATCGCAATGTACATGTACAAGTGAGTATTAAACCTAATCAAGTTTGCTACTGACAGAGTTCTCTGTCAGAGCACATGATGCTTCCAGGTTTGACCCCAAACAGTGCCAACTTCTGGATTTTGCTTGCACATAGAGGATGAAGGACTGCATTAGAAACAGTTTGAACAGAGACAGTTCGTCTCATACCGTAATGTCAGACAGAGTTGGAACCACATGTGTTTGTTTTCTCCTATTCTGGCCTAATAACATTTGTTGAATGTAGGCATTCATTTTACAACTTTCAAAAACTGTTCTGCAAATATTCTGTTATGCAACTGATCCGTTGTTGCTATGCAACATGACTTGTTTGTGTGTTTATAAACTGAAAGTACACATTGTTGCTTTCTCCTACTGTAATAATGTTTGATAAATGTATTTTTTCAATGCAAATGAGAAATTGTGCTGGATACATTTTTTATGCAGTTGTTTCATTCTTACACGAGTTGTTTCTTTACATGTGAAATTGGATTCCTACACAAAGAAAGATTGCAGATTTTTCTTAGTTTTGAAGGAAGTAATGTAAGTAATGTTTATTATTCTGTCATTGTTACAGGTTTGGTCCTAAATTTTTCAAAACTAAATAAGTTTTTTAAACATGATTTTGTTTGTTTTTTCTTACAATTTTCAGCACCTCAAATTTTAAACACAATATGTTTTCACTGAAAAAAAGATTTTTTACATTTCCTCATTGTACTGAATCAAAGGTTTAAGTACAGGTAGTGTTGGCAAAACTAATACTATAGGTACTTGAGGTCATTTTCACCAGTAATAATGTGTGCTTAACTTAACCAGAATTCTTGAGTCACATAAAAACTAGAAAAGGTTTTTTTGCCTTTTTTTCCCCCAACACGTCTGTGCAGTATTTCCATTTTAATCTCACAAAAAAGTATAAACCAGCAAAATGGGCCAAAAAATACCTAAAAGAAAGTAGGAAAGAAGGTAGGAAGGCTAGAAAAATGCACACAAGAATGACTGCCAAGCTTACTCTTGCATCCATCCACCACAACTGACAATCAACTGTTCTTCTCTTTACTCAGTAACTACAGTAACAGTTCTTTACAGTAAATTCCCTTGTTTGATTTTTTAAATTACTGTCTTCACTTATTTGTTAACATAAGTTTCATTGGTGAATGTTCATTGCTGTTTACTGGATGTAAGAAAAACACTATTCATTTCCCAAATATACTGTGTGAGAAATTTTACTGAATTGCTATGCTTTGTGGAGCATGGGGTAGTCTGTTTCGTTACCCTCTTCCCCCTCACACATTACCATCTGGTAGCAACTGACCCCCAGCGATAATGGACTAACCAAAACCCCAGTGTCATCCATAGCCTATATTAACCTCAAAGTCTTTCTTGGTTGATTTTTTTGCCTTTATGAAGCCCTCAAGGACCCTGAGTAGGCTTGGTGTCTCTATTTTTACATCTTGTTTCCTGGTGTTAAATAAATGGCCTAAGATATTGCATTCTTTCAGTTACCATGAATTTTGTTTACAATCATGGTGCACAAATATCTGCTACCTCGATTACTCTAAAAAGCTCTAACTTGTGGTCTGATCATTAGTCAAGCTTTCTTCATTCTTCCAGAAACATACCCCCAAGTGATTGTGACAAGTATGCTGGTTCATTGGAAGGAGAAGACACAGGTGCAAGCATTTAAACTTGTGCAGTGAGGGGTTGGGGAGAAGGCTATTTGAATCGCAGGTGGGGTCTCAAATGCTGGAACAACTCTGAAACAAGGAGTCCCCCAATTCCTTCACCATCTCTTGTTCATGTCTTTGGACAGGTCTAATCTCCCTACTGTAAACGGGGGTTGAAGCACGGCACAGTGTGGTTGGTGCACTCTGTGAGTGATATCAGCACAGTGGTAGAAGGTGTTTTACTGATATTTTGGAATCCTGATTTGGGGTTTTTATTTTTCCTTTTTAAATGGAAGGGAAAACAGTCTTTTGACATGAGACATGATTTCTAAATAGCCAAATGGTACACAAAAAATACTAGATAGTTAATAAGGACAAAATTTAGGTTCAATGGTTATTCTAGAAATATTCTATAATCTGTCTGACATGGAGTACGCTATTCATCTTACTGTTTTTTTTTTTTTTTTTTTTTTTTTTTTTTTTTTTTTTTTTTTTTTNNNNTTTTTTTTTTTTTTTTTTTTTTTTTTTTTTTTTTTTTTTTTTTTTTTTTTTTTTTACTTTTAGTCTAAACCTACGTCTGGTTCTGCAAATGCGGTTCAACCAACTGTAGGCTATTTTATTCAAAGGGATTTTACAGATTTTTATTTTTATATAATTTTATTTAGTTTCATACATTTAAATGCTAGATACCATATTTTGGTTTCTAAATGCAGCTACAGTGAAATCTTAAATATGTTTCTTTTCCTCTCCATAAGGTCCTTCCAGAAAAAAATTAAGTTTATATTACTTGGGGGAAAAAATCATAAAATCAGTTAACTGTAATATTTCCTAAGGCAATAACAATTCAAAACATCCCAATGCCACAGATGACTATATGGTGGACAGAAAAAGAAGCAGCAAGAAAATGTATCTCTGCAAGGTGAAAAACACGAGGCTCACCTGTGGAGACAGAACTGGTTCCGGGTCTCACTTGCATGTCAATATTCTTACTGCTGTCTGGCTTCCTGCTTTTGGAGTTCAAGTTCTTGTTCAGCCCCTCGGCCTCATCTTTCTTGGGCGTATCCACAGAGGCCATAGCCACATCTGAAGTAGTTGTGGACATGGGGGAGATCGATTTGGAGCCGCCCTGGCTGATATCAGAAAGCTCATCCTGAAAAGGTAAAGCCCACACCACCATGATAGTCACAATTTCAAAAGAGTTTAGAAGGACTGGACAACACATTAACAGGACACTGATACTTTACTTCGAATCACGGCAGTCAAAAGTTAAGTGCGGACATTACATGATAATACTTATCACAAAGACAGTCAATCAAAATCATGGAAGCAGAAACCCAGCACTCGAAGGCTTTGATATTATTAGCCTACTGAGCAAAAAGAAACATATTCCTTACATATAGGAGCTATACAAATAATACAGTCTATACTTACAATAGCAACGGAAGGAACCCATTAAAGCATATCTTTTAAATTGATTTTGTATTTGAGGCTGACCTGTTATGAGTTGGTATTAGTTGTAAAATTACAAATTTTCCCAACAGAAAATTACATCCTGGGCCAAATCAAGATATTGTCTTTCTACACGTGATGGGCTCTGTGTTCACCGGAACACTGTAAGAAAACATGATTCTCCACAAACACAGAACGCAGAACTAAAAATACATAAGCAAATTCTTGACAGTCACCAAAACAGGACACAGGAGTTGCATCACAGTGATGTGATTTACTCCCCCAAAACAACATTCACAAACACACACAAACAAAATACAACCAGGAAGACTAAATACATCTATGCACATATATTGTACATATCACAGTGTGTTCCTCTTACAGAAAAAGAAACACACTTGTGACCTATACATTGCTTCACTGCTACAAAAAAGGAAAAAAAATAAGATTAAGTTTTTCACACAAAAAAAGTTAAGTAATGCCCAAACACTACATCTAGGTTAGAAAAATAAAAGCAATCTTTATTAGTTATTGGAAGAAGGTACCTGGCCATTCAGACTCACACCAAAAACCTAACTCTACATCACAACATCATTGTTGTCCCATGCAATGTGAAGATGAAGAAATGTGTACTTTCTGCATGCAACCAGTGAGGTCTCATTTCCACTGGCTTGATTTTATTCTTTAATATTTTATCCATAATCGGTGATGTGAAGGTTTAAAAATCATTGAAAACTGATTAGCCTTCATAGCCTTCACACCAAAGGCAATATCCATGAAGATCCTACCGGCTGTATGCAGGAGTCTGAAAAATGAGTGATGAATGAGCAAAAGAGAACAGAAACTATTTGATGTAGCACATTTAGAGGTCAAACAATGTGTGGAGGAGTGGACTGCTACTAGCAGTGGGTCAATATTGTCAATCCTGCAGCTACAGAGCCAACTACCTTGCGGTCGTCAGCCAGCGAATTCCCCCAAGTCTCCTGTGAACCGTTACCCTCCCTTCTCTTTACCGAATCTTCTGCCTCCAACTGCTTAGGGAAGAGAATTAAAGTGAAGGGCATTTCAGAGGAGCAGCACCAACACAAGGCACATCACTTCCCATCTTCCTCAGCCTCTGTGTGTGGTGTTTAGTGTACGTGTATCACACCCTGCTGCATTCAGTACAAAGTATTGACTTCCATGAAAGCAAAAGCTCTGGTAGTTAACCATACAGAAGAACCATACAGGTCAGCATTATACTACATAAATATATTATGCCAGAAAAGTTTCCAATATTAAGTATAATTGGGGTGTACGGCTCATTATTCATTTGTCATCTTTTTGTATAAAGCACAATTCAATGGGATTCAAATACATTCACTAAAAAGTTTCATCTAAATACCCAGAAATTTGTAATAAATATATTTATAGTTGTAAGAAATTAGGAAAATTCTTAAACATGCAATTATAAAATAATTATAACAGTAAAACAAGAATTGTTTTTAGTAAAGCATGGACAAATAGGCTTGTATTTGTTCTTTGCTGAATAAACATTCAGACTGAAACTATGTTCCACTTCTAGTTGCAAAATTATGTTAATTTTTCATATTGTTATTCCTGAAACATAATTTTTGCATTGCTGTTTGTGGAAATGAAAATTCTTTACAAATCTAGATGAAAACCAAGCCATTATACACAATGGACCATCACTAGTACTATGCCTGAGAACCACTGTTAATGTGACTTTCAAGAAATGCTCCTCACTTTTACAGTTGAATTAAGATTTAAAAAATGAACTTTTTTGCACAAAAGTCAAGTAGACCTTGAGTTACCGTATCGCTTAGTGAATAATAAAATAAATCAAAAAAATTTTATAAAAATCAAAATAAACTAGTCTCAAATTTTAACATTTGAAAATCACAAGCTATATTGAAATATTATTATTCTGTGGGGTCTCTGGTAATTACCATCTGTACTAATGTGGTTTAACATAAAATCAACAGTGAGATCTGAGCTAAAGCATCTGCATATGAACTGCACACTGCTTTCAGTTAAAGTCACAGTCAAGATTGAGTAATTAGGAGCTCATATGAAAAAACTCCAAAGAACACAGTTGCAGACCCTGCTTTGAGCCTACAGGTACTGTAGGTTTTTAATTTACTGATTCAAGTCCCAGTACAGGGAAGCAAATGGAAGTAAATCATGCAAAAAGAGATCATTTTTAAAACTATCCTTGGATCAAATCAAAATAAGACAAGATACGTAGACCCCAGTAACTGACCTGTTTCCACTTCCATTTTCATGTCAGTGTAAAAAACCAGTATCAGGTTCTTCTATATGGATAAACCATAAAAAAGCATGACAGGCACAAATGAATTTTTGTGATGCTTTGAATCAACAGAATTAACTGTTTAAATATTATGAACTATATACAAAAGTAGTAAAATTCATTACTTCTACAAAAGACAGTTAATATCATTTTAATTCACTGGTTCTCTGTCAGTAAACGCTATTACAGGTAGTTTTTATGCATTCTTCTTCTTCAAAAAAGGTTGGTCTGTGTTGGTCATACATCACATTATATTCACTAAACCAGTGAGCCACCTTTGCAGCAGTACATGTTTATGATGCATCTCAACTAGATAAAAACCCCAGCTGGGAAAAACAAACTCAACTGGAAAAAAAAATTCCATCAAGAGAGCACAGATAATCAGCTTTCTGAGCTAAACTCCAGAGAACTTTTCCAAAATTCACAATAATGGATCCATTCAATATTTGTTTTATGTAAAAGTGGGATCTAGTCAAAGAACTAGCTTGCATGGATAATATTCACATAATATCCCTTTTGAATCTTCATGATTTCCCCCCATAATTAATAAATATTATGGAAGGAGATACAAGAGTAGAAAAATGAAATCACTATAATTACTCCAGCAGTAAAAGGGTTATTTTAGAGTTAAATCAATAGTTGTATTTATATATAGTATCTTCATCGAAATGCTATAATTTAATAATGCTAAAAACAGAGCATTACAGCCATAAGAAATAACATTTTTCCCAGCTGCAGCCTGTTGCCATGGCATAGCCAAACCATCAATCATGTATCTGTGTACTAAGTGGACCTTGTAGAGTATGCGAACTAAAACTGTAAGTCATAAAAACTAACACATGAACTTTGTATATAAAAAAATGTCTTGCACTGTAGTGTGGCATAAAGGGACATTTTAAGCAACGTATCGGATGTGCAAAGTGAACACATAAAAGAAGCCATGTTGTTCTAAGGTGGGTTTATGGTATACCACAGCCTGTGAACACTGGGCTGCAGGAACAGCATCTTTTTTTACTTAATGAAAGTAATAATATATTTTGTTGTTTCACTGAAATACAATCTGAATCCTTCAGATTTTATTTCCATTTCCTTCCTCAACCAATCTGCACAATATTTTACAGGGTCAGTGAAAAAGTGACAGAAAAAATGACTATGCAGACAGAATTGTCTAGAATAGATCAAAGTTCAAAATTCGGGATGGGTATTTCTGTATACATAATTTTAAGAGGTATGCATTTCAATTAATTGGCATAACCATAAAACAATTATTTCTGGGGAAAAAAGAAATAGTGTAAATAGTTAAACTAACAAGAAAAAGAATTAAGTGCACACAAGAAATTCTATTTTAAACTGTAGATGCTAAAAATAACCATTACAACAAATTATTGTGTTAAGCCCCAAAACATAAAATACATAAGTACAGTATCTCCTGCTACAATGAAAACATTGATGATTATTTAGTTTTGTCCTTCACTCTCTAGCTGTTTGCCTACCAGCAGAAAACTATGGACACGCTTTCTTACATTTACCATATGAATGAAAAGGGTAAAAATATAACCTCAGCTAGGTATGAGCTGTAGCCTGACACTCTAAAAAAGGAATGCATTTCAACACTCATCAATAACTGACATTCCAGTAAAAAGCAAAGAAGAGCCTTCAGCCGACATGAAGAGTCTCACTTCACTTTACACTGGTTCCATACGGTACAAGTGGTTGAATTATTATGAATACTGAATGATACAAACATTTTACAGTTTATTCCTTGTCTTATATATATATGTGTGTGTGTGTGTGTGTGAGTGAGAGAGAGAGACATAAGTAAAACAAATGTTTGAGGGATAAATCTGTTAATCTGAATTGGTTGAAGTTGTAGTAAACATCTTTATTGTTATTTTACATTAGTTTTCATTTTAATGTAAACTTGACTTTGCTTAAATTGATACCAGATAAGAGGATAATTCACAGCAAATACTGTCTCCATGGTACCGGTTTAGTCCTATTCAATTCAAAGGAAACCAGCTTCAGATAAGTGGAGACCTAAGTGGATAAAGTGGATAAAATTTTACAATCCAGTAGTCCATATTCGTGTGCTAATAACATTGTTTAAGTGAATACAAATTTGTTGTCCTTTTGGTGACAGTAAATCAGTTAAACTGGCGTACCACCTCCAGCATGACTTGTGATTTTTTTTAGTTGGCAGGTGGAGTGATGTGTTGGTCGCATATCAGTTGATGTTTTCATGTTACAATAGGTTTACCTTCTTTCAGAGATTTAGTAGCAAAACACTGATTATCACAATAAGACATTTTATTCAAAAAAAGTTGCTGGCTTCCTCATCACTTTAAAGGACCCTGGTGATGGTGATCCCACAGATGGTACGCCTGCCCCTTCACTGGCAACTGTGCTACAAACAGTGGATGTCCTCTGTATCGTTTTATGGAAGCCAGCATCTGCACCTCCTATGAATGCTTATGCTTCAACATGAGGTGACTGATCTTGAATCTAAAAATGCTACTCATTGTGGTTTAACTGACTATTTTGAAAAGAAATTATGAACTCCAGGACTAGTACATGTACATAAATAATACAGTACTCTACATAAATAATATATAATACTTAACACTGTTACATGACTTCATGTATGTGTTTTTCTTTGTTTTAGCTGGTAATTGTTAGAGTGTAAAACACGAGTAGGGTTAAATGAATAATCCACATGAATGGATACCGTAGGTCAGGTCCCATGGCTAACTAAAGCAGATTTGACTGTGGAACAGTGTTAAATACATTTGTACCTCATGTTCAAAACATTCTATTTACAGATTTTCAAAGATAAGAAAAATTACAAATAAAAAAAAATACAAATTTATTTACAGACCTCATTTCTAAATTTGTTTATATTTAGAAAATACAACTAAGTTGGTCAGTGAAAACATTGAAAAATTTTTATGTACTTTTGTCAGTTAAATAATCGATTCTTGTTTTTATTGCATTTTACAAAATGTCCCAACATTTCTGGAAATGGGGTTTGTATACTGAACAGCCTTTTCTTTACCCTTTTGTTTTCTAAAAAATTTCTCTGCTATAGTGAAAACAGCCAGCATTTACAATTTCCCATTAGAGTGTGAAAAAAGAAAGAAATGTGCTATGGAGGAGGCAAGAGGTGCAGTATGTTAGAGTTGTACAGGAGAGAACTGATTCAGAGTATGTTTTAATTATTATAACTTTATGTGAGACTTTTACAGAATTATCCAGCAAACAAACCGATGTATATGTTTATTAGACATTTAGGTGACTACAAACTGACAAGCATATTTCCATGACAAATCGGTTGCCTCCTGTAGTCAATAAAATACAATGAGGATTTTAAGAGTGAACATATAAATAGTGTCCCTGTGGAGTCTTCCATTATACTGTAACTCACTACCTCCCTACTTTCTGTGCTCCAATGTTGGGTTCTCTTGCATAGCAAATATTTAATTCACTATAGCTTTAGCTGTTGCTTATAACAGAACCCAATATGTGAATGAATCAAAGGGTGAAGTTGTATTATTAAGCTTAAGTGTGTGTGGTTAGCAACAATTCCAACAAACAACAAGACTTCAGATTCTAAATGTGTGCATTAATTGAGGCAAAGGTATCCTATATTTATTTCTTTAATTTATAATAGTTTTACTGACTTTTTTTTTTTAAACTTAAAAATTTTTTAGAGTTTCCAACAAAACAAGAGATGGCCATCCAATCCCAGTTGTGTTCATAAACCGATTACCCAGAGTGCTGTCATTCGCATTCTGTGAGGCCATAGATAAAATTCTTTCAGGCCTCAGCATGGTCACCAGCTACCAGAGCTTGCATATACAAAAATCGTCCAACTGCCGCTACCTCTAGCGACCAGCATGATGTACAGAAAGCGATGAACTTGGTCACCTGATCTGCATTTAAGATATCAGAGTGAGTACTGGGGCAGAAGTAGCAATCAATCCTGGAAACTACCAAATTGGTATCAACATCAGGGAAACCACATCTATATGCTGAAGCATGAGCATAGCTGTCTGTGTTCACATTGAAGTGAATTCTACTGAATGGTGATGGACACAAGAGTGTCTTCATAGCCTATGTGATAATCCCATTGTCATTGATAAAATAAATGCAGAAATACCAAAATAACAAAAAAACACCTCTGTAAAATAATTAACATTCATAAAAGGTTCTTAAGACATGGCTAGTTGTGTTCCAAACCAAGGATGCATTTGTTCCACTTGGAGAGAAAATGTCTGTTACAGCAGAGAGACATCCCTGTTCAACACCCCTAAAACACTTCGCTAACAGTGCGGTTCCTCTTTCTGGGCTTACAGCCAACTCCAGTGAAACCCGCTTTCCCATTCTAGGCACGCTGGGCCAAGCTTGCTTTCCTTTAAAAGCCTGCTCTTCTTTCAGCCACAGGCTGATGTGTATGACATACATGCCTCTATGAGCTCAAACAGAG
Source organism: Arapaima gigas (assembly GCA_900497675.1). Lineage (NCBI taxonomy): Eukaryota > Metazoa > Chordata > Actinopteri > Osteoglossiformes > Osteoglossidae > Arapaima > Arapaima gigas. Next base: position 383,587 of record UFQX01000006.1, on the reverse strand, counting down.
AGCAGGTCACTTTTAAGGCAGTTCATTTCATGTTTAAGAAGTAGAATCATGCTAAAAAAATAAATGTACTTCAGATGTACACACTTTGGTTTGATTTATAAGTTACCGTTATCCACTTAATATTTATTACTTTTATTTAAAAACATAATGACCTACAATAGCATACATTTGTGAGTTGCACTGATTCACTTACACCATGGCAACTGATTCTAGCAACAAAAAAAACCAACTGCCGTTAAAGATAGGAATAAACCAAGAGAAACAGCAGTCCACTGAAAGGAGAAGAATGATAATAATGTGAATAAATTATACTGTGTAACCAGCAATATAAGGCCTCTACAGCCTTACTCTGGTAGTAAGGGTACGCACCTTGAGGCTGGTGTTGGACCGCGGATGGCTGAGGTCATTGTATCTCCATGTGTCAGTGCCAGGGGTGTCTGCCCTCTCTCTCTGGAGCTCTGGGGTGAGCAGAGCATCGCCTGCAGTGAGGGGGAATATCCCCAAAGACACAGGGCGCTCCTTTCTAGAAAATACAAAACAAGAAAAATATTGTACATCCTCTAGGTAGGTCTAGGTAGGACAGCAAGTCTCAAAACCACCCATAACACAGTTATCCCTTGCTATCCATAATCTTTCTATCCAAAAATTTCATTTTATGTCTTGAAACTCTATACCCAAATTTCAGTATCCAAATCAAAACTCACCTTCCAAGTATGCATTCAAAAATTTCAAAGCGTGTGCTAGCAAAAAGGTTTAAGTTGCACATGAGTCCAAGGGTGAGAATGAAGAGTGTTGGGAAAGTTTAACTTTCAGGAAGATGAACTTTATTGAAAGCGGATGTAATTTCAGACAAGTTTGTGTCAGTTATTATGGGTGTGTTACTTAAATAAATGGGATGCAAGGGAGCAATTAGCGGTAAAAGTTAGACAGATACTTTTTTTCTGATGTATGTATGCTTTGAAGGAAAGTGCACAGTTGTAAAATTATTCACAATTAACATAATTTGCTCAGTGGATCCCTGCATTGGTTCATTGCTTATCTGTGAGAAAACTGATCAAGTTAAATGTGGAAATTACTCCAGAGCAGTTCCAGCCCTGGAGTATTCAGAGCAAAAATCCCCTGAGATTTCAAAGTCAAGCCAGAAAAGGTACCCTGAGTGTGCTGCAGTCATATCTCTGCTGTTCTGCCATTCACATCTTGTGCTAATTTAAAAATGGGGTGCATTATCCCTATCATCTTCCCCACATTAAGGTTTTGACAAAATACTTAGTCCATTATTGTATAGGTGTTTAAGAGTGCATTAGTGAGATTTAAAGAAATTGGTTTGGGAGCTTGGGATGTACTGGGAATGCATTATTATTTTTCCCCATTGAAATTAATGAAATATAGGCTTTTGCAATTAAAAATTTGCTATCAGACATGTTTTCAGTAATGGATTAAATTGGAATAACAAGGCATAGCTGTAAAACATGTAAGGCAGTAACAGTAGGAGAGTGCACACAAAAAAGAAAGCCAAATACCTATAGAAATTTTAGGATTTAGACCTACTTGAACACATCAAATATGCTAAATATTAAATGGTGAGAAAATGCCAGATCAACCACAGACATACTAAAATCAATCTATACACATGTATATTTCAAAATGTTAGTTTACATTTACATGGACCAGCCACAAGTTGGATTGTTCCCCTGAAATACCGCTGCAAAAAAAAAAAACATGTGAAAAGTGCCTGCAATATTTCCATAGCAACATTCAAGTCCTGGCCAAAAATGTAAGTGATGACAACAATAAAAAACAAAACAATGGCAGCAATGAGATGAATCCCTGAGGTCCTTCCTTGTTATCCCATAGACATTGTATGACTGAGACAGCCCCTAGCCTAAGGGCAAACAAGGGTCATACAACACTGAGCTCACTCACAAGCCACTTAATAGAAATACAACACAATATCAACAACTGAAAGTCATGTAAGAGCATCTAAGTAAGAAGGTGCAAATGGAACAGGGCTGGTCTCCTATAAATGGACCAGCAAAGACAAGGGGTTTGGGGGGAATCTGAAATATGTCACCATAAATGCTTTTCTGAGATAAAAAAAACGAGGGATTTCTTGTCATGTACTGACTAACCTGATCTTTCATAGTACTCCATCTTCCTTTCTACAGGTGCTACATCATCCACCTTGACTATGCAGTCTCTGTCTTACAAACACAATATAGTGCTGTTAACGAAAAATATTAATAAATCAGTTGACTTATTAATTACTTAACATGATTTAGTTTGTCCAAAGCAAGTTACACATGTTGAGCTAATTACAATTATTTACCTGTTTACCTATACAGCATGGTATTTTCATTCATTTCAGAATCAACTCAAGACAAGCACCTTGATTATAGGATACTACAGCAGTAGTGACATTTAAACACAATCTTGATCGAAGCAATAGCTTTGACTACTGCACTACCTACTTCCACTTTATTTGCTGAACAAAATTATAAGTGAACTCATTTAGTGATGAGGGCTGCTGGACAGTGCAGCAAGAAGGATAATTCAACCAGACTGTTGGTGAATTATGCCACATTTGCATTCTTTCATTGTGAAATTCTTGTACCTAAAGGCTGTGAAAAATGGCTAGAAAGCAAAAATATTAGCTACATTACTAAACCAACCAATAATGCAACTGGACTGCTAGTAACACAATCTTTCTATCACCACAGTTCACACAGAGTTGGAGCTATGACCAGTTACACAGATTTGTAAAAATTGTTGTTTGGATTCTGCCACGTCAAATAGGGTCAATAACACTATTTCAGTACTGTCTTTTTGCAAGTACATTAACAATGACCATTTATAAATATAAAGCAGGGCTAGAAAACAACACCATGAGACAAAACAGCCCTGCAGTTTAATCAGGGTTTACTGGAGCTACTTTTAGTTTCAGACCCAATCACTTTTGCTATTTAAAAAATGACAAGCCATGTTTTCAGTTTTGTGGTAACAGGCATCACCTTGTAATCAAAGGACCTTCAAATTGCTGCTCCTGCTGTTGTTCCCTTGTGTAAAGTACATACCCTAATTTGATATACTAAAATTCCCCAGTTTTATAAACAGGTAAATAATTGTAAGAACTTTAGTATACAACTCTAACAACAAGTCACATTTGAGAAAAGCATCGAGTAAATAATAAATAGTAACAAAAAAGCATTTAAGGAATAATAGCAAGACATGTCCCAAAAGGATGTGTGTTCCATAGCAGAAGTGTGGAGCCTGTGTGTTATGCTTTCAGTAATGTGTTCTCTCCGAGGTAACACAGCCATTATCTTCAATCTGTCTCTCGCTTTGGTCCCCTGACAAGTGCCAAAGCTGTCTCCCCTGAGCTCCAAGCACCATCCTGGGAACAGCTGATCCATCATTCCTTCCCAAAGCACCACCATTCTCTCCCTCACACACAAGCACTGGAGCAGAGCTTATTTGACCGAGAGGGCTGTTTTAATAAGGCTCCCTTTTGTTATTTGTCTGTGAAATTCACTGCAGCCTTCAGACAGGCGTCTGAGGTCGTGGCATATGCAATCAAACCAAATGGTGTCACAAAGAAAAGTTGGTTGTTTGCACAAGGTTCAGTGTAGGTCAGAATACTGGAATATTTATTGCAGAAACAAACTTCAATAATAAAACCCTTTATTCCTAACTACTCATTGTTCCTGATTTTAACGTTACAATATTACAGCTTATTATAAAACACCACATTTTATACAAATTTCCATGTAACAAAAAGACACCATAAGTTCCATGAGTAGAGTACTACAGCAGAATGACAGCCTGAAGAGGCTAAAAAAATTCCTGGTACATTGTGCTGGAACTTGCACTGCATGTGAAGACTGGATAATGTAATTTAAACAGTAAAACATGCATAAAAATGTGGACTACAGAAAGGTGTGTGTGTGTGTGTGTGTGTGTGTGTGTGTGTGTGTGTAGCCAGTTGTCCCTGGGAAATAAAAACCTACAACAATACCCTTTATCCCTACAGAAAGGGCCTGACAGTTCAAACACAGGACAACAACCAGCCCTTTGTGTCACATTCCTCGGGTCTCGCAAACAGACCACAAAACTGCACCTTTTGAAAACGCACAAAGATTCAACAACTTCAGTTGAATATAGGGAGCTATTTTGATTCCCCATTTAAAAAAGCTTTGACATCCTGGCCCTCATGTGAATGCGTAAAGGGGGATCAAACACCAGCGAGGTGAGAACAGTGCTCTCTATGGATGAGTGTGCAAAGATATGCGACGCAAACAGAGGCAACATGATGCATGGGGCATAGAGACCAAAGAAACAGAGCATAGAGCAAAGGAGGGAGGCAGGCTGAAGAAGAGCGGCGGCACTCGGTACCTGGCAATCCTGGGCAGTGACTGCGTCAGTGCAGGCAGCCTAGTCGACACAGAGTAGTGTACCAGCAACAGTACTGAGAGCGACACCAAGATGGCAGAGTTAATGACCACCGCCCCACCGAAGAAACCAAACACAAAAAGCAGCAGGCAGCCGGGGCTCATGGCTCTGCCCTGGCATGAGCCAGCTGGAGGGGGGCGCTTGCTGGCCACTCTGCTCACGTGGGTGTTTCCTCAACCCTGTGCGGAGACGATCCCATCAGCAGCGCAGTGCACCCGTGCTGTTCAGTTCCACAGCAGGCGGACTGATGACATCATCCACTGCGTAGGAGTGCTGAGAGGAGGACTCATCGCCTGGCCATATTCTGCTGCCGCTGCCTTTTTCTTCCCTTCCTCCCTCTCTCTGTGTACAGAGACACACTGCTGCTTTCCCTTCTTTCCACCCTGACTCCCACCGTCTCGTTCTCTTGCTCAATTTGTAAGGCTCTTAGCATCAATGTCGAAGCAACGACACTACACAAAGCAGCTTATTAAATATTCCTCTCTGCCTCAGGCTTCTCAGTGTGCTCATTGGCAGGTTGCAGCCTCACAGTCCTGCAGTGGCTAAAAACCCAGAGAAGCACCAATAAAATGGCAGTACATCACTAACCAGGTTTTACTGTAATTATTTTCTTCTACTAGAATAATTGACAGCTGATCTCCAAGTCTGATTAATGAATTATAAATGTTTTCCTTTGGCTCTTATTTTATGCATGTAGAAGCATTTGTTATTTGTCTGTGTGACGTTTCTAATGCTAGGCTGCTGTGATCCAGTGCAGTTCTATTAATGACAAAAAAATCTGCATCTTAATTAGATTTGTCTGTGTGATGTGTGTGCTTGTGTGTGCCTTGGTTAAAGAGATGTCAAGGCTGTGTAACCGTGGAGACAATTTTTTTTAAAAGTTCTTCCACTTTAATAGCAAAGGCTCTAAAACCCAAGTACAGGTAAACCCTATTTTATGCACTTAATTTGTTCCTAAAAAAACTGCACAAATAAAAATTGCATATACCAGGATTCTAATTTGTATTATTTTAAATGGGACAAGTAAAGTGATCCCATCCTGTCCGAAAACCCCAAACCAACTTTCCCAAATATTAGTAAAACACTGTAAAACACCTAGTAGCAAGCACATGCTGCAACATCACACCATGTGGCACACACAGACCCCCGCAACACACATCACACACAAGAGAATGCACAGAACAGCACACACACAGGACATCACACCACACAGCACAGCAACCCCTTTGTTTACAGTGGGCAGGTCAGATCCATTTAGAGATGTGAGCAAAAGACAGAGAAGGACTGCACATTCCAGAATTGTTCATTCAGTAATTTAAGAAAATGTGCAAAGGTAACTATTTAAAATAAGTAAAAGGCAATTTAATGAAATGAACCGTTACTGTGCTCACGACTGTAGAGAAGTACAGTTGATTGTGAGCTGTGGTGGATGGTCACCTCTTCATTACTAATAATCATCGCAGTTTCTATTGTATGGATTTTTTTTTTTTTTTTTTTTTTTTACACTTATTACCTTCTTTTCAAATTTTTACACAAACTTTTTAACATGCTTGGTTAATTTTGCTGGAATACACTTTATGACACTGAAATGGAAACACTATACAAACAAATAGCAACAAAGTAATAAAACATGAAACTAAGGACATTAGAAAAATATGTTCTTTATAGCTTACCATACTTCACAGTATTACCTGGCAAGTGTGTGGTATAGAAATAAGCTACCAATGAACTTTGAATTTCCTGATTTCTTGCAGACAAATTTCTGGTGCTCTGTTATGCCTGTGCATTTTTAGTGGGGCATTTATTGCACAAACTGGGAGCTGATATTAGAAGTTTAGCTGTGACATACCAAAATAGCATATATCAGGGTTTACCAGGACAACTAGTATAACTATGAATTTCAATATATTTTTCCCTGTTTTGCTGTTCATATGATTTAGTGGTTCTTCTTGCACCCGACCAGTGTGAATGCGCAGATACACTCCATCAGATTACAATACACACAGCAGCAAGTCAACGATGCTACTTAAAGCAGAGTATTAAATTTTCATCTCTCCCTCAGGGCTCTCACTCATTTGTAGGTCAATTGAAAGAAAAAGGCATGTAGATGAAAATAGAATAAATGTAGTCCTCCAGGGGCTGAAAACCTGGAGAAGCACCAATAAAATGGCAGTACATTAGCAACCAGCTTTAAATGTAATTAAAAGTAAATTTTAAATGAGTCAGAATACAGCTCTGATACGTTACGATCACCAGTCCTAAGTCCTTATCTCATTTTACATGAACAACAAAAACTGAATCACTGACACAAATTTTAATGACTATTAATACCATCCAAGTTTTGCCAAGCAAAAAAGTCACAGAAAATCACTGTGGAAGCATAAAAAGCCTTCATAACAGTGATTCGGTATACAGTGGTCATACTGTAAGGTAGATACCGTTTAAGCTTATAATCAGATAATCAGATCAAAACCAAATTAATCTGTTCTCGTGAAAAAATGATTTTCCCCTGGATTTTGTAGCAAAGTGTTTCAAGCAGCATGGGGGGGGGGGGGATCAGGATCACAAATAATCTGACTGGGAGACAAGGTGCTAGACCCACACCCAGAAAAATCATCCTACACAATATATATGTGCTGTCTCACTGTGTCAGTGGCTGTCCTTAGCAACCACATTCCTGAATGTGTGGGTCCATTGCCTGGGTTACTGAGGCAGCTATAAGACAGCTGGGTTGCTGCGACTTCACCACATGTAGCGTGCATGTTGTGTGAGGGGTTGCACAATAGTCAAATGCCACAAAGGCAAAGGTTCCTTTTAATGGTTACAAAAAACCACAAAGGAGGTCAGTACAAGCAATTAAAATCTTATTTGAATTCATCCCAAGGGGACATTGCAGCACAGTTTTACTCTAAGATGAAAATCTGTCTGGTTGGTGGGCCACTGCCCAGGGCACAGAGTCTCTTGCCTCAAACCAAGTAGCCTCATGTAAAGTGACACTGCTGTGTGGTCAGTGTTGAATGGCCCTCTAAACATAGGTCTATTGAAGATCATAATGAGTAAGTGAGAGGACAAACACATAGTCATACTGTTGAGGCAGATGATACCAGCAGTCATCATTATACAGGCAAAAACAGAAGATCATCTCTGAAAGAGGAAGAGATGCAGGAGATCTTACCGGACTCGACTCAAGGTCCCAGTATCTGCAGGCTCACCCCCTGTGTGCTGCTGAAGTTTAGTACGTTCCAAGTGCTCCATGTAATTGTGAATCATCTGCAAAGAGCAGCAGTATTCAAATATGAACATCCTAATAAACTCAGCACAGGACAGAAGTGTGTCATATGGTTTGAGCAAGTATTGTTTCATTGTAGCCCATCATCACTCGAGTCTTTGTTTCTTTTGTATGAATAACAGTGAGTGACACATGATCTGTCATTTTCTTGTGTTGAAAGCCGACATGTCTTTAACCAACAATTAATAGAAAGAGGCTATATCACTTTCATAAGTTCATATGATAGTGAGCAACGAATGAATAAAATCAATTGCATTGTTCAGGTGGTCTGATGCTTTGATGTAGAAACTGCATGCCCCAGGCAGCCCAGAACAAAATCATTTTGTATTCTTTCTCCTTAATTTGCTGTGATGTAAACCATCTCAACATCAACTTTCAGCAGTGGTTGCTTTGCATAGGACAGGTTAAACAAAGGCTGAATGTACTCATCTGAATCTGAGGTCACACGGCACTGCTTTACATAGTGCATTGTTAATAATGTTAACATAATGTGGGCATCAGTCTCCAAGTGGCCCATATGGCAGTGTTTCCCTTTTTTCCAAAAGGACCCTTATTTTACAGGTCAAAATTGATTGCAGAAAGGGCAAACCAGTTTCGTAAGGATAGGACAGATTAAGACTTAATTGATCCAAACGCACAGATTCTTCAATCAGTTAAAACTGGAGACCAAGTGAATCACAAGAGTGCCTCAGATGTGTTCCCCAGCAGGATCAGCATTACTGCTGCTGTTTCCATTAAGATTTTATTGGTTCATAACTTGCATGCTGTTTTTTAACATTTACTTAGACAAAATTTTTTCTCAATCAACTAAGTTTACAATCACTGAACCATTTATAAGGCTGGGTAATTTTCACCAAACCAGTTTTTGGGTAAGTAAACAATTTTACACTGCTAATTTAATTCACAGTGGTGCAGCAGGTAGTGCTGATATCTCACAGCTCGTGAGCTGTGCATTCAGAAGCAGGTTTGAATCCAGATCAGTCTGTGTGAAACCTGAACATTTCAAAAAAATGTTTCAAGTGACTTGGTGAATCTAAGGTGCCTATTTTATGCGAGTTAATGAGTGAATGAGGTTATGATGGATGTTGATGGATGTGAACCTTGCCTTACATCTTACTTTTGGCATAGGCTCTGGACCACAACTCTACGTTGAAAGTGGTTATTGATAGTTCAAGAATGGACAACAATGTAGGTCAGGGTTAAAGCTAAAATGTTAAAAGCTGTATTTGTAGAATGGGTTTTAATATTCTTTTAAAACATACAACCAGCAGGGGGTGTTGGAGGTTAGATACTGAAGTTCAACCCATCTAATCGCAAACTGAGGATTGGTTACACCTACTCATAGACCTTGCCTTGCACACATTGCTTCCGGGATAGGCTCCAGATCACCAAGACCATACACATGGTAGAACGATTAGTAGGAGAACTTATAGGCCTTGTACTAGACACATGTCTGCATTGTGTCAGATCTCTCTCTGCTTACCTCTGTGTGTCTCTGATGGAGACAGTTGTATTCCTTTCTGAGTTCTGCCTCTCGCTCTTCCAACCTGCTGACTGAAAGAAAAGTTTCAATTAGCGAGACAGAAATCCATACAAGCTGAAGTGCAAAACATGAACTTTCACAAAACATATGACTGAAAATGTCATTTTAGTAAAATTAAAGGTATTAATATAATAACAAGAAAACAGGATGGCATAGTGTTCATGTCTGAAGAGTTTTTATTAAATGAGCTCTAAACATGGTAATAACTACTTCACCATCAAATTACTGTGCAAAAAGTAAACACGCTCTTTTATCATTTTGTGCATCAATATGTTTAAATACTAGGTATCTTGGTTTTAAGGCTGAGAAAAAATCCAGCAATGAATTTTTATACTGAACTTTTCAGCAGAAACAATCTAAGAAAATGAAAAAAGAAAATGAAATTAATTTGTTCAGTGCAGTGTACTCCATTAGGTGAAATACTGTCGTGTGAGGTCCAAATTAATTACTTCTGAACAAGTGTGTCACGTAAGACTAATTAAAATGCTGAAATAAAAAAAGTATTTATACATGACAGTAACAATACCAATATATTTTTTAATGTTTGTAATAAAATTTATTATTTATAGCTTCTCTTTTAACGTTCCAGTGCTGTGTTACAGTGGTCCAAAGTTTATACTGCAAACACAGGTACATGGCACACTGGATGAAGACATCTTGACAATTTGGCACATGAACATTTATGATATAAAGCAGCAATGTTCCCAAGGACACTTTATATTCTATAAAGATACTGCCATTAGGGGTCCTGTGTAATATTACTAACAAATTTCACAATTTCTGTGAGCAAGCAGGCACTGCTTTTGGACACTCAGGTTGCAAATTTAAATCTCATGTGCTGCTGTGGTACCTTGGAACAAGAAACTTAATTGTTCCAGTAAAAACTACCGAGCTGTTTAAATGTAAACAATTATAGGTAGCCTAACATCATTCAGTAAGTCACTTTGGAGACAAATACCAGCTAAATGACCCAATGTCAATAGTATGAACAAAAGCAGACGCTCCATACACACCTTGAGTCTATCTGTGACTGTGTCACAAAGTAAATGAGCTTATAATTCTATGTTTATAATTGATTTCTAAAAGGATGCAAATGACCCAGGTTTGAATCCATCCTTAGATTGTAACACCCTTGAGTAAGGTACACTCCTAAAATATTCCAGTAAACTTTACTCTGCTGTGTAAATGTTTAAAATCGCTAAAAATAGGCTTATGAGGCATTATTTCATCAATTCATTCATGAGAAGCAGATTTTGCACTCCTACAGACAGCTGAGCAGGACAAGATATCTACATTCAAAGTAATCTCTCAGACATATGCCCATTAGGGTTAGGAGAATTGCTCTTCTTCAGCGTTTTAGACATTTCTATTCATTTAAAGGGATTAAATTTGAATTTTATGTGCTTCAACAGCTGAGCAGCTGAAGAGAAACTGTCTTGTTCTGTTGTGTTATAACTAATGTTAATTGTTAAGAACAGGTAAACCCTGTTTTATACTTAATTCTTTCCTGAAAATGCTGATGCAATTTGCACAAATTGAAATTGCATGTACTGTGATCCTATTTTACATTATTTTACATGGGAAAAATAATGGTATGTTCTAAGCCCCTCCAAAAAGCCCCACACCAACTTTCCCAACCATCACTAAGACAGTTTAAGATACCTTGAAGCACATGTACAGGACATTAAACTGTGCAGTACAGCATACTTAGGGCATCTCAGCACCTAGCACAGCACATACAAGGCCTCATACTGCACAGCACACTCAAGGGGCAGGAACCCCCTTAACAGTCTATAGACCTGCTGAGAAACATGAGATTTTCTAACCTTCTTTCTTTTCAGTTTTCCCACAAACTTTGCTGTATTTTGGACTCCATTTTGCTGGATTACACTTTATTTATGGAATTAAAATAGACCAAAATATAGAACCTGGAGCTGCATTATGGCTCTGTATTATAGTGGAGCATCTACTACACAAACCGAGTGCTGGTATTAGAAGTTTAGCTGCAATGTAACGAAACTGCATATAACAGGGCTGCATACACTGGTGTTTACTTCGAATCCATTTTATTGGGATTTGTTTGAGGATTTGTTATTTGTTTGGGATTTGATATTTTAGCGCAAACTGGTTTCATTTTTGGGACACAGGAATGCCTAAATGTATTGTCAAAAAATTCAGTAAAAATAGTAATTATACACTTCCAGCTGAACAATGTAGAAGAGAGATATGAGTGAGAGGATCTTTCAATTGGCAGACTGTAATGTTAAACAAGTGGGGAAAAAATATTTTATAATTATCTCTAGGGAGAAATCCTGAAAGAGGGACAGCCTGGTGCCACAGAACACACCCACTCCCCTTTGTTGTGCAAAACATCAGCTCCCTGTCTCACAAACAGAGGACACGATGACTGGGCACAGCTTCTGGCCAGCCCCAGGCTTCAATGCAGACCGTACATAATGTAGTCAACTTTGGGAAAAATTGGGAGCATGTCTTCTCCCAGTAACTCCATGGAAAAACTGTAAAAAGAAAGCCATAGGTTGTGAGATCAAAATGTTTCATGCTAGCCTACTACGCGTAAATCATATCTTCTGTTGCATCCATCCAGATCCAGCAGCCTAACCTTGAGAGATTTATCTTCTGGTACTATACTGGTTGAAGTGTTCTGGGTGGCTCGCTCCAGGTCAGGGATCCACTGTCTCTGCACGTTAAAATTTAATCACTCCAGTCTTAGTTAAGACAGCATTGGAAATCAGCAGTAAGCATGGAGCAAAGCTTTTCTAACTGCTTAATTACCTCTAATGTAAAGGTAAGCTGCCCAGCTCACCTGGCCATACCCAGCTAGTACTCTTCGAGGTAGATTTTCCTTTGACTTCAACTTAGAAATAAGGACATATGAAAGTGGGAAAAATTCTCTTGTAAAATATTGTGTTGTTTTTTTCTTGTGAAATAAATATTCGAATGTGGGAGTCCAAAGTGACACATTTAGTCAGCAGTCTAGTTTGTCAGCTGGAATGTGAATGGTCTTGGTGAAAAAGTGCAGAATATCTGATCATCTGAAAAAATTAAAAAATAAAATAGCTTTTTAAATTGTTAAAAAAACATCTCAATGCTGCTGATCACAAAAGGCTCTGAGGACCATGGGTTGGACAAATTTTTCTTTCAAATTTCAATAGTCAAGAGGGATTGCAATATTAATGCATAAAAAGAAGAACAATTTTCTCTAACAAAACTAATCTCAGACCCTGAGGGTAGATTAATCAATGTGCTCCATTTTAGACTCCAGTTGTCCTTATTAATATCTATGCCCCCAAATGGGATGACAAGGGCTCTATCAGTAAGGTAATTTCATTATTGCTTAATTTAAATACATGCTGTGCAATCATTGGATGCAATCTGAACTGTGTAATGAACCCAATTCTGGACCATTACAGGACTAAGACAATGTCATTTCCAATGTGGCTCAGACCATCTTCATTTATGACTCAAGCTAGTTGCACAAATCCTGCCCCCCCCCCAAACTCCCATATGTCTTCATACTTTTCACATGACCACCATTCCTGTCACAAATAGACTTTTTTGCAGGTAATATTCTCCTCCCTTCAATTAACAACACTAAATATTTGGCCACGGCCGAACTGGATTGTACATGTTTTAATTTACACTTAACTATTTAGTGTTCTCCATTTGAGATTTAACAAAGCTCTATTGACAGATTCTAGTCTATATTTACCTAATAAGAGTTGTACAAGAAGGAAGCTGGATCTTCAAATCTGCTGTCAACAAAGAAGAATACTGCCTGCTTTGCTTTGAGTAGGTACATGCATGAACACTGAAAAGGCAGATCAACTTCTAGCAGATAAATTAAAATGCATGGTACTGTGTAAAAGCTTTAGGCACTACTGAAAAGCAAGGATGCTTCCAAAAGGATGCTTCATTAACAATTTTTATTAGTCAGTAAACTTCCTAAAAAGCGTAGTAAAAGAGAAAAACCTAAATTAAATCAATATTTAGTGTGTGACCACCTTTTTCCTTTAAAATACCATCAATTCTCTTAAGGTAAATGCATGCAGTTTTTTTAAGGTCCTCAGCTGCTAGGCTGTTCCAAGCATCTTGAAGAACTTGCCACAGTTCTTCATATTTTGGTTGTCTCACTTGCTTTGGTCTCTGCATATAACTTCAGACTGGTTTGATGATGTTGAAATCAGGGCTCTGTGAGAGCTATGCCACATGTTGCAGGATTCCTTGTTCTTCTTTTCACTGAAGATAGGTCTTTATGATTTTAACTATGGGTTTGGGGTTATTGTCCTGCTGCAGAATGAATTTGAGATCAATTACATGCTTCCCTGATGGTATACAAATCTTCCTGTACTTCTCAGCAGTGAGGAAGCCATTAATTTTGACCAAATCACCAACTCCATCACCATTCACAGAAATTCACCCCAAAAGCTGCAGGGGTCCTCCACCATGCTTCACTGTTGCCTGCAGACACTCATCCATGTACCACTCTCCAGCCCACACAAACTGCCTTCTGCTACAGCCAAAAATTTTCAATTTTGACCGATTCATACAGAGCACCTGTTGCCATTTTTCTGCCCCCAAGTCCCTGTGTTTTCATGTATAGGCAAGTCGCTTGGGCTTTGTTTCCAACTTGGAGGAATATGTTCTTGATCACAACTCCTCCATGAAGACCACTTCTCACAACACTTCTCCAGATGTAGATGAGTGTACCAATTCCCTAGTGGTTTCTGCATAGTCCTGAACTGATAGCAGTGCTGGACATGTTCCAGTTTTGAAGGGAAGTAAGCTTGATGTATCTATTGTCTGATGCAGTCATTTTTGTGGCTGATCACCGTGTTTCTGGCCCTCAACCTTGCCCGTTTGTGCTTCTGTGGAAGAGTTTGGACAACACATCTGGAAACATGTCTGCTATCAAATTTCTGCTTAGGAGAGACCTTGCTGATACAGGACAACCACCTCGTGTCTTATTGCTATGCACACTCTTGCTGTGGTGTAAGAGATGAAGGTTAAACTAGCACATCATCCACAACCTCACCTTTTCACGATTGTTGTCTCTCACCTAGTTTTATTCTCTCTATACAGCTGTTTCAATTAATCAGTATGTCTTGATCATTAGCCCCTGTTTGTTACGTTTGTTTAATTCTGTACTGGGCTATATGCCTTTCCTTTATCTAGAAAGTGGTCTATTACTATGTTACTTTGTTTCTTTAACAACACACAGAAACCTCAGTGTAACATTTTACTTTTAGTAAAAGGAATTTTTGGAAATCTACAATACTCTCTATCCCACTGAAACACTAATGCAGAAATAACCATCTAAGACATATTTTTGTGAAACATCTAAATTACCTAAAAGCTTTGCACAGCACTGTAACTCTGCAGGTAAGCCTATCTCATATAGTCACAAGCTCTGCAATGAACTTGCAGTAAATTCCACTAAACACCTTTAAAAAAACAATTTAGACCTGTCTTCTTTTGAATTTCCTGAGAACAGATCATCCATCATAACCTTTTACAATATAAATGTACTTAATGGAGGTTCCAACATGAGGGATAATCTAGATAAACAATTAAAAATTCAAAAGATATTGGATTCAATTGCAGCAATGCAAAATGGCAAGACCCCTGGACAAAACAATTATCCAGTAAAATTTTATAAGAAATGTTCAGGTAAATTGGTTCCACTTCTTGAAATGTTTGAGTACTCCAAGTCAAGAGTTCTTGATACAAACTCTCTGAAGCATCCACTACACTTCTACTAAAACCTAGTAAAAAAGCATTTAAAATGGAGCTCATGCCAACATTTTTCAGCCTTAAATGTTGACGTTTATATTCATAGACTACTTGGAATATTACACTATTACATCCCACTTCTTTGGACATCTCAGAAGCAATGGTCTCCTTAGATGAAGAGAAGGAATTTGACAGAGTTGAATAGGAATAATAATTGCAGTTTTGCAAAATTTCAATTCTGGATGAAAATTAATTATTTAGATTCTTCTATTATATTATTCCCCAATAGTATCAGAAAAAAAATTACATCCAATGTTTCCTCTTTGACAAAAGGGTGCTAGGCACAGATGTCCTCTTAATTCTTTCAGCTCTAACCACAGAAGTTTTCTCTATCAAACTTAAATCCAAAAAGTCCAACTATGGAATTCATGGGGAAGGTTGGACCATGACTTATTAAACATATTTGATCTTATTTTGTCTGCTAAAACTATAATGGAATTTGTGCGTAGGTTTCTCATAACAGAAACTTATTTTTTCTAAATGTGTTTTGTTACCTATCAAGCTCATCAAATTATAGAAACATGTGTCCATTCATATATACAGACTGGGGTTTATGTACTTGGGGGATCATTGTAACACATTCCTGGATGTTTCTATAAAGATGATTTTGCATCTTTGAATAAGAATTTTAAATTGGATTTTCAGAATTGGAATATTCTACATTTGTATGTCAATGTAGAATTAACTGTCCAAATCAAGTTGCTTCTCAGGTTAAAATAGTCTTGTTCCTGTATCAACATCTCATTCCTCTAAAGCTGAAAAACTGCAGCAAGATGTAGTAAAAGTTTAAAATAGTAAAAAATTCAATTAACATGATTAAAAAAATTTTCATATTTTTTAGATACTAAAAGTAAATTCATGTAACAGTTGGCAAACAGTAATTCAGCAAAAAATGTTTAATTTGGGCTGGTTGTAGTAACAAGAACAAACCACAAGGTGTCTTTTGTCCTACAGGATTACTCAGGCCATCAGAGAACACAAAACAGAGGAAAGCCTGTAATCTCTCCACTCCCTGTGAATGGCAACACTTTAGAGGGATCTGAACAGTATAATCCTCCCTTTAGCATCCTGCTTTAGTTTAAGCTCACAGAGGCAGCAAGCTTCCCAACCACTGCACACCGAACACTGACAAAATACACGTTAGGAAAAAAATACATTCAGTTTATTATCATGGTGGAACCAGATGCTAATAGCGCCAGTTGCAACAATTACATAACCATAAAGAACCATGGCAAACTAGAACTTGCACCGTTTGATTTTAGGCCTCATGTTGATTTTTAGTGTTCTAACTTTAGGACTATATCTGGAAGAACCTCTGTTAGGGCCACTAAGAAAGTAGTACATCCTTTATTTTTCACACCATTTAAAACATACATTACATCTAAACTGAGGTCTTTGAGCCTTGATCCATGAACGAAAAATTTTCACCGAAGCCACAAGGAAAATACCACAGTGGTGATAAAGGTCTGTTATACTGTTTCCACTGTTGCTGGAAACAGGAGCTAAAACTACTTCAATACCTCGCAGGTCCAACTGAATCTGCAGCTGATGGTTTTGGATATGATTTCACAAAGTATTTCTTGTACATATTATACATGCATTTTTAATAGAATTATGAGTAGTATTGGGTCACAGCAACGTAGAAGCTGAGCGTATCAGTGTATCACAGACATGATCATACAGCACTGCCTAATAAGTTTCAGGAGGGTGTCCATACATTCTAAAATTTTTAGAGCTATTGTGCAGGTCAAATGTTAATGATTCTGATTGGAAGATAAATACTTCAACCATCCACCTAGTTACAGAAGGAATTTCAACTATAGACAAAAGCATTACAATAAATTGCTTTGCCAAGTACGTCAGGGTGATCAAACTACATCCCATGACTTCAAAAAAAGATGGTGATAGATCAAAACTTTACATTCAAGTTCTTTTGAATGACTAAGTGAACTTCCTTCCAATATCTTGTCACAGTCCCAGAGCAGGTGCATCAAAGTGATATCAACAGCTTTAAACTTAAAACACATCTTCGATGTCCCTTGATACATTCTATGAAGATGTACCAGGCAAAGGTAGATTTTGTGCTTGACTGTTGTGCTCCTGGATGCCTAGGGAAGTAAAGCCAGGGAAGTTTCATACATATAGCTAACTATTCATGATCACTGAAGGTCTTATCAAGGTCATTTCCCCAAGTCACGCTGTAAGCATCATAGGAGTTATTGCCAACACTTGCTAAAATTTAACAAATTGCAGAAATCAAGCCTCTAGAACTATTCACACAATTTTTTAATGAAAGGCAGAGACTTTAGCAGTCTTGGGTAACAATAAGCTGACTCCATACCAATCCACAGAAAATCTGGTGTGAGATGGAACCAGTTAAATATTTGTTAAATTTGTGCTACCCAATACAAGTCTCATATTTATTAATGAAGCCCCACCCCTCTTTTTCAAATTTTGCCATCAAGGTATCTAATTCTTTCTAAGAATTTGTCCAGCAGGTTGTAGGGAAGATTTTAGAATAGGTATAACACGCAAGGTAAAATACTTATCCTGTTAAAATTAATTCTGCCAAAACTGAAAAAGGAAGCAGGGACCATATAGCCAGATCTTCTTTAAACTTTATGATTAGTGGAGAACAGTTGCCACCAACAGGTCTGTGACATTTAGGAGTGATTCTTAAACTTCTACACTTGAATCCAAGTTTTCAATTCTGAAGGGGAATTAGGGGAAAAAAAATCAATTGCATGGCCAAAGACTTTGATAGATTGATTTAAGCTTACTATAACTGAATATTGTCTTCGTGAAACCCATTCCACTCTATCAGATGCCTTTTGTACATTAAATAAAATAATTCAAGTGGGTTCTTGATTCCCTGTAGCAATGTTTATGAGTTTTAAAGTATGGTGTACATTATTGGAGCCAAACCTGGCTTTGATGAAACCAGATTTAATCATTTTTGGTAGTACCATTTCCAATGTAAATGCCAGTGTTCTGGTTACAATTTTAACATCAACAATCAGGAGACTGATAGGTTGGCTGGCTAAAGGATTTTTGCCTTTCTTTAAATTCTGGTTAATTGAGGCTGTATTCCAAGAATGAAAAATTTGGAACTCTTTAAACATGCTCTTAATTGCCAGTATTAAAAAAAGCATAATTCAGACCTAAATTTCTTATGTAATTCCCCTATGAACCCATCTGGCCCTTGGATTTTTCTGAAAGGCATTGATTGTGCAGTGTCCCAGATCTCATCCTTTGTTTCAGGGAATTTAAAAAAGAGTGGTCTTCGTCAAAGATGCTATGAAGTGATAATCACTCTAAATATGAGTATTTTTAGTAAAAAGAGCCTAGTTCTTGAGCTGCACAGAGGGACTTGTGGTAATCTCAAAGTATTATTAATCATCAATAGGTCTTATGTAACCAGCACCAAAGTAGTCCATACAGTTTTAATAGATTCTGCTGTGACTTCAGCTGATAAATCAAAATACAGTTGCGTTTGTTTCCAAGTCCATAGTCTCAATGTTTTTTAAAGAATAAAAGCTTCCTAATATAGTATTTATAACCCAGAATATATTTGGCCATTGCCCTACAGAGTGTTGTCCAGTTCTCTCGAGTAGAACACCTTTTATGTTTGTGCTCTAGATGCATCACCTCTATATTTATTTATTTATTTATTTATGTTCCCCAACTTGTTTCTTCTGATGGGAGATGCAAAAAGTGATGAAACCCCCAGAGTAACTTTAGTGCCGTCCTAGAACATCAACAACATTTTGGGTCATTTGCTGTGAAATTCATTAATTCAAAGTGGTACACAATTTCTGACATGGATCATGCTAATTATCTTGTTAATTCACCTGTAGCCTAAACTTATCTTTGATCTTGCTGCAAATGTAGGTCAACAGCTGTTGACTTTTTTTATTTATAAACTAAAGATTTTTATTTTTATTTCTCTTGTGCAGTGGGAACCATAAAAATAAAACGTTAAGACCCTAACAGTAATGAAAATATGAGAAAATATAAATATGGGTGCACACTACCAGGCAGGTGGGCTCAGATTTCTCCTGTGACTGCCAAAATGAACTCTTGGCATGAGACTTCAGCTGCCATGTACTGTTCTCCCAACATACACCTACCTCACACCTCAATATACAGATAGTTAAACAGTTAGTCAAACCTACACAGATCTTACAGCAGCACACAGCTCCACTCCAGTATGGAAGGGCCTTGCTTGTAATAAAATGAAGCTCAAACTTCAAACCACAGGATATTACTCGCAGAAACATGGCCCTCATGCAGTAGTATTACATCTGACAGGGATGAAACTGTTTGACTAATCAAATACAGGATATACGATCACGCTGCTTAGAATTTAAAATATTTCCCAAAGGAAAAAGCAAAGAACCTGACAGGTACAGAACGTGACATTAACCATCACAGTAATCCCCTTATATAAGATGAAAACTTGGCAATAAATACAGTCACACACTCACCATGTGGCTATGTAGGTATAATCCAGTTGGTTAAATCTGTTGTGCAACAGTTCCAGTACATGGTTATGTGGGAGGAGAAGAGCAAGATGTGGGGATAAGGGAAAGACACAGAGGAGTCAAGCTGACTGAGGATGAGGTGACCTCAGCAAAGTGGAAGCAACACTCACTCTGGTCTGCATAGTTCCTGGTCTTGAGCTCGAGCTGGCGAGCCTGGGATTCCAGCATCTCCACACGCATCTGCAGCTCCTTCTTTTCCTGCTCCTGAGAGTCCTCAAACTCAATGTATTTCTGTTCAACAGAGACACATGCAGAAAAACAGACAAGAACATCAGGAGTGTGTGTGTGTGTGTCATATGCACGTGGACAGGAGAGAAATCTTCCACTCAGGTGAACACTATAATACTATTTATAATACTATAAATAATACTATAATACCATAAATAATATATTTATAATACTATAAAATCAAGAGTTGCACCCCATTTTACATTCATTATCCATTCCTGAAAACCTTAATAAAACCAAGAAAACAGGAACAAGGAATTTTTTTCCCAATATTTTAAATGGGAAAAATTATAATCCATTTCACCTCCCCTCAAAAAAACTATTTCCCCAAATATTAATAAAAGTGCATATATAACTAACAAACCTTCACACATATTGACATCAAAAATGAAGTACAGTACACCTTCTTTCAACTGTATGGTTTTATACATCAGAAGATAAAAATCATCTGGTCCTTAAAAAGTCCTAAAATTAGGAAAATCTAACCTCAGGTGACAAACTATACATAACAGATTCCACAATGTTATTTAGGACTGCATTGTAATATGTGTTTATTTTAATAACTGAAAACTCCACCAATTATTCTCATAACTAATCAAAGTAAATGGTTAAATGTTTTTATACATTTTACTAAACAGCAACAGAAAATATACACATAGTGCAGCACACACATGGTACCACAGAACATCAACCCCTCACAGCTCACAGTAAAGGGATCTGACGTGTCCAGAAACATGACAGAGAGAAAGAAACAAAGACCATGTGAATCAACATTATGGAGTTGTTCATTCAATAGTGAAATTTTTGTTATTAATTAATTAATAAATAAATAAATAAATAAATAAATAAATAAATAAATGTATTAGGGATATTTTTTCTGAATTAATTGAGGTTTCTTGAATGAACTTGTAAAAAAAAAAAAATCATACCTTTCCTTATAAGAAATTATGAAAATAGCTTCTAAATAAAATGTTTGCAGTATTTGCCCCATGCCTAGGAAACAATTACACTTGGATACCAGAGTACAGTACAGGCTTGTGGTGGCAGTATGATGGTATGGGGAATGGTTTTGTGGTACATATTAGGCCCTCTGACACCCACTGAAGAATGTCTCAATGACACAGGTTATCTGAACATCGTTGCTGACCAAATTTATTCCTTCATGGCTAAAGTTTATCCACATTCAGATGGACACATTCAGCAAAATAGGTACATGTCATCACTAAATAGTCCCACAAACACAGCAGTGAGTTTTCATTGCTTCAGTGGACTGTAATGTACTGCACATAATTCAGCTCCTCAGCAATGGTAACAAAAAAATTTCAAGCCATTTACCCTCTCTACAGCATCATCTCTGACATGCAGGGTCTGGTCTGCTTCCTTCTCCAAAATCCAAGGCCAGGTCCTTGTTTTGCATAGACTAAAGGAAAGATTGTTGTCCTAGCACCACTGTCTCAGAAGGCAAATCTCTTTGTATGTCATCTCATTATTGTTGGTGATCAGGCCTATGATAATGGTGTCATTAAAAACTTAAATAATGGAGTTGAAACTGTGTCTGGTCAAGCAACTGTACATAAAGAATTAGAGCAGGGTGCTCAGCACACTACCCCGTGGAATGCCTGTGAAGGCCAGCATGGAACAAATGATTAAAACTGATTAAAATATTTAATCAAAACTAGTTCCCCCTCTGCCTAAAAGTGGGAAGGATATTACACATTTCTGAGTCAGTATGACTATAAAGAGAAACTTGTTTCACCCAAGGAGTCTATAGTGAAAGCAGTCCTAGAAAAAGCGATGAGTAGGCGGTACAATGTTTTACAGTGTTCTAATGTTGATAACATTAATTCCTTATTCTTTTCTGATTGCTTCTCTTCAACCATCAAAACTGCCCCCATTCTAAAGTTTCTTCTGTTGAAGAAACTCTGTGGACTCAAACATTTGTCCTTCGCCAACATGTTTATTTCTGCATTTTCCCATACATACAGTACTGTGCAAAAGTCTTAGGCATGCAACTTCAATGTCTGTTGAGAAGTACAGGTAGATTCTTATCTACCGTCAGGGAGGTTTCTGATCGGTCCCAAATCCATTTTGGGGCCTAAGAATGACCTCAAACACCCAATCTCAGTCATACAGAACTTTCTTCAGCAAAAAGAAGGAATCCTGCAACAGATGGTATGGTCACCACAGAGCCCTGATCTCAACATGATCAAGTCAGTCTGGGCATACATGNAGTCTTAGGCATGCAACTTCAATGTCTGTTGAGAAGTACAGGTAGATTCTTATCTACCGTCAGGGAGGTTTCTGATCGGTCCCAAATCCATTTTGGGGCCTAAGAATGACCTCAAACACCCAATCTCAGTCATACAGAACTTTCTTCAGCAAAAAGAAGGAATCCTGCAACAGATGGTATGGTCACCACAGAGCCCTGATCTCAACATGATCAAGTCAGTCTGGGCATACATGCAGTGTGCAGAAGAACTGTGGCCAGTTCCTCAAAATGTTTGGAAGAACCTACCAACCTCTACCTTGAACTGCATGCAAGTTTGCATAAGAGAATTGATGCTGTTTTAAAGGCAAAAGGTGGTCACACCAAATATTGATTTGATTGAGGTTTTTTTTTGTCTGCTGCACTTTTTAGAAGGTTTATTGATTAATAAGTATTCATGGCATTATTTTTGGAACCATCCGCACTTTATAGCATTTTTCCCACAGGTGCCTAAGACTTTTGCACAATACTGTATGTCAGGACAATATTAACATTCCTTTGGTTGACCAATTTCATCATTTTCAGTTATAAAATAACCCCAATTGCTAATCTCTATTCCTCTGTTGTGTTAGTAGCTACCCTGACATTGTGAAGTCACTGACCCCATATGACCAGTCACCAAAATGAACAGAAAAAGACCCGCTATTCACAATCTGACTGGTTACAGTGGAAAGTTTGCATTCAGATTAGTCAATACAGGTTTGCCTAACCATTATGACCAGATTTGTTGGTTCTCTTCAAACATTTTTTCATGCTTCTAACCTAGTTTTTTTTTCTGGCCACAGTATAATTCATTACCCATAACATTATTAAATAAATTAGTACCATCTTCTTCTGTACTCTCTATCAAAGTTTCTTTGCAAAAATTACAATATCATAACATTTTTTAAATAATTCAGTATTCTGTGCCACACAGCAGCAAGATGTAGTAAGCACCGAGCCAGAGGTGCTGCTATGGGAGTGATGGCAGCCAATCATGGGAAGATGTTACTGCTTGTTGTCATGTGTACACGCAGTACCAGTTGTTTTGTAATGTTGTTGTGTTGGATTAGGATGCACTGCATTGTGGCAAGGGAGACGAGAGGCACTTTGGTGCGAGTTCAATTCTGCAGGTACTGTACACATGTGCTTTGTTTTAATGTATATTCATAATATTTTTAATCTAGAGTATAAGCTATAAGCAGGCAATCATGTTGTAGTACTGTATGTTTTTGTATGTGTGAATACATGAAAGTTTAAATGTATTCTATGTTTAAACCTTCTATGTTTTATTTTTTACCATGGCCATGCTAATTTAATGATGGTATGGTCTACAAGGGGTGGAGTGTCAGATTTATAAGGGGGCTCTGAAGGAAGAGAGAGGAGGAGAGGCAAAAAGTGATGTGAGTAGCTGTACAATCCTTGTAATCAGTGTTGCTTATTATGCATGTGATCTTTCTCTGTTTTTGGACCTGTGAATATCGTAAATAGTTTAGCACGTATCACGTACCAATATTAAACTGTACATGCGCCGCATTCCTGTGTGATTCTGCCATCTGAGAAATCTGTGGTCCCAACACTCTCTTTTGGGCAACACTATCCTCACCGAGAAAAATTGATGTGACATATGGCAAAAACTCATTACACTATGACCTTATACATGCATACATGTATGCTATAATTAGCTTTAAGATGCCAATTTGCTTACCAGCATTCTGAAAATCTTCAAAAATTAATGCTGACAATTTTTATCCATTTCTTTTGTGATTATTATTACTATTATTTATATAATTATAATTGACTGTGGTAACTCCGGGTCAGTTGTACATTGAGTATGTCCTAGTCGAGGACTACCTGTACACAGTGCCTTGGAAAAGTATTCAAACCTCCTAAAAGTGAACATTGCCTGGATTACAAATTATTCTGAAAGCGCTGCATCCTAAACATTGTGTTCATCTGGAACATAATGACTGCGTCATCAAATATTGGCTTGAATTATGGGTTGAATCTAAGCATTGGTCCAATGCTGATAAATTTAATTGACAAATATTAGCTGACACCGACCACTGTTTGCCTAAGTGTTCAAAGCTATGGAAACTTCAAGTTTCCGCAGATGAAAAACAGCTCCCTAACAAGCACAAAATTCTCATAATTGGACATAACTGCTTTCTATCTGTGAACCATTAAGAAAAGCCATACACTCTTATCACCACTGTGAAAAAACAACTGTCTCCTTCGTCATTCCAACCAACTGACCAAATGTTACATTTTATCTAAAGATCTGAAATCATTCAGTATGACAAATATGCAGTAACAGGGTAAATTGGGAAGAGGCAAATACTATTTCATAGAATGTAAATATCACAGGGACTCAGCACACAGAATAATGAAAGTAAGCACTTAATTAGGAATGATGGCTATGAAATTCAAGTGCCCCCCTGCAGACTGTTGTACAGGTAAAGTAATAACCTGGCCTCTATCAGTGTGAGAAAAGTATATAAGCTAGGCTCCAGAACCAATCATATTCATTTCAGATTAAAACGACATATGAGCTTACGAGGGAGCACGGTCACCCACCCAAAAGCAAGAAATACCCATAAAAACTTGTTCATACATTTTTCACAGTACTTAAATACTTGAGAATACAGACACAGATCCCATTTCCTTTCACTTGAAAATGTTAACTGTACTTTGCAACTGCTGCAATAAGAAAATAATTGTTGCAAAAATCCTTTAAAACTCAATCTGTATTAAAATTAACAGAACATTAATGTAAATACATTTGGTACGCTTTTTCTGGAAGCTTTACTCAGAGCTGCTTGCACATGGCATCTTTTGAATACTGGAGTGTCTATTGTTTACACCATCAGCCAAAAGCAATGGTCACCTGAAACCTCATGATCAGGGCACCCAGCTGCCTCAGGGACCTTAACCGACAACAGTGTATTCTCCCCACTTCTCTCATTTCCTCTGGCTGTTTTTGTCATTTGAAACCCCACAATAAAAAAGATCTGCTCTGATCTAAGAGAGCTCAAATCACCTCCTTTAGACTGTGCCCTTCTTTATTATAAACTTTTTTGGGGCCAAGAGCAAAATGTTTTAGCAAAGTTTAGGAAAAGAAAAACAGAACTTGCTGTTGTTTCTTAAAAGTATGCCCCTTATGCTAAAAATTTTTTAATTTACATGGAAGTGCAGAATGTCAGAGGAAGCTCTTCACTGACAGGTAGATAGATATAGAAAATACTGGCAATCTATAGCTTGTTCACCTACTGTTTGCTGTTTTTCCCTGCTTTTGAAAACCTCAAAACAGGATTTACTGTTCATAATTGCTATCTGTCCATGTATTGGGTGATGTGCCAGGTGACTAAATACTTATTTTAAAAAAATCTACTTGAAAATTTGTAAGTTGGAAAAACTCTATGTAATCTCGTTTAGGACCACAATAAAGTACTTTTCAGTTTTATGTGCTCTATAGAATAACGGCATGGAGCCAAACCAAAAATTACCCAAACAGGTAATACACTAATGTCAAAGTAAGGTGAAGTGGCAACTTGTACGGGGAATGCAGAACATTTAAGTAAAAAAGAAGAAAAACCTTACTTAATCAGTTCACCATACAAATCTTAGAGAATATAGTACGTTAATACACAAAAGAAAGAAAAAAATCATCCATCCCTCCTTTATTAATAATCATCAGTCCAGTTGAAGGTCACTATGGTCTATACCCTATGCTGAAAGCATTTCGTGTGATGCAGGGTACATCCTGGACAGCATGTCCACTTACCAGTTCATCTGAAACATTCTTGGACTGTGGAAGGAAATTGGAGCACCCGGAGGAAACACAACAACACAGGGAGAACACATAATCCCCAAACTCACAGTCTAGGAGCTTAAAAGGGCCTTTTTGTTAAATAAGTCTCCAAAAGATTTTATCTTGGGCCATCATAAGAGGGTCATCAGGACAAGACTGATGTAGGTTGTTGTGCAATGCATTCTCAAGTGTTATTCATATGCAGAAATTAATTTATTCAACCTTTTTTCTCCACAAACAACCTTGTAAATATACAGCCTATGCCATAAAGCTGAAATTATAGATAACATCATACAATGCACAACCACAGAATGCATCTCAGCTGTAGTATTTATAAACTACAAAAATGCTTCCCATCATGACAAAGTGCAGGGACAGCACTACAGGGAGTAAAGCACAAGCATGATCAGGCTTCTGTCTGTGGATTTTTCCCTCAGATGATGACTGGTTAGACAATTTAGCATGACATCTATATCCTACTTAGTATGAGAGTGGGAAAGAATGATGTTTCAACAAAGCAAGTTAACTGGATGAACTGCAATAAGAGCATTAGCAATACCAGCATGATCACAAGCTGCAGTCAAAAAAACCAGGACTGGGAGCTGCACACCACTGTTCTGTCCATAACATAGGCCATCATGGTTTACTCACAAACAACAGAAAGCAAGAAAATACAGGCAGAAAATACAGTTTACACACAGCCCACTATCTTCATACTATGCAGCTAACATGGAGAACAAACAAACCAATTTTTTTCCCCCCATTTTCCCTTCCTTCCAATCAAGTTTTTCCTAAATATAAGCTGTTCATGTTAAGTATCTTGCTTGAGGCTACAAAAACAATGTCTCATGACAGACCTGAACCAGCAAGGTTCAGGGTTACAATTTTGTCCTTAACTACTCTGTAGCAACACAATAAAAGGGTGGCATGGGCACCAAGCCCATGTTGACCTGATGAAGGCTGTTGCACATACTACAGGAGAGCTGCTGACTCACCTCCTTCTTGGATTCTGCTACTGTTCATCTTGTGACCTTCTCAATGACTCACATGATACTTCTCCAGTGAAAGGAATAAAGTCATAAGTTAAAAAAAAGCCTCTCTCGGTGTTCTCGCAGTGGTTAAATCACTACAAAAGTTCAATTGATTGCAGCCCTATTTTGAAGGTTCAACAGTCCAATTTTCAAAGTTAAATCATAAAACAGCCGAGCACAGAATTTTGCTAGTTAGTTAGTTTCCCCACGTGTTTTTGGGAATTGGTACAATTTGTAAATCCTACATATTTTTCATCACACAATTCATTTGTATACAGCAAACAACTTTTGCACAAAGTTCTCATGTTTTGCCTTTATTTTCATCCCCATCCAAATCCCTAGTCTTCCACACAATTTAATGTTACACCCCTGTACCCAAAGACACTTTGGGATCATAACATGTCTTTGTACAATTAACAGATTTCCTCAATGAACCAACATATTTGATTTTAACAAAAAAATTATTTTAGTTGGAGACATTTACTATCTACAACTTCAGGGTACAAATATGGGCTCACTGATGGCAACGAACTACGCAAATCTTTTTTATGGTAAGTTTATGGAAGATTTTGTTCACACGGATTGGAATCACTTCTCAATTTCTAATTATCTAATAGGGAAATATATATATTATAATTTCTTCATTTGGTGCTGTCCAGAGGCGGAGTTACCTGAGTTTCATTCGTATCCAAGTGACATCATAATTAACTCTCATCTACTGTTTTCTCTTGCATTCAGTGCTTCTGAGATCTTTCTTGGCCATATACTTAAAACAAGGTTCTTTTCTTCACACTTCACCAAAATGACACAGTTTAGAACACCATTTTAAAACACATTTTAGCAGCTTTCAATAGTCATCTTTAAAGTGCAACCTCCCTTGTACCCAGTTTCCAAGGATCCTTCGTATCTGCAGTTCGAACAGCAAGTTCAAGGAAGGCACTTAGGAGTTGATAGTATTTCAGTCAGAGGGGCCACAGTGATAGAATTTAATTTCACAGGCTTCAGAGAGCTCATAACACCACACAGCACTTTATTACAGTCCAGCAACAGTCCTCCTGTAACCCCCATCACCTGCGCCACCACTTCCAGTCTCTCAATTCCTTTCAAGATATTATTCCGAAACACTGACACGTTAAGCAGTTATCCCAGTCTTGGACAAATTTTTACAGAGTACAAATTCATCTACACCATATCCAGGCTGTCTACTTTAGTGTGGCACAAGGCAAACTTAGGTGCCGTAAGCCGTTTGCTGTAATGTCGGGTGACAGTTGGCAATCATAGACACACAGTAGACACCCTACATTTTACAGGCATCAAAATCATGCCTCAGTGGAGGTACAGGGACAAATACTTCCTTCAGTGGGAGGCTTGATATATTTATTCATTAAATATCGTATCCCCATTGGGGCTGGATGAAGAAGTCTCTTTTTTGTAATGAATACTGTTTTTGTAACAAACACTGGAGTGTTGGGGGCATGGAATTTTCTTTGTACAGTACATGAACATGTTAGCAATGTTCTCGGCTCTGTCTGGATACAGACATTGCTGTCAGTAACAGTAGATGTATCTATCTACTTTTTCAATTAAAAACTCCACCATCCCGTTTGTAGTAGAAATATCTAATGTAATGACTGCCCTATCGTCAACAACTGGTCAGATTACTCAGTGCAGTTTTTTGTTATCGAACGCCCTGTCACATGACTCAGAGTGTTTGCTGTTTTATTACATGTTCAACAAATGTCTATACACAATGATGAAGGACTGAGGCCAAAACAAGTCAGGTACTGTGTCTTTCACATGACAATAAATGTGCCTAGTGAGAGTGCTGTCATGTGGGCATGTATTATGATTTATAATTTCACCCAGTAAATATTACCCAGAAAAATGAATGAGCAAGGAGCTTGACATTATTGATGAACCACTGGGACCAATGCAACTAACGAGGATATGCAGTAATGATGATGGATGCATGGATAGGATATTATTGTAACCACAAAAAACTTTAATGCAAGATAAAGATGCCAAAAAATATATTCTGAAGCCATGAAATTTAATTGCCCCCCCACCCAGTTAAGCACACACCAGTAGCAGAAAAGGCAGCTGGAAGCAGCCCTTGATGTTTCTGCTCAAGCGGGTCCAAGAAGGGATCTGAGACCTATGGTCTAGTCTGGAGACAGAGGAATACACAAAGGGCATTTATAGGCAATGTTAGACAGTATGAGAAACCTTCAACCCAGGCATAGTCATGCCTTGAAGAAACAATATGTAATAAAGCCATGATTCAGAAGAGGTCATGACATGTTGTAACACATTGAGAAGAGTCTTTACCTTACATTCACTTCACAGGTGGCATCACTGGGCTTGTCTGCCACTGTGCAAATATTTTCATTTTGCTTATAGACACAGTATTATTTATACTCCAGTTAGCAGTGAAATAATCAT
Source organism: Arapaima gigas (assembly GCA_900497675.1). Taxonomy (NCBI): domain Eukaryota; kingdom Metazoa; phylum Chordata; class Actinopteri; order Osteoglossiformes; family Osteoglossidae; genus Arapaima; species Arapaima gigas. The sequence goes on along the minus strand of UFQX01000006.1, from coordinate 354,197 downwards.
TACTGTGGAATGGATTCAACCAAGAACTGTATTTTCCACTTCTTCAGTTTACTCTGGCTGTTTTCATCATTTGAAACCAATAATAAATAAGAAAGAATGCGGCTGACTCGGAGAGCACCTATGATCTCTGTAGGACCTCAATTGTTCTATTTGTCCTAAACAAAAATATTCAGTGAATCCTCTTTACAAACTTACAAACCTAACTGAAATCTTTACAAACTTTACTGGGTCCATGATTTATTTGGCTATTAGAACATAACACAGATCAAGTCAGGGGCAACTGCTAGATGTTGTAGCCATAGAATGACATATAGCTTGCTCACCTTTTTATTGCTTCTTTTCTGCTCTTAATTCATAAAACATTAGGCAGCATTTAATGTTCACAATCAACAGGTGTCTACACATCTGATGACATTCTGAATTCAAAGTGATATCCCACTCACTTCTTTTTTTTAAAAAAGCTAAATACTTCAACCATTGATTTTTGGCCACCATAGACAACATGTTTTCAAATATAACTGTGGCAATGCTCAGCCCTAATGTACCTTATAGAGGACATTCTATGTTTTTAGGTTATCACATATTTCAGAGTGGGACTTCCACAACTTACTAAAAATCTTTGAAATGTACAAACTTTTTTCATTTGGTCAGGGGAACATATATCAGTGAAAGAATGTTGCCCATTCTACAGAAGAGAACAACCATTACAGGACTGTTCACTTGAGGGAAAAATGAATAGGTAATATATAAAATAATTACAATGTAAAAAGTTGAAGTTGCTGTATTGTCATTGACATACTTCGGAAATACTAGATGTACACATTCGTGACTGCTTGACTTTCAGGCTTATACTGAGCTTCAATCTTTTCTGATAAAATGCTAAAGAAAAGTCAGCATAATTGTATAAAACAGTGACATTCACACCAGCTAGTATAACTGGGTAACACACAAATCTAAAAGTTGCAAAATGCTATTTGATCTGGCCATTTATGCCAGGGAAGAGTTTCCCTTTAACAACACAAGTCCTTTAACATGGTTTTCAGTAAATGACCAGTGCTAGTAAGTAATCAATGAAAACTGGCTAGGATAACCCATGATGAACCAATGGTAAACAACCAACGGCTAACTGAAGAAAATGTTCTACCAGCTTATACAATCAATGTATTCTTACTGTATCAATTCATGGTAAGAATCACGATAAAGGGTACTACAACAGAATTTGGATTCAAACATTGGTCCTTCAATGCTAAGGCAACAGCCCCAACCAGGACCCAACCTATGAATCATCCCTTATTAAAATACCATACCTTCATATGAAAAGCTGCTGACCTTACTCCCTATTGCTGCATACCCTTGTGTTTTCAGTACTCAGTTAAGAAAACTTCCTTACCACTTCTTAAAGTTTTCAAATTTTCATACCAATTTATCTTAAAAGCGTGACATACTTTTACACAAGTGAAAATGCTGAAACATTTTCTCTGCAAGAAAAAAAATTCCAATTAATAAAAACAGATTAATAAATGGAAAGCATTTTCGCTACTCTTTACTCAGTAGGCTTGCTATGCTGTCGACACGCTATTAGAGGAAGGAAAAATCTGAACATATTCATTTCCTCCACAACCACAAAATATTTCAGCAGGGGAAAAATTGACAAAACTAAACTAACCTCCTGAGAACCTGTCTGAGAAGACAAAGATGAACACATTTATGGAAATACTTGTAGCAAGAATTAAACATGCAAGTTTGACTATAGGCCATTTGTTTGGGAATTTAATTAGTTTCACATGTAGGACTGGAACGTCATTTATTTCAAAGGCCCCATATTGCAACTGAAATGATTGCAAATGCAACCAAAAATGAAAACTGGCCAATATTGTGATACGGCTGTATCTGGCCAAGATAATGCTGTGCACACTGAATGTACATTTCTGATGACAAGGGCAAAAAGAGCATAATGTAATGTGTAATTGTTGGAAGATGCATGTAATGTGCATACAAATATTCTACCCATGTCATCAACTCAACGTGAACCTGACTTTTCTGCCCAGAACAGAAAATCAAAAGTGTGCATTTCACTCAGTGTATTAACCTTGGATGTCTTAATTAGAATAAGTACAGGGGAGGGAGGGAGGGAGGGAGGGAGGGGGAGAGAGAGAGAGAGAGAGAGAGAGAGCACCTTAAATTATGCAGGTTAAAAACAATACACAGGCATCAGGTGGTTTTTGGTCTATTTTATTTTAGAAGCAAGACTACATTTTTAAATTGTTCAAAAACTCATGTAATCTTTTCAGACAGTAAAAACAGAAATTGGCTAGCAAATATTTCTGCTTAAGTACCCACTCTTAACACTTTTTTAAAAATCTGTAGTCCCGTAGCTATCCAAAAGTGGTAATAACAGCAATTCAAACACACTGATCTTCAATCAAAGCCAACCAGAACATCAGAAGCAAAATGACTAAAGTTATCATACTTTGGATGCAATGTTCAAAGACCAGATGCTCTGGAAAACACCTGTAATGCTCTGCAAACCTCCAGAAAAAAAAGGATGACCAGTTAAGAGATGGATAAATTCAATCATTCCAACAATGGACAAACCACTTTAAAAACTAAGGACATGAATGAAGCACAGGACATTTGGGGGGCACCCTATTTCTGCCAGGAGCTGGTATCTACTAAGCCACATTTAAAAACAATGCCACTTTGGACTACAGTCTGTTCAAGAAATATTAACAACAATACCTCCAATCCCAACTGTCAATTACCAAAACCCTTCTAGCCACCCATAAAAAGCAAAACTTACAGAAGTCTTACCATTACTGAGAATAAAATTACTGTATTACAAGATGGCAGAAAAAAGTGAAACAAAACATATAACAAACAAACTCACAACAAAGGATCATACAGACTAAGCAAAATGATGGGGAACTGGACAGCAGACAAGACCGACTCCAAGAAGAAACCATTCTGGGTTTAAGATCGTTTTGCCTTTACTTTGACCAACCCTTTAAAACAGTGATACTCTGACTGCATGTTTCCCCTACTTTTAAATACATCCTTCTTGAAGCTTCTTAAATCGAGAAACAAAAATTAGGTGAAGCATTTAACACTAAAAAAGTAAGACAGCATATTGCACAGGAAATGCTATGATTTTAAGCTTTTTTAAAAACTAATGTTATTACAACTTCAAGTTTCCATTTCCTGTCAAGGGCTGTGCAGTCAAATTCAAGGGGCTGGACTCAGATAACAGTACCACATAGAAATAAGTGTGTAGCCTATTATTAATACCAGCATTAATGTGGGACCAGTTACTCCCTTAGTACAGCTATAAACTGTTTACAGATAACCTAAACACCAAGCATTCTTCAGTTCTCCTCTTTCACTACTCCATGGGGTAGCATTCAAAGTTAAGGTTCTGTTACATCTAGCTGCATCTTCATGTAATTCTCTGCCAGTCAAGCAAATAGAAATGCAGCTGAACACTATAGGTTAAAAGTTATGTCAGACAAGTGCTAAAAACAGCTGCATGTAACAGAAAGAGGGACGTGAAGAAATTCACTGTTTCCATGCATTTCAAAAGCTAAAAAAGAGACATCATTTTAGCTCACAAACTTGATTTACAAGTTAACATTTTAGGTTGGAATTTTGGTATAACAATTTTGAATATTCACACTCTCAAGGAAGAATTCAGCAACAATTCTGGGTAGTATAATGTGACATTATGTTGGTACAGTGCAAACTTTTAAACTAAATCATCCCAAATCCTCTGCCTATAATCAAAAATTCTAAAAATATGGGCCTCATCATGTCTACATACTTGGTGCATATACCAAGCAAAACAGTACTAAAGTGAAGAAAGATGCTTTAAAAAAAAAAAAAAAAAACAACCGTTTCACATGACCCAGATCATGTTTCACATCTCATCGGAGCAAAAAATCTTTGACAATGTCTTAGATGTGGAAGAGTATCAAATCTCTATGACAAAAAAAATCAGTCTTCATTTTTCAACTCATCAGAATAAGATGTGACAGTAAAAAAAAAAAAGAAATTCAAGAATCTCTGTTCCATATAGCTAACCCTACCATGTATATGCCTAGAACACACAAAAAATAAAGGATTTAAAATAAGACTCTGCAATATACTATACACCAGTGTACCAGTATGGGCAGAGGAAAATTATTTACAAAATTACATATTATGAATGACAAGTGGTAAACACCCAAAGAGTATACAGAAGAATTCCCAGACAAAGTTATTCTGACATCCTTATGAATTCATTAATAAATCTACTGCCATAATGTGACTTTAGACATTATAATAAAGATGAACTACAGTGAGTGTGGTATAAAACAGAACACTGAAAACTGACACATGAACTCTGCGGCTCTAGTGAACTAGCCTTAATCTTTTCTTAAGCCAGGCATTGTTAATGTTGACTTACCTCTTTCTTGGACTTCCTGTGGTTGTGACTCAAATACCTGATAAAAATAGCTCTGAAACCTGAAGCCACAAAGCCGTAAGTCTGGTCACACACTGGGCTTCTTCTCATTAATACACAGTCATACCTCTATGTGTACAAATGAAATTGAAATTTATGACCTTCAAACTAAAATTTTTAATTTCTACTTATTTTCATGTGCCTAGAATATCCAATTCTTCATTCAATCATGGTGCAAAAAAAACCACTTATTCATACTACTCCAAACCATTTTAAAATATCCAGACTTTGCACCTGTTAAGACTTGTAATTGAGGCCAGACTTCCTGTAACATCCACAGAAATGTGGATGCAGATTATCATGCATGGAAGACCAGAGACAGGAAAATAAATGCAAAACGATCAACAGCATCACCTGCCTCCCCGTGTCTGGGAAAATGGCTTTGAGGCAGAACTGCAAACTGCTGGGCATCCTATAGGAAGCTCCAGCAGTCAGATAACATATGCAACCTCTTACACCCCTATGCATACCCTTGTTGTCACACGAGAGATCAAAAGATCATATCACCGTTTTGCAAAAGAGACTCAAATTGTCTCCTCTCCAAAAATCCATAGTTTTTTTTCTGCATTCCTATGAACTTAGATTACTATAATTGACAGAATTTGAAATGTCTTGCTTTAAGGATGACAAGGATTACCTGATTTTTATCTCACGAGTACTCTTCAGCACTGAGTCATTGTGATGAGAAGGGCTCTAAAAAAAATAAACTGAAATGAAACAAAAGGGAAAAGATCGAAAGTACAGTCCAACTAGAAATATCTGACTGAAGCCACACAACCAAAGAAAGTTACTAGAGGCATACTGGCTATCTTTGACAGACGAAAAGGAAATTGGGGTTTTGGCCACCCCCACTGCCTCTAGCCTCACCAACTTACCCTCAGGGGTAGACTTGGTAGTGTACTTGAAATATGCATCATATCAAATGAACAAAATGGAAGATACACAAGTTATACAGAACGTAAACTCAGCTGGACGTTTTTAGCACTGAACTAAAACTCCTCCTTGAACCTTTAGAATCAGAATTCTCTGATTTATCTAATTGCACGGATAAAGTCTTTATACAAATGTATAAAGATTTATTTCAACTATAGGATCTCTGGGCTGGCAGAATCAGTGAAATACTAATTCTTTGACTGTTCTGGAGCAGAAAGCAAACCTGCAGCAAGCAAAACTTGAGAAAATGGAATATAAAAATATCTGCCTATCGTCTTAAAATTGTGACCTGCCTGAGAATGCCAAAGGTAATGTTTCTTTGAAACAATTTCTACGGAACAAACTACGTGCCTGTATTCGGTTGTCACAGATTCTGCTCACTGGCTGAGCTGAACAACCATTCCACAACTCTTCTGGTCCAGTTTTGGTGTCTCTCATCCAGCAGCAACAAAACTTGACATCATCTTTAAAGACTTCTGTCTGTGACTTCATTCTGATCTGCTAGCTGAAATCATCTGTAAAATGCAAGTTTCTTGATATCATCAGAACTTTTAATCAAAGAAAAAAAATCTATCACGGTTTTACTTTTGTAAGACTTGTTGCACGATTGCAGAATATGTGTGTCATATGTCATATGTCAGCAAGACGTCAACCACCACTTTGCTGGCTGACCTGAAGGACAGACATCACACGTGTACTGAAAGAGTTTGATCTCTTTGGTTTTTAATAATATACAGTTTCTCTGTTTTCTGCTGCTGGTCTTGCCAGGTTTATTAAATATTTGTGATGGTTTGCTCTTTCTACATGGCTACTGGTGGCTTCTGGGGAAACAGGTATAGCCAGAGACATCTAGTTAGAAGCTTGTGGTTAGAAAGTGTGATCCCTGCCTGTCACCTATAAATATAGTTAGTGGACAACCAGCTCTTCAAGGGAGGTGTGGTTAGAAGTCTTGTTTGTAGTCTGGCTTTGCTTTCTCTCACCATCATTCTTTTTCCTGTTTTCTACCAATGCGTTCCAGTTGTCTCCGAAAATATGACAGACTGCCTAGAGTTACTATTGCTTTGTAGTAAAGTAGGTCCCGTTAAATTTATCATGCATGATGATACTAATTATAGGTATGAGGACTTTGTTTAACTATTATACTAAAAGAAAACTAGAAAGCCTGTTTGCTATTTTGCTGTTTGCTAAAGTCTTATAAGGTTCTGTCAGTCCTACGTTCTTTAGTTTTAATTATTTAAGAGCATTCTACTGGTATTATTTATACTATCCTTTCTGTACAAATTCACTTTAGTTCAATAAAGGTAAATTTTCATCTGTTTGACTTACAGGAACTAGACACCTTACCCAGTGTTGTTGTTCCAATAAAAAAGATAATGACATCTGTAAGAAAGGCCACCTTTTGCTGTACACAAGTTTTAAATTCAGTAAGCTTTTTTCCATTACATTGTATGATCTGCAATTAGTGATAACTACCTCATTAAGTCCCTATAACTCAGTAGATAGAATTGCAAACTTTTAATAAGCAGAGCAGTATAAAGTCAATGTATAACTGAATTGGACCAGGAAGAATAAGGACTAAAAGGCACAACCTGTTTATGCAAATCCCTCTTAAATACACCAAAATAAAAATAATCCCAATATTAATAGGACATTTGAACAGAATGGAGCAGATCATCCCCACATATGGGAGAACAAATGACCCCATAAAAGACAAACTATCTAATCAAAACATTGCGCTGGCTGACCAGTATTGCCCGGACTTGTTCCACAACAAACAGTCAGCAAGACAGCCAACTGACCACAGTCCTCAATGGCAGCGTAACACTACTACCACAAAGGAGGAGATATTAATGGCCATGCCTGGTATGCCCAAGCCAAGGTGTGCATTAAAAAAGGAAGCAAAAACCCCACCTTACAATTCATGGGAGAAGTTTACTGCACTACAATTCAACTCAACAAATCCAGTTTCTGAAATCATTACCAGACAGACAGATCAGCCTGTATTTAATGTCTTTTTCCTCATTACAATTATTTACTTAAGCAGTCTCTGCCAACAGGACACAATGTAAGCATGTCACAAACAATAGCTGCACAAGAAAAACTTTTTTTCTTCACTCATTAAAACTATTGTGTGTATAATGTCCTTTTTCATAAAAAGAAAAGATGTACTATACTTTCACAATGGAAACTACACATATACTGATTATTTGGAATGTCCTATGCACACATTTGAGACACATAATGCAGCTATCAAAGCCAACTAAAAATGAACCCATGTTTTGGTCAGTGTTAAGATACAGTTTTCCAAATATGACGTTATCATTTACAGTAGAACTAAGTGCTTGTAAGAGTTGAATCATCTCATTTCTCCCCCTTGAACGTCAAAATAAATTGTGACAAAAGCCACTTATTTACGGGTCAGAGCAGAAATGACTTTTCAATAAGGATCAAAGAACTATTTTCAACTCGAACAGCAGGGCTTATTTTGTGCAAATGGAGCAGTTTACACTGAAATTCGGGCGCGTTTGACACAGCAATTAAATGGGTGCCATTAATTTAATAGAAAAAGAGCAGCCCCAGACATTGGATTTCAGATGAGAATCACACAAAGAATGGCACTCTTTTCACGCCGGTCAGGCAGAGAAAGAAGACGAGGGTGAACATGACGCTTAGGACGAAGGCCAGTTGTCGAGGTGGAGCGTTCGGTTCGCGTGCCGCTACGCCTGGCTCTCAGAACTGCAGCGATAGACGCGGCGATGGCGGCAGTGGCCGAGCGCGAGACGGAGAGCCATAGTCAGAGCAATTTCCCGGCAAAAGCACCCACTGTTACTCCCTTTCAGTTCCCACTAATACACACAAGTTGCACAACATCGCACGCGAAAACATGGCTTCACTGTTTCATGCGACTGTACCAAGGCCACTTCCTTATGCGCCTCTACGAAATAAACATTTCTTAAGACTATATGACACTGAACAGCATGCATCGCCGTGCTAAGTGGGCCACAACCTTGTGCAATTAACTGGTTAGTTAAATTGCTTTATCGTACAATAAAAGTAATGTATAGTGCGAAGATCTATGGGTGCAATGACTCGAGAATGCCAACTGAGCGCCGCCGACGTGCGCCCGGGCAGCCGCTCCCGTACGTGGCCTAGATACGCAGCCTGCGCGCTCCCACCTCCTCGGCGTGCTTCCTCAGCGCCTTCTCGCGCTCGTACTGCGTGATGAGCTGCTCGTTGTCCTCCTTCAGTAGCTCCAGCTCCACTTCGTGCTCCTGGTTTTCCGCGAACACCGAGTCAAGGTTCTCCAGCACAGCTACAACGAGCGGCATGAGCTCTTTTACCACGTCCTCGTCGTACTTGCCGATGAGACGCTCGAACTCGCGATAGATGGAGCTGGCCAAGCCCGACACCCTCTCAGACATCATAGTCGACGTCCCCGGGTCGTCTTGGTACACGACTCCGTCTTCTAACTCCATTTTCCTTCGATCCCCTCTCGCAGTCGGATATCCGTATTTTGATTTCTGTATAGCGTCCTCTCCTCCGCCACGACTGAGCAGGCTGTTACTGTAACGGGACCCAAATCCGTACGCAGGCGAATGCAAAAGAAGGAAACCCAGGAAAGCTGCGGTCCTTCCCTCGGAGGACCCTGTTTTCCTCAGCTGCTCTTCCTCCCAGCGCGTTCCCACAGTTCAACAGCCGAGCACAGCGTCACGGCGTGACGTCACGCCTCAAAAGCCGAGGTTCTAAGGAGGGGGCCGAGCAGCAAGCCCGGCGAACACTGATACTCTTCCCTGAGCACGAGCTTCAATCCAAGAAAGCTACGTAACTGTACAGATCAAGTCAAGTCGAGTAATTATTGGGCAGCTAAATGTGGAGGGTTGGAAACAAACGTCCTTAAAATAATTTTTGTCAACTTAATCCAAAGCACCCTCCGTTCATTTTTCAAACCACCCGCAATGCGTGAAACTTTTCCAGCCGGTTATTAAATGAACCACACCGTGTTTTCCATGCTTAGGTTATACCGTTGAATAGCTCAGCTTGAAGCGTCACACCAGTTTCATGAGCCAGGTCACTTTTATAATGAAGTACAAATGTGCTTACTGTAGTTACAGATTAAAGTATAAAAACTGGCAGATGTAGTATCTTAAAAACTGAATAACAGAAACAAGGCTTCAAATCAGCTGGGAATACATTCTCAGAATATAGCTAAAAATGTGTTGTAGTCAACTCAAGAATTACTGGCACCCTTCATGAAACTGAGCAAAATTAATGTATAAACAACTCATATAGCGTGCCATATCTTGGGCTCAAACATACGTAGAAGCCATATACGTTTAACAAGATCTCAACACAAAAAACTGAATTGCATATTTTTCTGCAAAAAGGTAATTAAAGAGTACAATTTTATTCATACTGTCAAACAGGTATAGTTAAATGTTTAGAACTGAAAGTAGAAGATAAAACTGAATTGCAAATTATTACTGACATATTTCACTAGGTGTGGTTTAATGACAACATTTTACACTTTAATTTACATGTGGCATTAAATTACAAATGTTATACTTACACATAACCAACACCTTAGTAATTCATCAATTCATCACCTACAAGAGTCCTCGTGCACAAATGTTTACTTACTGAAAGAACCATGCAATACGTTATTTAAATAAAAATCAACTTATCTTGTACTACTACAGGCAGCTTGAAACAAGTCTTCTCATGGTGTTTTTTGAGTTAGTGCCTGTAAAATATCAACTTCTGTTCCACATAAAGTAAAAGCAGCAAACCCTGGTTGCAGTTAAACATTTCCTTGATTCAGTAAAGTAATTTACAAATCCAGAATCTTTACTGCATAAATAAAGATGCAAAAGCAAACTTACAACACAGTGGTAACATGTTTTTTAAAAACATTAAAGAAATATGAACATAATTATTTTCACTCACAAAATGATCACTCAGATATACGCAGACAATACAAAACAAACAAGCTGTTTCCCCTCCTAGTCATAACTGTAAGATAAGCTGCAAGTTCATTGGCTCTTTATGACTCTCAGTTCACTCCTCATCTGTATACAGAGTTGACACAGAGAAACACTTGGGCTAAGACCAAACTTCCACTCAGATGACATTCAGGTGACTGTTGCTGAGGGAGGACGCAGGGATTGAGCTGCCTTGAGTGAGATTCTGAAGGGCACAGAACACAGCATCAGGCATGTGGTCTGCAATCATGCGCGGGCTGATCAGAATGCTGCAGAAGGCCGTCTCACTGGACCACTCAGCTTGGTAGCTCACCTGGGAGAAACATGACCTAACCAAAGAGATGAAAGCTGTCAAGAAGTCTAAAATATGGTCAAAACAGCATGAAAAGGTATATGAAACATTAATTGTGCATTGATTTAAACCATAATCAAGGTGTTTAATTTTTCCTGTTTATATTTACATGTGTATAAATTTATTGATTTATTCATTTACATGTTTTCTCCCAAGAGATTTAAAATGTGAAGTCTGTTTAACAAGCTACTAAATTGTTCACCCTTTTATACAGCTGTGTAATTTTTATTAGCAAAATTCAGGGTAAGTATCTTGATCAATGGAACTATAAAAGGATTAGGGAATCAAAGTTGGATCCTTATGTTGCAAAGAGATGACCCTAACTCCTGCACTCCATCTACATTGTATTTATCTTGCTATCCATCTCTACTTCCTTACCTGTGTGATAACCCTTCCTTGGTGATGTAGAGGATACGTCCTGGTAGATAGAGAGGTAAGTGGGTAGTGTGGCTGGGGGATCCATCAGAAGCAAGGCTCTGGTAGGAAGCAGAACGCTGTAGCAGACTCTGCTGGCCAAGAAGTGGTTGACTCAGCTCCTCCTCCCGCCGGCTCTCCAACTCAGTGGGGAAGTCATCTGGCTCACCCCCAAACACCTCATACCAGCAGCCACGCAGCAGGATCTGGTACTGGTAATGGAAAAACAGATGAGATACAGGCTGAACTAGGAGATATCTGGAAAAAAATTCAGTTAATTCAGATATTAAAATATTTGAATGACTTTCCCTTCTTCTAAACAAAAGACAGTTAAAGTTCTGCTACTTGTCCCTTAAGCTGTGCAAGGACTTAAAAGGTAGAAGATTTACTTGGCCTATGGGGCCTAGCCTATGTCATTTAACCAAATATTATAGTTTTACATTATAGTATACAAAGCAATAACATAACTTTAAATAATCAGTAACAGGTCACAGTACTGTAACACTATAAAATTTTGCAGCACAAGTCATCATGCACAGATTTTTTTTTTTAATATTAAATCTTCACCTTAGGCTTATTGCAGTTAGAAACCATCTTTAGTATTCTCTTTTTCAAATCCTCCATGTTGGGAATACTCAACCTGGCCAAAAGCAAAAAGAAAAACCACATATTTTTAGCAACTGAAACAAAGGTTCATAATATCAACAGTGGCCAAAATCTATCTCTGACATGGTTGGGCAAATAACACTAAACTGATAATCAAGAAGACATGATAAAAAATATGCATTTATAAAAGCACAGAATAATCACTGTTGACTCCACTGTAATGGTTAATTTAATTTGGTAAAAAAATCATCCTCACCGAGGAACCAGGTCTTTCCCAAGCACAACAGAGACAACAAAATCTCTGGAGTAATCAGCAAGGGCTTTGCTGTGTAAAGAAACAAAACAAAAATTGTTTGTACAATAACAATATTCCAAAAACAAGGGAAAACCTCAGTAGGCCATTTAGACTAGACTGACTCTGATGATGACATAGCTCCTGGATAGCTTGACATTTAAACTGCAACAGGAAGTGTTTCCATGAATTTGTGTGCCTACTGATGCAATCAGTTACCTCAGGAGGCCCCCTGGTGGAGAGAAAGCATAGCATCGTAGGGTGGGGAAGGTGCTGCGCAGCAAGACAGCCAGCACAGAGGCTGCACCAGCACCCAGACTGTGGCCTGTGATCACCAAATGGTACTCCTGTACAAAAGCAAAGTCTCAGTCCACACACCCAGTCTTATAGAGAATGTAGAAGCAAGCACAAACTAACTGCAACTACTTTTGTTTATTATTTTGCAAACAGTTTTTTTTACTTACACATCCAGAAAACAGACAACTCACATGCAGTATATTGTTCTAACATTTCCTCCCGTGTATTTTTCCTATATTGAACTGTGTTCCTATAACACCCTTCACTGATAAAGGTAAAACTGATCATGACATAAAAATAAAATATTATCAAGACTTGACCAGAATATGTGTCTTACAGGAGCAATGGTGAAAGCCTGGTTCAAGATGCCATCGTTGATAAGTTTTTTGTAGATATATTTGGCAGCCTGTAATATACCCTGAAGTATAGAAAGAATACAATTAGACTGACAGGGATTACTATTTCAACATTTACATCAACAGAGCATTTTGATGGGGAAAAATGAGTTTTCAGATTGTTTGTTAGCTCCACTCAAGGCTGTTGTTAGTGGGCTGAAGGGCAGTGACAATTCTACATGCCCACACTTTGAGAGGACCCACAAAAATTCTAAATTATTTTATTTAAAAGGCAGGGCAGAGCAATATTCTTTCAAAGGGCCCAAAATTCCTAGCCAAATTACTGGGTCCTTTCATGAAAACTGCAAAACACGAGTTTCAAAATTACTGCTCCCGTAAAGGATATTACAAATAAAACCAAAGTGGTGTCTATTACAGAATTTGTTTACATCTGTTGATGTGAGGAAATTGAAGAGGGAGTCAAAGAAGGCTCCAAGGATGACAGTTTAGTGGAATCTTGGCATTATAACATTTCAAAATTAACAGTAGACACCACCTCCATGTTAACACACTGTTTGAAAGGGTTGCATGAAAAAAGCCCTTATTGAGGGCAACCTACATATTACAATGCCTGAACATTGCCAGATGTTATTGGAAGAATACCTGGAATTGTATGTTGTGGTCAGATCAGATTAAAATTGAACTTTTTGGAAACTGGCATATTTAGCAGCAAAAGAGAACTGCATACAAGAAACACCTATAGCCATTTAAAAATATAGTGGTGGGTCACTGATGTTTTGGGGCAGTTTTGCTGCTAGTTGTACAGGGTTTGTTGTTCAGACTGATGGTATAATGAATTCCATTAACTACCAGAATATTTAGCCTAAAACCTGGCTGCCTCTGCCCCCTGACAAGCATACATCAAAATCAACACAAGAAAGGTTTGCTGGAACACAAAATAAATGTTTTGCAATAGTCATCTCGATCTCTTGGCTTGAATCCTACTGAAAACCTGAGCTCTGAAATCAAGAGGGCAGTCCACAAACAAAACTTAAGCCTATCAAAGATTTTGAAATGTTCTGCAAGAAGGACTGGTTCAAGAGCCCTCCAAAAATATGCTACAACCTTGTCATATTTCACAGAAACAGCTTCAGTGATACTATCTCTCCAAGAAAGGCTTCATTAAAATATTAATTGTATGGTTGCTAGTAATATTCAGTTTTCATTTTGCTGAAAAAATACACTATCCAAATGTTTTTGGTTTGAAAAGAAATTGAGTTCACATGAAAAGTTTATGGCTTCTCTATGTTTGATCACAAAATATTACTCAATATATGTATTATTTTGTGTATACATTTTTTCTCAATTTCATGAGGATTGCCAAGAATTCTTGAGTTGACTGTATTTTTCTTTAATGGTATTGAACTTTCCTCTGGAATACCATGGAACACACAATCACGTACAGACCTTGTGAGCATAGCAAGTCCCCGTCACTCCTTCAACAGGCAAGTTCTCACATTCAGCTGACAGGTCAGTGAGCACATCCTACAGACATATGGGGGGGTGTGAACAAAGGGAAATACCAGCGTTTAACAGTCCAGTGAACTACACATTATATAGCCATCAAAAGTAGTTCTTCAGCATGATTTTCAGCAGTCTTACTGTAAGACGGGAACAAGTCAAATTTTACTGCATTTCAGAAAAACCACCAGCTACAACTGAACCTTTCCAAGACCTGAATTCACTTCCCAGTAGGTTGGTCCACCAGATAGGAGCTCCCCATCAAATTGGACCATTCACTCCTTTCATCGGCCTCACTGTTAAGAGCCTAGGAGTAACAATCAACTCAAGTCTCTGCTTCTACAACACAGTGAAACCATAAAAGTGTCCTGCAAACATGTCCTGCATGGTATACACAATACCCGCCATTATCTCACAATACATTCTACACAGCTTTTGATCTGGCCATCCGGCCTCCACAATCAAGCTTCTGACTGATCCAGAAGGTCACTGCATTAGTTGCATTTCACTTTCCAAAGTGACACTGCACTTCCCACCCCTTTCCGTTGGCTCCCAGTTGGTGTCTATATCATGTTCAAGGCTCTGGTAACAGCCTGTAAGTCGATCAATGGATCTCAACCCTGATACCTGCAGAACCTGATCACTAGTTAAACCCAAAGAAGACCACTATGCTCCTGTACCTCTATTTTTAGTACCTTATCCATTTAAATCAGAAATAAATAATTGTACTCTTGAATTCTATATTCAGCTACTGGCACATTGTATGCAAAACCGCTATTGCATTTAATTGATTGTACAGGTGGTCCTCAACTTACGATGTACTGAACATACAACTGATTTGCACTTACAATGGTCAATCATAAATAATTAGCATTAACTTAAAAAATGAAATGGACAAAATTATAAAAAATATTTTTGAAAGAGTTCCGTAATTATATTTGAAATTTATGAATTACATCTTATAACTAATTAAAACATGTACACATGAACATCTTGTAATATACAATATACAGTACTTTTACAGTGCATGTACAACATTGTAGCCCAACGATAAAATGAAAAAATGGATAAAATGCAACCGTAAATCTAAAAAATTCAGGTGTCAATAAGTATTGCTGTGTGCAATAGTAATTCTGATTCTTACCTTGAGTGACAATGTACCCCTCACTGCAACCATCACTGCCTCATTCTTGTGATCCAAAGACACGTAAAATGGGATCTCATAAATCTAAAATGAAACAGAAATGCAAATTAATAAAATAATGATGCAAATTAATGATGTAATAATTATGTAATGATTCTAATTCAAAATATAATAAAGTTTTTAAACAAAAATACATGAATTACAATCTCTACACTGCAGCTACTAGATCCAATAAACATCATACTCTTCCATTTTCACAACTGAGAATGAAAAAACACCATTATAATGCTCAGACAATCAGCTAAATTACAAAAATTTTTCTTAATTACAGACTGACTGCATAGAGCACTCACATATGTGGACAGGTACCTGATTATGGAAGCTAATGTGGATGAAGTCTCTGTATTGCAGTCCAGTGCTCAACAGAATGGAGGTGAAATGACAGCCCAAATGGTCTCCACCTACAATATCATGTTCCACAGTCCGACTTCGACAACTGAAACACATCACATCAGTGGCAAGAACAATATGAGAACCAGGGCATCCAGACTTCACACTAATATGTAGCCCTTCATAACAAAGGATCCAAAGTGTGTATATTTGTGTAGAGCCACTAAACGCATTTACCAGTCAGTGCTGAGTTTGCACACTCCAGTCAGGGGGTTTGAGTAGATATACATTGGCCAGCCATATGCTGCCATTGCAAACTGCATGCAGTGAGCCGCTTTCTCCAGCTCTGTCTGCAGGTCTTCCCCCTAAAAGTACATGTCAGGTATATGGCCAGTTATTACAATGCTTACTATGAAAGTTTCATTTTTGCATGGTTCTAAACAACGTACAGTTGTATGCAAAACTCTAGGCACATAATTAAACAATAATTTGTCAATTTTCTAAGGGAAAGGTTAACATAACCTCTATAGAATCAAACAAATACAATACTAGTTCTGCATATTTTAATGCACAGTTACTATTAGTTTGCTGAATTTAACAGAAATGGTTTTAGGCAGGTTAAAAACAGTTTTCACACTCCTCAGACTTCAGCATTATTGAAAACCTGATGGGAGATCTCAAACATGCAGAGCACGTAAGATGAAATTCAAGTAAGACTCGGGGAAAAAAATCCTATAAAAATACTATATCAAAACAAGCAAGAATTTAGCTGATATGTAACTAAATGGTAGCTAAAAAAGTGCAAAAGATCTGCCACAGACAAGTCAACATCACATAATAATCCTCCTGGTAAAATATTTATATTTTATCATTTACTGTATTCTTTTTTGTACTTAATTTTCCCAGACATTAATGTATAGTACACATTTCTCAATTATATATTATTGAAATGTTCTCTATATATTAGTATATTAATGCATACTAATTTTAAAACAAATTAACCTTGCATCCTTACACTGTTGTCACCCACACAAAGAATCTCTTTTTGACCCACATCATTTTTTGGGTCTTCTTTGAAACAGTAAAACTTTGTGTTTTACTGCTCTAGAATGCATTGTTAATTTTGTTTTTATGTCACAGGGCACAGAATGTTTCATTTAGTGTTTTTACACCAAAGAAATATATGACTTTTTGATGCCTTTCCTAGAATGCTAACGTGGGGTCATTTTGACCGCAATTTCTACAGTGTAATGTGTTTAAAGAAAGTAAAATGTGATATTCGGCAACCTATAAATACACTGATATTCTATGTTTATTCAAAGAACCACCCATAAAATTTCTCTCTACAAGAGAAAATGCACAACTTACTAACGAACACAATCCTTTGTCTCATCACTGTCATATCCTCCATATGTCATATACTGTATCACAGAGCACTGATGTAACTTGCACAGCAAACACATTACACTCCATACATGTATGTTATTAGATTTGCGTCTTTAGTAAGTTTGAGATATGACATATGATGACATATGCTGTTCCTAGTATTATCAATACAATACAATGTATTGATAATACAATTATACAATACATTTCTTTATCTCATTCTGTTCCATAGAGTTGGAGCCATATGTTATCACTTTCTCTATTGGAAAAAAATGTTTTCTACTTTTCATGGGTTCATTAGAAAAATAGATTCTTTGTTTTTCATTGTTTGTATGCAGATACCATTATCGCACCATTCAGAGGATTATTTTCCTGTTCTTTTTGTGTTCACTCTACCTTATAGCATACTCAAACACAGTAGCTCTTCCTGACAGACCTGGCTTAACAGCTTGTTACCCCACAAATGTGGAGAAAGTGGGGCCCACTACCAGGCTTCCAGACAACATCAGGGAAGCTCTGGAAAGGTATAGGCTAACAAGTTGTTTTTTATATTTACAACCTTTTTTATTATTATATAAACACAATTTTCAGCACCTCAAATTTAATAAAACATGTTCTGAATTATACATTTCAATCTCAATCCCAATTTTATAGAGTGCTCTTCTCATACATAAAATATTAATTATATTTCCTCATTGTGTTTAGTCACAAATATGATCAGTATTAACAAAACTAATTACCCTGGGGTCATTTGCAACCTAAACTGGTAACAATATGGGTATGAGTGAGGTAGAATTTCTAGGGTCCACAATACTGCCTTTGGTTCAGAATGATGTCAGAGTTGCCTACATAACACCATATGTAGGTTTTAACATTTTAAATACTAATGTCTGAGCAGGACACAAATTTAAATTATATCTCTCCTTAAAATTCAGCTAAACCACATGCACAGCAGATTTAAGTTAAACTTCAAATAAACTGACATCAAGCAACACTTAAGCAATTTCTAATGACCCAGGAATTGGGTTTAGTTTAAAAAATAGGTGCATTTTAAACCACAGCCTCAAAGGACACAGAAATCAAGTTTTAAGAAACCATGTGCTTGTTCCCTTACAGTAAGCTAATGACAGAGTAATTGCACAGTACAATTCTTTGATGTACTTCTAATGACCACAATCTAGCAAGATTTACACTGTAAAACTGAACCCTGTAATTTATGTCCAGGAACTCAACAGTGGAAGTTAAGCATCGTGTCCAGAGTACCTTCTGTAGTCCTGTGTCAAACAACCCAGTTCTTGTCCAAAACTAGCCTGCCACCCAGCAGACAGCCATTAACTACTTTTCTATACTACTAATTTCCAAGAATTAAGTAACTTCAGTTGAAAGCACCAAAAAATTAAAAGCAAACCTATGCAGCTATGTCCTACAAGACTCCAGGACTCACTGTGGGAGAGGATGGACTGTGGGTCACCACACAATCAGGGTCCCTACACTGTTCCATCTTGTCTTGTTCCTGATGAAGTAAGGAGAGGCCAGCAGCGATGTCACTGGGCACAAGATCTGTGTCCTGAAGACAGAGGTTACATCAGTCAGACATTAACATACACTCGGACATAAAATCACATGCCTATTTACCTATGTGCACATACTAGACAACAATGTAAAAAGCAGTTTTATATGCTTTTATGCAGCAAAAAATGGAAAAAATAAAACAAAAATCCCAAATATTCAGTACATGTCAAGGTCAAGATAATAACATAGCTGGCCTGATGTCATTCAAATTTCTCAAAAACAATATGACAAACTGTAGTTTTAAATCATCTTTAAATACAGAGCATGTGGTCTAATAAAACTTTTAAAAATTTCTAAATATTATATAATGGTACAAAAGTAAATATTTAAAGAGCCACATTAATTATGCAAATTAATAAAAATCAGGAATATAACATCATTCACCAAACCTTAATGGAAGCAATTTCAATTTATAATATTAATTTCATACTGACATTTGGATGTTTCTCCAATTTACATGTCTTTGGAGAAATTTTAAAAATGATCACTGATTCATATAAAAAAGCATATTCTGCATTATATCAAAATGCGTTCTTTCAGCATTCTGGAAAAAAACACAATATGTATCATGCTACCTAAGGTCTCAGAGAAACATGTACAAGAGGTCATGTACAAGGTGCCTACCGAGAAGAAGCTGCTGAAGAGCTGTGCAATGTTGGAGAAGGCTGCCCGTTGGCTATCATCTTGGTTCAGGCAGCAGCACAGGAGACGCAGTCGGCTCTCCCACACACGCACTGCAAGGGAACGAGCAGTGTACAGCAGCTGGCTTGAGTCACTGCTTTCCAGGTTCTGCGTGCCTGGCTCATAAACTGCCAGCCGCATCTGAGGGCTCCCCAGAGGGTCAAATACAATAAAAACTCCCATAGCTGTGAGAAATAGGATGATCCAGCTGAGAAGAGAAATGGGCAAAAGAAAACAAAGAACACGGTACTTAAAACCAGAATGGTCATTCTGTTGCTGCAGTGCATGGATTAATTAACTACATTTTGAAAGCAGCTAAAATTAATTTCCTCCAAATATACTTGGATAAATATAGCCATGACATAACAACCTGTAGGAAAACTCTGTGACTTTGTAGCAGGCTGGCCTGACCACTACTAACCTGGCAACAACTGCAGCAGTCACAGCAGCAATTTCTGCATTGTGACAGCCCCTACTGTTGTCTGACACCCAGATGGCACCTAGGCAGGCCCACACAAGTTCAGGAAGGTAAAGCAGAGCTCGCACGCAAACCAGTGCAGGGATGGAGCGACGAGGACCTGGATTTGTTATGGTCCCTATTCAAAAGTAAGACAAAAAGGACAAACCCTGCTTTTTCATTTGCAAAAGCATCAGTGTATCAATGCCTGTAATTGTAATGCACATGTTCAAAATGGTCCCTTCCTTTCATCACCATCTGAAGAAAAAAGGCATGTCTGAAATTATTTGCAATTTAAACATGGACAAGTGATAAAACCATAATTTATTAGTATTTACTGTATTTATATCATCATTATTACTATATTGCGTTATAATTGGTGTTTTCTGTTTTTCACTGAAAGCAAAAATTCAACAACATAAACACTGAGTAAATTAGGTGCATAGGGGCTGCTTATGCATTTGCATAATACATATTTGGCATTATCTATTAGTTCTTATTGGAGAAATAGGCTCACATTACATGCCCTCTTTTGGAAAGTAACCCTCACATAAATTACAAGCTGACTTATAATGAGAAAACATGTTTGTTGTTGCCTCCCAGTTACCATTAATTGTTTAAATTCACTTTAGGTTTACACATACAGCATACAGCATCCTAAAAATTGCCTAAATACTGCTACTGATTATTACATCATTAAAATAACTTTGAATAAGTATGGAAAGTTATCAAATACTGCAATGCCAAATGCTGTAATGCCATAAACATGAAACTTGAGTATTGCTTATAGTTTACAAGCCCACATTGTCTGACTGCATTGACCATCAGTCCAGTGCTTCCTGATCTATTCTTTTGTGTGTTTATTTGCAAAAATTGTGAACTTATACAGAAAGACCTAATATTTTTAGATTTCATCTGCTTGTTCATCCCAAGTATACTTATAATACATACCCAAATAAGATCTATGTCCCCCCCAAAATAGACAGAAAAACTGAAGGCGAATATACATGCTTTTCGGTTTTGTCTGATTAGTTTCAGATGAAAAAAATTATCCTACTACTGCTTACGGGGAAAACAGTCCCATTATATCTTGCTTCACTATAATTAATGCTACATAACTTTATACTATCATCATAGAGAAAGAATCATCTGTATTAAAAACAAAGTATTTGTGCAGTTGCCTTTGGAAACACTGATAAAAAATCCAAGAAACTTACCCTGAGCACTAACATACACAATGGTTGAAAGTGACAGAATGATGGCAGCCAGAATAATAAGTAGAACAATAAGGTAGCTTTGTAAAACTCCTCCACCGGGGCAGTCAAAGTATCCCTTATGCTTTGTGTAAAGCACAAGAATTCCAATCCACCTGCAAATTATTATTATTATTAGTAGTAGTAGTAGTAGTAGTAGTAGTATCATCATCATCATCATCATTATTATTATTTTAATCCCCACCATCATCATTATTATTTCTAAGCTCCATCTATTTGACTTACATTGCCAGATAATCAACTGTACAATGATTTAACCATTTATACAGCGGGGTGTTGTTATTGTAAAAACAGTAAATAATGTCGACTACAGAGCAAAGGTGGTACCTAAATACAGTATCATGAGTTAAAAATCAACCAGTCACATCAGTTTGTGTGACAGAAAAACGAGTGTGTGAGCCGTGGTGTAACTGTAACGGTCCAGGCAGTGGGACTCACCATATGAGTCTGATGAAGAGCTCGAAAGCCCCGGGAAACACGAGATCGTCGCTCGCGATGCGCCATCTGCGGCCGAACACCACCATGCCGGGCATCGTGGCGGCGGCTCGATTGCGCGTTGACAATGTCTCTTGTTCTGCCCTCTACGCTACACGCATGGTGTCCTCAAGCCACAACATAAACGTTTGCGTCGAAACATTTACGTCTAACTGAATGCGAATTGCAGCAACCTGAACACTGTCAACTGAGAATTATTAGCGTGCGACACGTAATATTTCCACCACATGTTATTGCTACCGCCACAACAAATAACTTTCACAATTTCACCATGTCATCACTATTTTACACAGGTGATCAATAACATCGCAAAACTACATGCGTAATTTACCCTAACACCACTTTAGCACGAACTCAGTGAAAACACTACCTCTAAGAAACAGCATCGCAGTATGGTAAAAGTGATTAAAATAAAGGTAGACAATAGAAATGTGTATTGTAACAGTGATTATGCTTTATCTTCCGCAACTTCACTGCTGTGTGTAACACTATTACATCTCCTACTCGAAAGCAAGAGCGGCTGGAAGTAGTTCCATGTCACGTTTCCGGTCGAACACCCACAAAGGTGACATTAGTACGACCGAAACCACTTCAGAGAAGTGAAGGAAGTTTGTCTTTAAAACCTGTGTTTCAATGTAGTGTCTTAATATTTTACGAAGAGCTGGTCTCTTACATTTTCAGAGGTGTTAAAAGTCATTCTCAAAGATATCATTATGTATAACGAAAGTAAAGTTGAGTATCTAGTTAATTTTTATTGGTATATGCCATATTATTTATACATAAACAAAAATTCAACAACTTTATTCTAAAGCTGTGTTGCTGTCATAGAAAAAATTATATTATTTATTTAAAAAGAGCATAAAATTACTGTTAAACAGAGGAAAAGAACTATTGACTATTGATACCCTTTAACTGATGCACAGAATGCAGGTATGTTGCATTTGTACTTTCTGTATATGTGTATGAATATGTAAATGCTCAATTCGTCCTATGGATTAGATTTTTATTGCCAGACAATTGTTTGAAATGTTTCTTACATTTCAGGTATAGTTATATATTAAATGATGTGGAATATTACACATGTTCACAATTGCAGTATTTATGTCTTTTTGTTTTATTTTATATGCATCTTCTAGATAAGTGGGTCAAATGTTAGTACAGGGTTATGGTTCTTACCTTACTTTTGAAGTGTTCCTGTTTCAAATCCAACTTCTCTTGTAGCACCCAGGAACTCAGTCTAAATTGGTGTGCTAATGATACACTGCTGTATAAACTGGTAAATCATCAGAGTTCCTTATCTAAAATTTGAATTACCTTGAAGGAAAGCATCTTCTACTAAAGTTTAGTACTAGTACTAGACACCCACGTATTAGATCACAGTCTTCTATTTTCATCTCTTCTTGGAATGATATCGTACAAGTCTTTGTTTACTGGGAGACTGGATTATCATTAGAGAAATAAAACTTTGTTTTGTGAGGGATGTGAAAGTGGAAAATCAGTTCAACATTCTGCACTCCAGAAGTCCCCATAAATGTGGTCATGTTTTTCAGTCTGGATGTCATGGAAGACATATCAACTGATCCTGATTCTATGAGAACATATTGAGTAAACCAAACAATGTGCAGGCATCCCTCAATTTATGTGGTCTCAATTTACACATTTTTGCTGGAATGCAATTTGATTTTTAATATTACTCAATTTACATGTTGATCTGCTTGATACAACATACTCCAGCACAAAAAATATAAATGAATAGGTCAAAACAAATCATTAAAACATGTAATGTGTAAAACATATTTCATACTGTGCTACACAATAATCCCATGTGCACATTAGTGTTTTAGTGACATTTGGGAAAGTTGGTTTTGGAGCTTTCAGATGGGCTGGGAAGCATTATTTCTTCCAATAATAAATAATGGAAATAGAAGTCTCAATTTATGCTCACTTTTCAAGAACCAGATGCATAACTCAAGGGTTGAAAGTACTGCGTAGTCTGAAAAATCTTAAAATTCCACACCATTTATACTAGTACATCCATGCAGAGTAAATACTGTACTTTTCAGACTCCAACAAAATGGCTGTCCGCATCATTAGATACAACACTTGGCAATAGACAATGTTCCGTGAAGGCATATTTGGTTCTCTACTGCGAGTAGTTGAAACTACTCAGATACCACTTATTCCCCACAGCTCAGGTTTTACAATCTTCGCATAATTCTGTATTGTTGCACATTGGCCTAAAGAGAATTTACAAAAGACAGTTCCACTTTTGCAAAGGTGATGCATTCAAAGAAATGACAAAAATAAGCTTTATAGTTTTACTTTGAATAGCACTTAGACCTGCATCTGATAGCTAGCTACAATTACTCATCACTGAAAAGGTTTGTACATTTGTATTTAATTTGACCAATACATACATTTAGTACATGTCTGCTTTCATTTCAAACTGACACGAACCTTAATTAAAAACAGGGACATACGTTTTTTTTTTTTTAATTTTTTTTTTTTTTAAATTGTACTAGTGCACAGAAGTATTTTCAAACCAGTGTCCTCTCTTAAGTCTTACCACAAAAAGCATAGTCAAGATTAGAGCCAACTTAAACCATACAAATGAAAACCATACTATTTCCCATAAAATCTTTATTGGAGGTGGTGTCACAGGGTAACATCATGCAAAAGCTCTGTAACAAAAAAAAAAAAAAAAAAAAAAAAAAAAAAAAAAA